>VYXH01005291.1:579313-632485 GCA_013397275.1 Burhinus bistriatus
TGTTGACCACTTCCAATAACTTCCTGTTCTTCAACGTGTTTGGAGATGACATCCAGACCAAGTCGCTCCATTACCTTCCCAGGGACAGAGGTGAGACTAACCGGCCTGTAGTTCCCTGGTTCCTCCGTCTTGCTCTTCTTGAAGATTGGAGCGATGTCAGCCTTCTTCCAGTCCTGAGGCACCTCTCCTGTTCCCCATGACCTTCCAAAGATGATGGAGAGTGGTCTAGCAATAACATCTGCAGCTCTCTCAGCACTTGTGGGTGCATCCCATCAGGGCCCATGGACTTACGGATGTCCAGCTTGGCCAAGTGGTCTCTAACCCGGTCCTCCTCAGCTGAGCGAAAATCTTCCTCTCTCCAGACCTTCCCCCTTGCCTCCAGGGTCTGGGATTCATGAGGGACGGTTTTAGCAGTGAAGACCAAAGAAAAGGCATTCAGTAACTCCGCCTTCTCTGTGTCTTCCACCACGAGGGTGCCCATCTCATTCATCAGTGGTTCTACATTTTCCCTAGTCTTCCTTTTTCTATTGAAAAAGTTTCAGTACTCATAAAAATTGCAGTCACTGTAGGAAATACGTGCTAGTTTTCTTGATTTTGCTCTGAATTTCACACCACTGTTGAGTATCAGATCCCATGACTCAGCTTTCTGCATCTCAAGAAGGGATATATAGAGAGCAATAAGAGCACTTACAAGATCTGTCACAAATAGAATAATATTTTATATAGAGCAGGCTTTTGTTGTCAGTGGAAACCACTGCACAGTGGAGTTATGAGACTGTAAACAAGCTTCCCATCCAGAAATGAAAATGTCATGGGAGCTGTGGTGTTTTCATGAGAGCAAATGATCTCTTTTTCAAAGGTCTGATGTGAAAGACCCATGCATTTAAACTGCACGTAATGACAAAGAACTGAAGTCCTGGGATTTAGGATATGTTGGGTGTACTGTACATATCTGGGTCTGCACCAGTCCATCTTGCAAGCTTCTGTGTCAGGTCAGGACTTTGCTGGGTGTCTTCCAAAAGCAATGGCTGGGTGTACTGGGATGTGTCCTTCTCCCTGAACAAGCACAGCAGCAGTGATCAGTCTCCAGCTTTTCTCCTTGTTGTGTGGTGTTGGCTCTGTCATCAGCATGTCTGAAAAGTGGACTGAAACCCTTCAGAGTAACAGGACAATTAATTTGCATAGTTTGCATTAATTGTGGCAGCATATGATAAATTTTGTAGAACTTAACTTAAGGTGCTTCTGTGGATTGGTTAATATACTGACTTTTAGCCATGCATTTCCCCACTCCCCCCATTTCTTTTCGTCCATTTTCTCTTGCTTTCCTCCCTGCTATTAGGCTTCTCTTTGTCCTGTTCCCCAGATCTCCTCACTTTCCTGTGTCTCTGTCACCCGTTCATTCCCCTTTTCCATACCTCTTCTTTTTTCTCCAGTCAACCCTTTTACTCTATCCCCAAGTCTCCCACTGTTTTTCCCCTTTTTCTTCTGTCAGACTCACCAGTGCTGTATCTCCCTCTCCTTATTGCTTCTGATGATTCCTCCAAGTTCTCCACTGTCCTTTGCTTTCCAAAGCTGCCTTCTCCCCCTTTCCTCCGTTCTCTCTCTCCCCTCTTAAGACTTTCTCTTCTCACTGTCCTTCCAGGTTCCTCCATCTTTCTGTCAGCTCACTTTTCTGCCTCCTTTTTCATGCCATCTGAGCCTTCCTCCTTTACCTCTCTTCCTTAACTCTCCATTGTTCCAGTGATCTGCTCACATGTGGATTTTTGCCTTAAATCTGCCTCCTTTTCATCCTTTTTCACCTTCCCCTTACCCCTAGTCCCAGGGACGTGAGCTACAGATGCATGATGAGATGGTTGATCATAGCATGAATATGGCAGCAGCTCTGCTTTTCTTCTAGCACCAGCAGAAGTGCCATGCTGCAGCCTGCAAGGAGGGGGAAGTTTCCCCGGCTTCTGTTGCTGCTGTGTTAGCCACAACTCAGCTTCTGGTAGTCCAGGATATTGTAGGCATTGTGTGCTGAAATGCTGCAGAGTAAGAGACTCTTCCGACTTGTTTTTGAGAGCAGGCTGTTCTCTGCTTTCTGCCAAGGGGTGTGTGAGTGATAATACATCGACTGCATGGAGGCGTCAAACACGGGGGTGTTGCACAGCACCTAGCACAATCAAATGAGGTCTCAGCACATATTGTAACGGGGTGATATGTAATAATAAACCAAGGGGTGGCACTAAAACTCTGCAAATTGAGGGAGGGACAGAAACAGGAGATGGTGAGTGCGGCTGCTGCTTGCTCTCTGGGGAATTGCCAGATGCTGGGGAGCAGAGGCCCCTGCAGAGGCAGCAGTGTTCATGCTCAACAGGAGCTCAAGTCCTAAAGCTGCCCAGGTACCTGCTGAGTGTGTGGGAGCCGCACAGGCCCTTGGGGCCTGGCTCATTTGCCCATGTCAGCATCTTCAACACCGTGACCTCTTAAACCTACTGCAGATCCCACTTTTTTGGGTTTGGACTCGTTTTGCAGCGGTCCTGAACTGTTCATGTTAAAGTATGATTTTTCCAACTCTCAACTTGAAATCACATGCACCAATTGCCAAAAAGAACTGTAGTAGGGCTGAGACCTAGAAGGCCATGGGCTGAATGGTCCCTTTTCTTTCTGGGACCCCTGGAGAATTGTCTGCACAAGAAAGCTGAAAAACTTTATTTGCAAGTTTTTGGAAGAAAAACTGATAGTAGTAGGGAGAAGTATTTTATATGCTTGCCCTGTTCTTACTGTTCTTAGGGCGTCACTTGTGGCCTCTGTTCTCTGGATTATTTTTTTTTTTTACTTGTATGTTTTGTTTTGTCATCTGTACAGCTCTTATTTGATGCAATTTAGGTATGTCCTGGCTTATTGGCTGTAAATAGTGCATTATAATTTGGAGAAAAGTGGTTGTAATTCACCTTTCTCAGCATCAGACTTGATCAGTGTGTTGACCTCAGTATCTGTTCAGCTTCTTGAGAGCCTGTTTGATCTGGTGTTCTTTGGTCTTGGCATCAATAGTGAATGCCAAGTGGTGGTACTTGCTGTTCCCCAGCTAACTCTGATCATAGGGAACTTGAACTGCAGAATATGAAGTTTGTTTTAGCACCAATAGCTCCTGAGACCTGACCCGCTACCTGCTTCTCCCACAGGGCTACGTGGCTTTGGAAGCTTATGACCCATCAGAGTATGATCCATTCTTCCTGAAGACGAGTACAGACTGCTGGAAGGTGTGATGGTTATTTATGCCGTGAGGTTTAGAGACACCCTTTGACCAGCAGGAAGTTAATGGTTAGAAAGAGGGCAGAGTGTGTTACCCATGTACTGCTATGGGACTGGGGTAGAGCAACACGTTCTAGTTTTATGAACTGACCAAATAGGGGTCCCAGCTCCTACTGCGTTAAAGCCCAAGAGTGTTTGAAAATGGTTTTCAGCGGGAGCATGGTTTGGATTCATACTAAGCCCAGATTTGGAGGCACAGTAGGGAATGGCAGGGGAGATGTTTGTCTTCCTCATCTCAAATTCATTGTGCCAGTGTGGGAAGTATCCTGTCTAACAAGGGTTAGTGAGTTCCCCGCCAAGCTGGGTGTGTGCTCTGTAGAAGGAAATAACCTGTCAGTTTGGATGATCTTTACAGTTTACTCAAATGCACCAAAGGCTTGGGTACCTAATAGAAGAGCTGGATAGGACTTGGACATAAATCCATTAAGTGCAATTCTCTAAATCCCTTCTGGATGCTGTGAGCCCTCAGCAGCTGTGGGGACTGAGCTGATACTTCATTGCAACGTGCCATGCAGGGTTCATCGAGATCAACTGCCTCCATGATCATATCTCCAGTCTGTGGTCTAACTTTGTTGCAGAGTTGTTGAATGCGTTATGGCCTGCCTTAGGAGCTGAGATGCTCAGCATTTCTCAGGCCACTCAGGTCTGCACCTCATGTTTTTATTCATAAAAAATGAGGTTGATGCTCCTTCCCTGCTAACTAACGGTACCTTGACAGTCACCTCTGACTTTGGTCTTTGAGACTTTTTGAAGAAGTGCTTGTGTTGGTGCGTAAGCATGAAATAACTCTCTGTCACAGGTTTCAATACCAACTTTACAGGATCCTCTATTACAAGATCTTCAAAAGAAGTTTGCCGAGACAGGCATTATCAAGCAGTGTGAGACAGGTATTTTAAACAATTGGTATCCCTTGGAAGTGTTTCATATTGGGGGCCATCCTTGCTTGTGACAGTAGATCCTCACACAAAGCACTTTTTTCTTGTCAGGAAGACCGTGCTCTACCAGAGAGCTAAACAAACTCAGTAAAGCAGAACTGCCACTGCTTCCTTTGAGCCGGCAATGTATGGATGCAGTTGAGTGGCTGAAGATACCACACGCCTACATTGCTAGTGAGGTCCACCAAATGAAGAGGTAAGAGCTAATGTGTTGTTTATTGAGGGGCAGCACAACAGCTACAGTGGATGAGGCTGTTCTAGCTGTTGGCCTACTTGGCTGCATAGCAGAGTATTTGCTAAAACTTAAATTTCATAGTAAATTCTGCTTTATTGTGTATTTCTCCTGAGAAAGGAGTGTTGGTGAAGGGGAAAGCCTTCAAGTATGGAGTGGACAGCAGGATGTATTGAAGCACAGCATTGCTGGTCAAGCTGAGCCTGAAATAAAGTGGCTTTTGGTGGGGTGTTTTACTGCATTTTCTGCATGCAGCGTGGCAGCCAGCCCTACAGGTCAAACCATGGAGTATCTCCTGGGTACTTTCCTGGAAGATCTGAAAAGACTTAATGTTTATATTTGCTTTGGGTTTGGGGGTTTTTTTTACTATTAGTTTCTAGATTTTGGGAGCAGAGGGAGGTCTTGCTTGTATTGCAGACTGGCCGAGGTTGGAAGGGACCTCGGTAAGTCATCTTGTCCAACTTCCCCTGCTGAAGCAGGGCCATGTCCGGCTGGCTTTTGAATATCTCCAAGGATGGAGACTTCACAACCTCTCTTGGCAGCCTGTGCCAGTGGTCTGTCATCTTCACCATAGAAAAGTGTTTCCTGATGTTCAGAGGGAACATCTTGTGTTTCAGTTTGTGCCCATTGCCTCTCTGCCTGTTGCCTGTCACTGGGCACCACTGAAAAGACCCTGGCTCTGTTCTCTTTGTACCCTCCCTTCAGATATTTGTACAGGTATTGACAAATCCCCCTGAGCCTTCTCTTCTCCAGGCTAAACTGTCCCATCTGTCTTGGCCAAGAGCGTCCTCAACTAGTGTCCTTCGACTTGTTGTGATATAGTGTGCATCCTGGCTTAAGCCATGAGACTGGTCCTGTAAAGAACTCGCTTGTGCTGAGGGAGCTACATGTCACTCTGGAAAGTTGCATCCTATAGCTAAGCTTCATAACAGGATTATTTTATTTTTTTTTTTTGGTGTACAGGCTGATTGGACTCAATGTATGGTAGGGACCACTAATGGTGAACTGAACTAGAGCAGCAATGCAGCTGCCTAAGCTGAGAACACTAGAGACCCCCAGCTGGCCTGCCCTGCATTGGGATCAGCATTTGGGATCAGCAAAGAGTGATTTTTTTTATTTTTTTTATCTTTTCAAAAATTATTTTGTTGGGGTTTTTTTTTTAAGTCCCAGTGCTCTGATTCACCCATTTTGTAAACTGTCTGGTTCTGCCATTGCAGTATACAACACCTAAGGGAACTCTTGCTCCCCAGTGACAAGAACATCAAAGCTGAACTGGGAGCCTGATGCCCTCCTGAACCAGGCACACTCTCTCCCCTGTCAGCCCCCGCCCTAGAGTTTTATGCCTCTTACTGGCTGAAGGCTTTACTCCAGCATGTTTAGAGCAGTTATGGGATAATGGCACATTCTAGAAGGAAAAGTGGTCACAAAGACAAACACTTCCTGGAGTGGCTCAGTGTGGGGAAGAGCTAGTGCAGGAAGCTGTGCTGCGCTACAGCAACCTTCATGTTGCATGGCCTGGCAATAGTTTTTACTTCTGTTTAAAGGCAGAAAGTCATCAGCCATCACAAAGATGGAGAGAGCCGATGATGTCACTTGTCCTCCAGCTGACTGCAGCAGCAAGCAGAGCCATCAGAAGGTACCATTAGCAAAATATGCTACATCTTCTGCCAAAACAAGTGATAACAGGCCAGGTCATCTGGCAAACTGCAGTAAACTCAGTGTCCTAAACACGTGGTTCTGAAGTACTGTTGCCCAACTACCAAAGAAATGTTTCGAGATGCTACTCCTGTTTTTTCCAGTTCCAGCTGTACAGGCCAAAAAGTACTATTTTAAGTGGTTTAACTTAGGCTCAGCTCTACAAAGACAGTGCTGATGTTCTCTGGTTTACAGGGTGACAGAGTCCTTGTATTAAAGGAGATGAACTGGTGAGAAAAGTTAAAGGTGTCTGCTAGCCCCCTCTTCTACACAGTGCAGAATCTATACGTTAACCCCAGCTCTGGCAACAGCTGCAGCTCTGAGTCCGCTGTATTTCACATTACAAGAAGTATGAATGTTGGCAGTGGGCAGAGGGAATGGCAAAACTGGCAAAATGTTAGGTCCAGCTGTTGCAATTTTGCTGAAAGAGGTCACCTTAGGATTTAAGAACAAACCATCTCTTTGAATTAGAAAGGGGAGAAGGAGGTGGTCCTGGCTATGTGCATGGTTAGTGGATGTGTACAAAAGAGCAGCTTAGAAAGCACTGATAAGGAAATAATGATTTTGTTTTGTTTGTTCAAATCTTTATCAGAACTCCCATAGTAAATGTCTTGCTAAATATTATTTGCAAAATAATGTTGGGCTACTATCAAGGTTTCAAAGGACTTTCTCCTGGAGGCAGTGTACAAGCAGTAAATCAAACATATATATTGAGTGTTCTGAGAAGGCAGGAAATAATTAGGGGAGAGGAGATGGAAAGTGTTCTTGTCCAAGATGTCTAGCACTTTTCAGAGAGTCAGTGCTGAGCAACAAATGCTGTCAGTGCCCTACAAATTGGTTTCCCTCTTGTTCCACCGTGGTCCCTGTCTCCCTGCTAGTGTGACTGCACACCGGCTCTGGTGTCAATGCCTGAAAACAGAATTTTTTCTATGCTTCTTCAACAAGCTCCAGACTCCCACTGTACAGACACAGTCTCTCAAGAGTTGCCAAGATTTACTTTTATTTAGGATTAGAAATACTGAACCACAGAAAACTGCTAAAAGTAACAGAGGTTGACTCAGCCCTGTAACAGGAGGGTACACAGATGGCAATCGGGCGTGAAACTGTCAGATATCAGGAGGTAGTGCTGCCCCCATGGAAAACAAGGGCACACACTGCTCAGAATTGCATGCTGTGCTTTTTCAACAACAGTTCAAGGAGGCAGTAAAATGGTTACAATGTATGAAATCCTTTATAAACAACCCCCCCTTTTTTTTTTAACCATCCCTGATTTTGGTGCCAAGAGAAAGTTTTTGCTTTCAACCAGTCTCATTTTACAGATTTGTGTTGGGGTCACAGTTCCCCCCAAGCAAACCTTTTAAACTTATAATAAACTTTTCTGGAACTTAATCCTATACGTTTTTCTCATTATTTCACATTCCCCTGTACAATAAAATATACTTTTTAAAAATCACTATGCATCAATAAACATCTGTAGACAAATTACATTAATAAACTTATATTTTACTCTCTATATACATGTTGGCAATGTCAAAGCTTCAAGATTCACATGGAGGTCTGCAAGACCAAGGAAATGTACACAAATAACTTACGTATAGGAAAAAAACAAAAGCTGAAGAGTATTTTTCCACATTATTGTGGGTCACAGTATTTAAAATATTTTTTTCTAGTTATTCTTCACAACCACATTGTCTCAGCAGAGAATGATGGGTCCAACTGAAGCAGAAAGAAAAATCAAGTAGCAGTTACTGATTTCAGTGCAGAACTAAGTCAAGTAAAGAACTAAACTTGATTCTTAAGGAATATACAATATATTGGAGACTTCTCCAGTGCTAAGGCTTCTTCAGCATTTAATCTTTAAAACTATTATCCTGAGACGGGAAGATTCCAGTGGATATCACTTTTCTGATTTCAAATGGAATGATTCTAGTGCTGAGCTAAACCATTCCTCAGTCTATATATTAGACTAAGTGGTAAAATATACATATATCTTGATGCCACGTTTCTACTTAATACGTTTTTATGGCCCTGAAAATGGAAACATTGGCATCTGAAACCAAAATACTCCAACATAATAAAAAGGCACTGAGCTATAGTACTGTATATACAGTAACATTTGTGTTTGCATAGATCAACAACAACTTTGAATGCTGCAAGGAACTAAATGCAACCAGTAACTAAGAGGAAACATGGAAGCAGCAGGAACTCTTGCTTAATCACCAGCGTGGGGCAAGGAATCTTTTACAAAACAATGTTCAGGCTGTCAGCTTCAGTTGTCCTTCATAAATTAAAAAAGTGTTCTTAGAGGAGTGTTTTCTGATCAAAGAGCTGCAGGTCAAAACGGACCCAGACTTCACCTGTTGGAACTTCATGCAGCAGTAAGTGTTTAGTCATGGGGCCTTTGCTTTCTTGTTCTGTTCTGATTTTTGCTACTGGAACTTCAGTGCGACCCAAAAAATCTGTTGGGCAAATGAATAAGAGATTTCATTAAGCAAAGATGTTAGGCTTAGAAAATCTGAAAGTGTCAGGTCAAGCAGCAATGCTACATGATGTGTATTCAGTTCCAGAGCACTGCTCCCAAGCCTCCTGTTGACTAGCCCTCAGCCCAGTGTAAATCAGCCAGCAGTGACAAAAAAGGGGTTTTTTAGAAGACAAAAACGCTACGGAATTAGGATGGAAAACATGCCTTTATGTCACAGTTTGATCTAAGCGCTTTAAAAATACAGTTCCCTCTCAGAATCACAATTTCAAATGTTCTCTTGTCCTGAATGGTGAAGAATTAAATGATGGAACCTGCTGCGGTGCTACAAAGACAAAAACAAATCAACTATTTTGACTCAGCCAACTCTTAATTAGGCTCATATATCATTCTTTTCACAAGAACAATGACCTTGAACAATTACTGTCACTAACAGATTTACAGTCCTATTCAGAAATTATATACCCTCTTTGTGGCCATTTCGTATAAAAATATGTTTGTATGTTTGTGTGTTTGTGTGCATTAAAGTTTACCATCAACTGAAAAAACAAGAGCCTCAGCTGTCCACGGGGAGAAGCAGCCTCACAAAGTCATGTTACCTCACAGAAGAAAAGGCTGAGCTCTAGTTACACACAGGGCAACTCAGGTCAAGGCAGTACCTTGCAAATCTGAAATAATCAACTGTGTGTCAAAGCCCTGAAAAACCACTTAACCTTTTAAAAAGTACTAGAAGCTACTGACTGCCAAAATGTGTTCCATTTCCAAGCAAAAAAAGAAAGCTTATCAGGCTGTTGCTGTGCAAATATAACCCAGCACCTTATTTTCAGGCACCTATAGTGAAAGAGAAAAACTTCTGCTTTCAACTTCTTTGTCTCCCCAGTCTGACAAAATAATAATTCTGTGTCTGATACAAAAGCCAGAGTGGGATCAAACTTGACTGCTGTTGGCTCTGGAGGGCTACTGAACCTCTTGAGCAAGGAAGCATTGGTTTTGCACAACGTTTCTCAGGAAGCACTCAGGCTCTTGGAACTGCTGGTGAGGAACTGTGTACCCCAAGTCACAAAAAAAGTCTTTTCCTAAAACAAATGTTCACACTTACCATCGGGTGAGAACTGATCTCTGTCAAACATGGTGATACACAGGACATCCTGATACAGATCCTTAATGAAGAATTGGCAGTTGAAGTTCCACTTGGGGTTCAAGGTGTCCTGCAGGGTCCTTGTAGTATAGCTCTGAGAGCCCATGCTGATTTCACAATATGGATTGCTCTTCCCTAAACACAGAACAAGCAGTGTGAAACGCCTCTGCAGCGCAGAAACCTCCCTCTGCGTCTGGAGGCTGCTTGGACACACATCGATGCTGCTGTCCAGAAGATGTGGGTCAGGCAACCACTATATCCTAGAGCAGCACGGAGCTGGTTCTTCACTCAGTCCTCCGAAACTAAATAATGGCTAATTTGTTCAGAAGCTGCAGCTGAATCCACAATGTTTCTCAAACCACCAAACTCTTCTCAGCAAACCCTTCCAAACGTTGCAGGAATAAAAGTGATTTGACGCTTATTTCCTTCACTTACCATTGGGCTTACAGGCCTTTAGCTCTGTTGCTTCAATCACATGCACCATCAAGCGTCCTATTCCCGAGGTCTTCTGTGAGCGAGCTGGGAACAAAGAAGTTGGGAGCAAACAGATTGGCTGCAACCGTAAAAACTGGCAATAGATCTGAAGAGGGAGATCCTACACAGAGACTGCAGCACCCTCCAGAAAAGGCCCTGCCCACACGTCCAGGTGGATGAGAGGGAAATACAGAACTCAGTAGGTACCTTGATAAGCCTTTTCACGTTTCTTCTTCTCAGTTTCGATGTACTGCTCTGATGCCGCTTTGATTTTCTGGACCCAGGCAGTGCTGCAAAGAACAATCCCTATGGTGAGGGTCATACCACAGGCAGGAAATTCCTCAGTATCAGCGACTCCATCCCAATCTCTTTTGCCATTTTTTTTACCCCCACTAGGTTTCAGAGGCATGACGAATTGAGTTAGTTCAAGGACTAAAGTGATGGAGTTTTTGGATTTAATCTTATGCCACATTTCCACATCAGCCTAAATAAATGAAAGTGGAGCTGCTGTCTTATTAAAGACTGCTGGGTCACATTAAACACTGACCAGGACTGGGGAAGAACCTATGGGATGCTGGACTTTGCAGCCCTATTCTTCTATACAACTGTGACATCGAGGAGCAGTACACGTGACTGGATTCCACTGCAAGAGCTGCCGCACAAGCAGAACAAAATCAGAGAAAACGTGTAATTCAAACGAGAGTCAAACGAGTTTATTTCCTGACTGAGACACTAAACCCTGTTCTTGAACTCTCTGGAAACAGCCTGCAGCCATGATCAAGTTTAAAGCTCAGATCTGCATTTTCACTACTTACCGCTCATTAATGTTGTCGGTTTTAAGCGTGTAAACTCTGTCAATATGGGATATGTGGAAAACTGGCTCATCACTTGAAGGATCTGTGGGCAATTTCACTAGGACTTCATTAAGGAAAACAGGCTGAAAGAAAAGCAAACATCGCTGTGACAGCATCACCCTGACAACAAGCGGAAACTCCACAAGGATGTTTAAATACATTGTTTTACTGTAGGGAAAATGAAAGTCAGAGGACATAGGACGAACAATCAGATCAGCATATAAAGGATGTGAGAAAGGACTGAGAGAAAACTACTCTGGCAACACACCCCATTCTTGTCTTCCTAGATGAAGAACTTTGTGAAGGGGGCAGGACTGCGTAAGCAGAGCTGCAGTGTGGAGCTTGGAAATCCTGGAGATCTCCCAGGTTCCCTGTCAGAAAGCAGCCCTGATACTTAAACTTATCTCCCCAACTCCAAAATCTTGAGAACACATACTGGGTGGATACAGAGACTAAAGTTTTGCACCTTTTACTCTTTTCTAAAGGACAGGTATTTTCTTGTGATGCAGGAACTTCTGCAAATTTAAGTCAAGGCTCCTGCTTCTGAACATCCCGCTCAGCTGCTCTGGCACAATGCTATTTCTGCCCTTTCAACCCAAAGTGGAAAAAAGCGTTTATTAAACCAAGACGCAGAAGCTTGTCCTTTTCCAGGGACTAAGCCAAACGGCGTACGTGCCCATATGACAGCAAACGATCAGATGGAGCCAGACAGCTAAGCACAGCAGGGAGAACTGCATTCCTCATCAGAAGCCATGTCCCACTGTATCAACGTGACCACGCGGCACCCTGATTCACTCACCATTTTGTACATTTTGAACTGGGAGTTGGATTTGGGGCTGAACAGTTTATCAGAGCCAGAAGAGACAAACTGTTTAACCATGTAGGTGAGCAGGAGGAAGTCATTGAAAAGGAAGCCGTACAGCTCCTTACTGCTCTTGGCCTTGTACAGTTTGCCACTGTGCAGGAGTTTCCGTGGTCCCAAGCAGTTTGTGAGGGAGTTGAACACTGGTTGCTAGGAGAGACAAAACCCATTAGTAGCAGCAAGTTAATGCAGACATCAGTTCCTGCTCCTCTTCACAGTGGAGATTGCTCAAGCTGCTCAAAATCCTCTTCTGTTTTGTTTAATTAATTTAGTTACAAACAAAGAAAAGGGAAACTTTTATCATCTGCCACGGTATCAGCACTGCTCCCAACTTCAAGTAGATTTAAGCCTTACCAACAACATACACACAGGTCTGACTGGATGAAGGCATTTATCCCAGCGCCACTCTTCTGTTGTTCAGAAGCTGTGTTTAAGAAGAGCCTGCAGGGTCTGCAGGCAAGTCACCTCTTACAGGTGCACAATTAGGTGATGGAACTAGGACAGACCTTCTGGGCCTGTCAAACCCTGGTTCCTTAAGCAGCCAGTGGAGAACTGTCACAACACCTGATTTTGAAGGCTGTTCTGAAAGGTACAGGAGCCTGAAGAGCCCCTATACCTTTGAGGATCTGTGCCCTTCCTGCCTGAAGGAAAACCCTACGAAACACACACTAAGTGAAATTCCAGGTAGTAACACCTGACTTAGCCCAGCAGCAGCACGAGCTGAACTTCAGATGGGAGTTATTTCTGTTCATTTAACCATTTAAATGGTATCAGTTTTAAGCTGATAAACTGAGATTTCTCCGCTGCCAAAATCATGCGAAAATGAGGGCTCATCACATTATGGCTGTGAGCGGGAGTTAATAAAAGCTTCTCTGCCAAGGGCTCAGCAGAGAATCGTGTTCCAATAATGGATGTGAGCAAGGACCCCCATTCCCCCCCTGGCCTTTCTAAAATGGCTCGGAAAAGTCTCCACCGTACAGTGTAACAACGCGGCTACCTCAGCAAGACCTTCGCACTGGACGTGGGACTGTATCCATTCCAGCCTGTCCGAGTTCTCTTTCTCACGCACCCCTTCGTTAACTTGAGAGCACAGCTCCTCCGCACGCTCCAAGGCAAGCTTGAGGTTACTGTGATCGGGGTGATTTTCTGGAGTGTTCTCTAGAATCTGAGATGGATCAAAAAGGGAAGAAATCAAGATCAAAACAGAGGTAAGCACAAGTACTACTTCTCCATGCTCTCAGAGAAATCCCCATAAAGGGACAAGGGTTTTTTTTTAACTTTTCCTATGGAGGTCAAACTCAAAAGCATTCACCTACAAAACCTCACTTAGGGTACTCACACTCTTTATGAGCAGAGGGTAGCGGGTTATTCTTTGCATAGGTTTCAGGAGGAAACTGGAGAGGGGCATTCCTTTGCAGCGAGGGTCCAAGGCAAGTTTCTACGGTGCAACCCAGAGATTTAAGAGACATCACGTTACTCATCAAGAAACAGTTGCCTCACAGCACTGAAAACTGATCAGATTCATTTTTCCAGGCATTCCAAGAAATTTGAGATTTCTCAGTAAGCAAACAACACTTGTATCTAGAACAAACAGGAAAGCCGGTGCTGTCATTGTACTCAGATGCTTTGCCAGCATAAGCTGCGGGATCATTGTTCAGGCAGAAACCTTACATTCAAAACCGTTCCAGCTTTTATTTTCACATTGCAGGCTCTACTCAGGTTGAAAAAAAAAAAACCAAAGCAACGAAAGAAAAACGCCTGATGTCAACAGTTCTAGCATTTCTCCTTTCATGGCCTCAAAGCCCCTGCATCAGCTGCAGTATGTCAGCAATTCCTTCTTTATTTCTGCAGCGTGCCTGCCTGTGACGCTGCCGGCACACCTCTGGCCCAGGCTGCAACCCCACCGTTCTGACACACTGCATGCCCCATTGAGTTCGAAGCACGTTCAGGACAACAACTTTTTTATTTCAACTCCACAGACTCTGACCCCTTCTGACAGCATGAATTTTTGGGAAGGTGCAGACACGGGCACCGTAGCTTTGTGGGGTTAGTGTTACATGGAAGTAACGAGCAATGGAATAGCAAGTGGAGTAATAAATTAGCTACAGAGAAAGACAGGTATGTAAACAAAAAGCACACACAGTGTTAACCATGGTCATCATATAAATACACCTCGGAAGGTTCTTAGCTATTTTTGCAAGATTTTACTCTTTTGGGTTATTTTGATCTGGTCGATGCTGGTTAGACGGGCTCCTGTCATAGAAGAACGGAGAAGGCACAAAAGCTACTAAACAAGATACCTTTAAGTAGTCTTTGAAATCGGCATCTTCATCAGTTTTCTGCTGCAGCAACGAAGCTCCGTTAAGCTGGCAGCTGCAGAACCGAATGTAGGCCTGCATGTGAGAGAGCTCTGCTGCTAAGATGTCCCCAATCATCTGCACTGGCATTTTTTCTCCTCCTGTTTTCTTACGCACTCGCAAGGCTCTGAAGAGGAAAGAAATCACCATCCAACTTTGCTGCCAAGTCTGTGAGGCCGAAATCAAGATCCTTACAACATCCATCTCTGCAAGGACGCAAGCCTGCGAAGTGAATTCCCTTACACAGCACCAGCGCTTCCAGGTGGTGCAGGGCCCAGTCACCAGCACACCACACTGAGCTCAACAGTCTGCCTGCTGGGGTGTGCGGGACGGACACTCTCCTTGGAGGTTTCTGGGACAATCGGCATCAATCTCTACATTCAACCAGCATCCCATTTCAATGACCTATTAGCCCCTTTGTCTCTCAAAGTATTTTTAGAGAACAGAAGGTTGCTTTGCAGAAGACTGGGAAGAACGCCTCCCATGCACATGCTTTTGAGTAGGCTCTGCTTCTAAGGTATTCTAGCAAATGTGCATCTGTTCTCGCTGTTTATTCCCCTCTCTCTCACAACAACTCCTTCTTTGTGAGGTAGGCTGAATGCATTTAGTGGTTCTGAATGCACGTGTGCACAGGGAATAATCAGCGAGCACAGAAATCTACTGTAAAACCAGAAAACTTCCTGGGGAAAGGAACAAAAGAATAAAGATGAAGAGAAAAACATAAAAATGTGGTTAAGTACTCACTTCAGTAACTTTGTATTTGACATGATGAGTTCCTTCCAGTTAACAAAGATCAGCCCCATTTCTCCTTCTGTGAGACAGCCTGAATCAGCCATCGGTTTTTGGAAAACCTGCAGTCAAAAAATCAGAAAGGTGAGCAATCCTTCAGAGACAAAAGC
This sequence comes from Burhinus bistriatus, assembly GCA_013397275.1. Lineage (NCBI taxonomy): Eukaryota > Metazoa > Chordata > Aves > Charadriiformes > Burhinidae > Burhinus > Burhinus bistriatus. The sequence goes on from VYXH01005291.1 coordinate 594,533, forward strand.
AGCTCAGCCTCTTGTTTAGCCTAGCAGTGATTTTTGCTTTTTTTGAATGCTCAATATCCAATTTCTCAGGAGAAGTTAAAAGCAATTCCTTACTAGCACTTGTGAGAACTGTCGCTATTTTTCCTAAGCGTGTGACCTCATTCTGACACCAGCATTGCCATTTGTGAAGCAGGGACAAGCACTGGGACCTGCAGGCTGACTGTTCAGCAGAGGAGCATTCCCATCATTTCAGAGTCAATTGCTACACAAATTGCACTGACGCATCACACCTATCCCTATACCCAGAGCACTCATAGTCAACCTGCGTGCAGAGCTACGGCTTCTTTTAGGGACACTCGGCACAACACCTCTGGATAGCAGAATACCCCATGTAACTCAGTCTATTTAACATCTTAACACTTCGCCACACAGTTGTTTTACACAGAGAGGTCATGTCAGACTCCCAAAACCACCTAATGCTGGCCAGTTCCTGCCCTGCCTAGTGAGGTCCTCTTGCTTCCAGAAATAAAATTGGAGATGAAGGCAGATGATGAACTTTTATGGTGCTTATACAGCTTCTGTTATGAGCCTGTGCAGCTCTGCCAGACAGCCCGAACCAGCCCATCATCTTTACACTGAGCCCGAACACCTGAGAACAGGATGTGGAACATCAGAAGGTCCTTGTAAGATGATGGCTTTCACAACGTGATGTTTTTGCCTGGTGGACAACCACGTAACATTTGCTAGAAAGGGGAGTGCTCACACAACCTCACTTTCTTCCTCTAGCATTTCACAATTCATAAGGATCCCTTTATTGCTATTATTCAGTAGGACAGAGGTATTCTTTTTCCAAGTGCATTTTCACATCCAAGACATCTCACCTCTAAGACGAGCTGAAGATCGTCCATATACCTTTCTTCCGTCTGAATGAGTTCGTGAATGTAGCCCTGCCTTTTCCTTTCCATCGGCTGCATAGTGTCAAGGCTTTGGAGATCAGCACACCCTACAAGAAGTAAGCCAGTAGTTTAGATCCCACTCAGGCCATCAGGTCTGATGAATTAATGAAATTGCATCAACACACACCAGCCTACGGTTCAGACTACACACACAGTCGTTTTCTTTAAAAACCCTGTCTACAGCAGCAGCGGGTTTCAAAATCGAGGGATGTAGTGATCGACTTCCTCCCCCCTTTATGTCATTTTTTAGTCTGTCACCTTTTTATTTCTTTGAGCATCCCTTGTTCTTGTACTATGATGCCAAAATTCCCAACTTCCTGCCACTCCATTTGTCTGATTTTTCTCATCTCTTCTCCTTTTCTGCCATGCTGTTTTGAAACTCCGATTTTCTCATATCTTACCACAGAGTCACAGAATCACAGGGGTTGGAAGGGACCTCTGGAGATCATCTAGTCCAACCCCCCTGCCACAGCAGGGTCACCTACAGCAGGTTGCACAGGAACACATCCAGGCGGGTTTGGAATGTCTCCAGAGACGGAGACTCCACCACCTCTCTGGGCAGCCTCTTCCAGTGCTCTGCCACCCTCAAAGGAAAGAAGTTCCTCCTCATGTTCAGATGGAACTTCCTATATTCAAGTTTGTGCCCGTTACCTCTTGTCCTATCGCTGGCCACCACTGAAAAAAGACTGGTCCCATCCTCCCGGCACCCTCCCTTGAAGTATTTAGAAGCAGTGATAAGATCCCCCCTCAGTCTTCTCTTCTCCAGACTAAAAAGACCCAAGACCCTTGGTCTTTCCTCATAAGAAGGATGTTCCAGCCCCCTAATCATCTTTGTAGCCCTCTGCTGTACCCTCTCCAGCAGTTCCCTGTCCTTCTTGAAATGCAATGTCTTTTGTGAGATGAAGTCATCTAGAATGTGTCTGAGTCTGACTTACGACATTGCACCTTTAATCTCCATCCCATTTCTGAAGTACTCTGCCTTGGATATTAATTTATCATACAAACCACCAGTACAAATTTGTAAAGTTATAATGCATAAAGCTATAATTCCATAACTTCACTTTTTTTTCCTCTCATTTGGAAACAAAATGAGCCTGAAATATGTTGAATTATTTTTATGCATCAAGTGTGAATAATCAAAATCATGCACAGGAACACACAGACATTCAATGACACAAACCCCAAGTTTTCGGTAATAACATGCAGACGCTGCAGCTCCACACTGCTTTTCTCTTCTATATACACGTTAGTAAGCATGACAACGTTTGAAATTTAGTAACCAAATCGAAAACTGGTAAAACCGAAGCGGTGAATATGCTTAGATGGGTAAAGGAAGAGCACAGAAAGTCAAACTCTGATCCCCCCGTTAGCCATCGCATGCTAGCGGAGTCCTGCAAAGTAGCAGGGTGGGGGAAAAAAACCAATTCCAGAGCATTTGAGCAACATACATCTATCGCTTGATGTGACGGCATCAGATTTTAATACAACGTGACCTGTGGATTTTGCAGGATAGCAGAAAGGACATCGCAGGGACTCACTTAGATCCGGCATTTCTAGAGGAACGATACTTTTTGAAAGTTTACAGGTGTCATGAAAGGCAGTGTGACCTACAGCACAGAGAGCTGCGTCTCCCTTGTCACCCTAACCCATCTAGGACACTAGAACGTGACTTCATTCTATTCACTGCCAAAGTATAGATCTGTTGATGGGAAGGCTGCTCTAAATAATGAAATGGAAATAAGTCAGTAATAACTCAGGGCGGGGGACACACACCAAGACACACTATAAATATTTGGCTAAACTTGATGTGACAATGGCTTAATGGGAACCTTACAGGCTTGCGCACTTCCTGCTGGACAGGCATCAAGCTGCTTTGAAGCAGCATCCTTCAGCAAAAGAAGGAAGTCAAATGAAGTTTTATGATACCAAAGTCTTTTAACAGGGAAACCCTTTGAACAACACAAAGTAAAACAGTAAAGGCAATAGCTAGATTTAAAATCAGGACTTTTCAGTTCTGTTTGGATCACGGATCTTAAGCTTTCTGGCAAGATTTGAAAAAATGCCACTTTTTATGAAGAGATCTGGGATTGCAGCAGAATGCTAGTTATTTCCAAAGTTACAATTGGGCCAAAATTCGATGAGAAAAAGGAGTAAAGTTACAGATGAAAGTGATTGCTATCACATTTGGTTATCTCAGTCCACCAAGATGAACTGTGGCCAATGTGTGCTACTTCTAGACTCTAGCGTCATTCTTTAGTCTGTACAGGACTGAGTTTCAGCCCACCTGCTTCCTAAGACATGTAATTTTAGGATAATGAAGGGCTTGCACAGTAACCAGACTTAGAAATCTCAGCTTTGACCACGTGATTTTCTTTTCTAGTGGGAGGTACAGCCCTGCAACAAAAGCAGGGAGGGACTGAAGCTCCTGTTGTTGTTTGCTTGTATCACAGCTGTTACAGCAACCCACAGGCTGGAATTTGTGTCTGTCTCATGCCATCTACTTAAAGTTGAAGCAAACACTGGAAGGAAAGCAGGCCTTTTTTTTATACACCTAAAATAGATTTGGTTTATAAGCTCATTATCAGATACAAAAAAGCAGTTAAATTAACTGGCTTCTGCACTAACCTTGTATTTGGACCATCAGCCTTTGGGATGAGTGCTATTTTACATTTAAATAAGCACTAGTGAAAATGCCCCAAATTTTGATGGGGCTGATGATACTGGCATAAAAGCATAGTACGCAATCCACACATCTGATTTTAGAGGGTGAATTCAGGTACTTGGATCTGAAGGGAAGAAAGGCAAACGAGACAGAGAACAAAACAACCTACCTAGTGCATTTTCCAGTGTTTTTTCCAAAGTGGCCATAGCGACCCATGGGCTCACTGGTACGGAAAGGGTGGACCCACATCTCTACCCATTCTCCTCCCACATTCCTGTTCCCTCCTTTCCTTGCATCAATTCTGGCAGTTATCTGACTCCCAGCTCACGCACTGGCAGCAATCCCTCGAGGGGAAAAGAAAACAGTAGTTTTCTGCTAGTTTAGCAGCCAGGAATGTGCGTGGAAGCAGTAAAACTGCCTTTTTTTTGGCAGCAGAAAGCTGTTGGTTTGGCTTGCGTCTTGTGAAGCTTCATCCCAAGTTCCCCATGCAGCTAATGAAAAGCAGTGAGATTTTTGGGAGCACCTGCAGAGGGGAATCTCAGCTGGTCACGCTGGGGGCTCACGTCCCTCTGTTGCCGAGGTAAGAGGTTTACGCTACCTTTGGAGGGCATCCACCCTGCCTCTTCCGCCGAGAGCAGGGTACGGCCAGGCTCTTCAGACAATCTGGGGCACCACCTGCCTAGCTCCCTCCCGAGAACAACATCTAACGGAGCAAGAAGTGGGCGTCTGGTGCCTTTGAAACCCAGGGCACGGCAAGAGAGCGATGCCTCCTACAACTGTGGTACCTTTTGCGATAAATCCTGCTTGCCCAAGACGAGGAAGCAGCTGTCTCGTAGGGGCAGGGTAAAACAAGCTGGAGAGTTTATAAACAGGAAATCCCTGTCTCTAAAGTTATGGTTAAAATTATACTTCCCTCTCCAAATATACCTGAGCAAGAAATACTTTCTTCCTACTAACATAACTAACCCGGCATGAAAAACTGCCGAGTTTCACAGTTAAACAATGTTCTACTCTGCAGGAGATTCAAACGCCTGAAAAACATGGGGGGCTGGGGGAGAAAACCCCTCCAATTACTGACGTATTTTGGATTTGAGTACATTCAAGGGGAAGAATGACACTTTCTGAAGAAAAAAAATCCTCCAATGAAAGAAAGATGGATGAGACCTATTACCATTTTAAAAAAATTCCATTTTTTTCCTCTGTTATAAAAGGGGGAGCGAATTAAAATTCTTCACTTAAAAGTCAATTCCAAAGAATTGAGGTCAAAACCAGATGCATAAAAGGCTTTCAAAGATGCCCAGCTCAGCTTGGGCACCTAGTGCTTTGTCCCCTTCCCCAATGAACTTCCCTATCAACGAACAATGAAAAACCACATCAAAAGTGACAGCTCTGGAAAGACATCTTACACCTCAAACATGCGCTCAAGCACTTGCCCTGAAGGATTTATCTCTCCCAGCGGCATCACTGCTCTGGGTCACAGCGGAGACTATTTAGGGCTAGAGGTGGCCTGTATAAACTGCATTTGTAAGGAACTAGCTTGGTTTGTTTAGGGTTGGGGGGTTCCGTTTGTTTTTGGTTTGTTGTTTGTTTTTGCTTTGTTTTGTTTTGTTTTTTTTAGCTCAAGCCAGTTGATATGGCTGGAAAAAGCAGATATGGGTTTGGGTTTTTTTTTTGCCTGTATTAGCCTGCCTCTATTTTCCCAGGCTACTGTAGAAAGACTACATCTCACCTGAAGTCCCATGGGCTGGCAAGAAAATAGGCCCTTTAGTGGAGCCAGAACAGACTGATGGTCACACAGGACATCACCCACCACCATTTTACAGTCTCTGCTGGCACTTGCAACGTACTCCTGTCACTGCCTGTGGCTGTCAGTAGCCTCTGTGCCTACTGAAACCACCCAAAGGAACTAATCCAAGAAATTTGCCACTGCAGAAAGGTTGGTTTCCATCAGGCCCTGGGAAACATAATAAAAACTTTTATCCAATCTCCCCTAATCAGTAAAAGCAGTATACTCTCTTTGCTACAAGAGCAGAAATTTACGATTCAATTTTCAAGAGCTAAAAAGCAAAATTAAGTCGCTCTCTCACAAAGCCAGGTAACGTAATGCTTGTACCAAGCTATTCAGATGGGAAAAAATCCTCCCCAGTTGGACAAAAAGACCACAACAGACAAACTAGATCCTTTTATGTGTCCCTTTAATAAAATACATTTGCATAGTTATCTTACAACTTGGTTTAAAACTGAAGATGAACAATTGCCTCATGCTAAGCATAGCCTGCATTTGCATGTCTTCACAATCATCCCCAAACATTAATACTCTAGCTTGAAAAGAACAACAAAAGAGATTTTAAGGCAGCGCACACCATTACGTAGCAGTTTTATTAGTTCATTACATTAAAGTAGCGTGACCCTGTAGCAGCTCCCAATACTACCACAGGCCAAGGTTTGTCGGCATTCCTACAAACGGACTTATTTACAGGTGTTTTCAACCCCACTCAAGAAAATCACACAGGGATACGATCTGACCAAGCATCGAGATGGCATAAATATTCAATGACTGGTAGGAGACATTTCAATTATTAGCGTGCAATGGTTCTGATTGAGCTTTAAGCCTTCTGCACTCCTAACCGTAACATTATGAACACTGACATTACGACAGCGCTTTGTGCGCTTTCACAGCCCTCCAAGATCACTGACCGCTCGCACACCCCAGCCCTGCAACCGGGTCTCGGTGGTGGCACAAGAACTTTCCTGCATGGATCTGACTGCTGGGTCAGGAACTCAGCTCTGTAAACTAAGCTTTTGTATAATTACGCTTTTTTAGGTTGTTAGTCCATTATGCCAACTAGATAGTGACAAAATTAGAAAGCGTTTCAGCACCTGTTCTTGTGCATTTACGGCTTCGTTTACGTTCTTACCCCCAATTACACCATGGCCTCTATTCTCTGCTGGCCCGCATAAAACAATATGAAGCAAGCACTACGCTGCAGGCAACATCAGATTTGGCTTTCCTGGCTGGCTTCAGCTTTAACTGTTAACCTTGTGTGGCTCTGAGCAACATTTAAACTCTCAGCTCTTCACTGGGGACCATCACTTCAACAAATAACTCTCATTTTCCACCTTGTCCTTAGTTCCAAAGCCAACCTTTCTCACCCAAATAAGGGATGAACGCTTCAACGCTGGTTTTACCCGGCTGGCTGGGACGACAGCTGAACCCAACTCTATGGACTTTTGTCAACAAGGGAGTGGATTGCACACAACCAGAGAAAAAGTTACATTTTTGAAATGAAAAGTCTGATTTAAACCCAGCTTCTATGAGCTACACCTCTTCAGTGATACAGAACATTATTTTAAAATAATCTTGCCTTAAATACATCCTCAGCAGTGTCTTTGCTATCGTTGAGCTGATGTGTGTATACAATCCTTTCTGCGCCAGCGTGTGGAGGAGAGCAGAGCTCTCAGGTGATTGTGCTTGAGCTGTTTTAGGCAGATTTTCGCAGGAGATAAAATACCGAAGGCATGGACTCCATCTCTTTCAATGAGCATTATTAAGGTGTATCATTATCATTATCACAATTAGAGAATTGTAGAGTGTACTTGGGTAATACTGAAACATGAAGAGGTAACTGTGAAAGCCCCAAATGCTTAATTTCAATACTATCGCTTCAAACTGAGGGGCAACTGTTTCAATAATTATCAATTCTCACATCTACATACCCAACTCTGTATTTCACACTCCTTGTGTGAACCTGTACCTAACGCTACCCTAATCTCCAACTGTATCAGTTAAAGAGTGGGTAGAATGCCAGTTGGTTTTGGAAAATGCCATGTAACTCTTTCCTAGAACATCCCAGATAGGATGTGAAGTTGTTTTTCATTTTTTTTTCAAAGTCAATTAGTGGCAATTAGACATTCAAGGAAAACTGTCACTGAACATTGGGAAGTCGGTTTGGCTCAAATGCCACAGGTTAACAGTGCCTTTTAGAAATGGGGTAATTTATAAGATCACCTAATTATTAGACTACAGTAAGTGACTGCTTGATGCCACTGGTGTAGCACAAGACACTTCAGGCTGTACTAAACAGGCTTTCAAAGTCAGAAATTCAGAGAAGGCAATTCAGGGTGATTAGCATATTTTAGTAGAAATACTTAAAAGGAAAATCACATCAGCTAGAATACTCGAGGAATTATCTAGCACATTATTTGCCTACAATAACATGATTTCTTTCTATAACAAAATACTGGTTTACACAAAATATATCCAGAATAAAAATCCATTTTTAGTTTTACGTAGGCACATTGCTGTAGTCCGTATTGCACAAAAGATATCTCTCTGAACTAAAGGGCACATATACATTATTTGATCAAGTATATTAAATATGTAACATCTCACTCTTTCTACAGAAATCTTGGAGAAAGGCTTTTAAATCTCTGCAATTGGACTAACCTTTTCCTGACAGTACCTTCACAACATTCTCATATATATATATATATGTGTATATAGTAAACAAACAGTGTTTTGTAAACATTTCTGATTGCATAAGTGACCTTTGTTGTTTCGTAACCAACTTCAGGAAACCAACTAAATTAAATACCATGTCTGCCAGATCTCTCCTGTTGTTACAGGAGCACAGAACTATTTAATCAGACAAGCAGTCTGCTATTAAGTTAATCCTTTTACTGAAAGGGGTATCAGGGTTATAGTCCTGAAGTCCTGGTCCCTCCCTCCCCCAGACTAGTAACACATGGGCACCTTCACTGCACCATACTGCTGCCGTGCCATACCTGGACCTTTAAGGACCACTTCTGAGCTGAGGAGTAAGGTTCCTTTTTAAACCCAAATGCTCTGCCTTCAGCTCCAGGTGTCTCTTAGTGTTTCTTTTCTGGCAACATCTCTTTATCGAGGTTACCTATGTATTAGGCTGCTAATTTATTTAACAGAAAGAAAGCAGCCGCTTTCGGATAGTATTTACTTCAAGTCACTGCAGACGGCAGCCAGATAAAAACACTATTCAGTACCGTTATCTATTAAATGAAGAAAAGGGGCAGGGAAAGTGTCGAGTAGCACAGAGGCTGTATACTTACTGCAGTAACTAGTGCATGTTTGCCGTTTGCTAAAACTGAAAGCAAATATAAATTACTGGAATCAAGTATTTAAAGGAAGGAGGTTGTTTAGAGATGGGACATATCGAGCCAAAACAACCTGAATTCCTGCTATAGTACTACTGTGAAGGAAGAAAAAAATTAAAATATCCTCCACTCTATGCTTAATAGTTCTTTCCCCATTTTAAAAAGGGCATTAAAAGGCTGGATGGGCTGCACCGGATATAAATCTTAGATCTTGTAGCATGTTTGTAATCACAGTGACTATCAGCAGCAGAGACAGGTAGGGTTTGTTTTCTGGTTGAGCCTTGTAGGCTGCCAAATTTTCCAAGCTCAGTATGTAAGAGATTCAATCAAGTCCATTAGAACAGTAATCAGCGAACATTTTAATTCTGCAAAGTATGTACATTACAACAGGAAAAGAACACAACTGCCCATTCCAAACAGCTCAGATAAACTGTGCAAATAGTGGGTCTTTGTGTGTCTGCAATCCCACCATGCTAACGATAACTTGAGATGCATGCTAATGATCTACAATTATCAATACCAAAGAAAAATACTAAAGGAAACAAGAATGAACAGCAGTGAAAGCCACACAAAGACCCACTATCCTTTCTGCTTTTACAAATCAACTGTAACTGTAGATTATAAGAAAACCCACAAAACCCTAATTTCTTGACTGGATCTAACGTTCAAACGAAGCAAAAGGATTGTGTCAGAGATATGCGAGCAGGACTGGCCGCCCTGCCTCCACGCTACAGTCAAACTTGGATAGTGGGTCTCTGAGGTGCTTTCACACTGGAAGACAACATTGGGTCCTAAAAAAAAACAAAAAAAAAAATGAAGGATAAAATGAACATAAATTTGAAGAGTGAAACATATGAGTTCTATGGACAAAGACAGAACACCACCAAAAAGGTCAGAAAGGAATGACTAACATTCAACTTTCTGAAAACAGACATCATGAGCTTCTGCTCTGGTAATTTCATATTTATAAACACACACAGTTTTAAGTACTTGCAACCAGCCATCACTGACTCTGGAAAACACCTGTAGCTGATTCACTTGAAGAAAGTTTCTTCCCAAGGAAGACTGCTGTTATGTAGACTCAACAACACAAGGTCAAGCCCCAAAGGTTTTTTTAAAGGCAATGGCAAAATTCTCTGAGATTTCAACAAAGCCAGGATTTCTCCTGAGAAGCTTGTAACAAGACATTAGATAAAAACGGAACTTGTGAAGAAAAGCCTCATTGAAATTTATTTATATTGGCACATAAAAATTAACCTGTTGAACTCCGTTCGAAGCCTGAAAAGAAATGAAACCTTGTCTCTAGTAATATGTGTCTGTGAAGTAGGAAGTACCACATCACTCAATATACCCATCAGACACCAAGGTCTACACGGTCTAGAAAAGACACTGCAAAGTCAGGTTGAAGGCAGAGGTACGAGGTGTGCTGCAGCTGCACACACCCTGTGGGCAACCCAGGGACTATTCCAGACCCCAAGGTTTCAACCTGGAAGCTTTACCAAGCCTGACTGACATCGATCAAATAGTTTTAGAAATAGAAAACGACTATGTCACTATGAACTAAGGATTGATTTCATATTTGATCCTCGGTAAAAGGGATAAAATTCTGCAGCTGTTATGTGAAATCTTAGAATAAATTATTAATATTCGTGTTAAAAAATGAACGTGGGCCTGCAACATGCAACACCTCAAAGCCACTGATACCACAAACTCTTACTCCATAATCATAAAGAGAAGTTACTTGGCAATAACTAGAGAACTTCAAAATATGTTGTCCATATACAGACACAGAAATGCACCTGCCATGAGCATATTCAGAAGTTGTTTCTTCACTACGAACACCCTTGAAAGTCGGTCAGCTTCATTCATTAGACAGCGGTGGACAGGAATTACTAATGATCTTTTGTGCATGGAGATAAACTTCTGGAAATACAGATTGTTGTTGTTGAAAGGACAGGAGTTGCCTCATGTCTCTGATGTGTCCCATCTAGACATAAGGTTTGAGGAGCAAAAAATTATGTAGATCTAGCAGTATTACTACAAATATCAAGTTTGTACCTAAGGAAATTCACACTGTCGTCATCTGCGTGTCAAGAACAGTCTACGGAGAGAGGATCTGTTTCCAGTCTAACCAACTTTTGCCATTGCACTGGCAGAAGGCAGAGCAGGCAGGTTTAAATGGGAGAAGGAGGTGCTTATGGGGACTTACAGAGCTCACATCTAAGCACCTGAAGCAGTAACTTAGATGCCTGAGGAACTGCAGCAATGCTAGGCTATGAAAAGAAAAAAGAGTGAACAGAAACAGTAATTATATGTACATTAGAGTAGAAAGAACTGGTACAACATTCAGCTCTGTGAAAGACCAATGTAACAGGGAGCTGAGATACCTCAGATAAGAAGAACTAGAAGGCTCTGCACACTGAGCATAGGTATATCCACCTGGCTGCGTTGTCCAGTTCTCAGCAAGAATGTCTCTGAGAGACGAGCACACCTGTAACACTAAGAGACATCCAGCAACCAAGTGTGCACATGTAGCTGGAGCATCTGTCTTGCCACCATCTGACATACGTGAGGGGAGAAAACCTCAACTACAGAAAATACAAGGACAAGGCTCAGACTGGTCCCATGGATAAGATGACAAACTGGAAAAAAGCTATCTCGCAGAAAAAGCCAACAGAGAAAGAGAGAACAAGTTTCTAAGAGCAAGGCAGACAAAGACTGGCTGAAATGACAAAAATTCTCTCCAGACCAGTCCATCGGAAAGAACTGTAAAGTGCTAAGAGCACCATGCCTACCCGGCCTCACACAGCCCTTGGGAAGAACGGGAATAAAACCTGGCAGATGTGTCTTTGACAGGTACTGGCAATACACAAAAGATCTGACCCTGAATGGTTGAGCAAGCACTCAACAAATCTGCTCATCTGACTGCCACTGGCTGACCTCTGTCAATGTGCTTTCAAAGGAAAATTCTGTTCACACAGCCACAATTTGATGTGGATGGAAGTATTTTTACTCCACAACATTGAAATCTGAGAAGACGACAGCCTAATGACATATCAGCAAACAATGAGGAAAAACTTAATCATCACATCAAATGCTTCCAATTACACTTGATCTTAGCACTGCTTTTGTTGAAAATTAGTGGTATATGGAATCATCTTGCACTTCCCACACTCAGCTAGATAACTCTAAATGGAAACACACCTGGTGTGATAAGCTAATATCTCTATCATTTTTCACAATTCAGAAAGTTTTAGTATGCAGCCAGAATCTTCATTTTATAGCCCATCTGGATTTAGTCTATGCTACTTCTTCAAAATTGAGATTTTTGTCTCTATTTAAACAAACAAACAAAACTTTCAAAGGATTATTTTAATGACTTAGATAGGCCTAATTTAAAGAATGTTAAGTTCAATCTAAATGCAGCAGTTTTTGACATCACAGCCACACCAGTATTTAAAAAAAAAAAAAATTTAAAAGAAAAAATAAAAATCCATGTGTTACCAAAAATGTAAGCACAGATGTAATTTAGCTAAAAATAAAACCTTGAGAATGGTGCATACTGTAATTTGCCCAGGTACCATAACAAGCTACCCAGGGAAAATATTTTAACTTTCCAATCCAAGCTGTACCTTCATTACCAAATTTGTGAATTCTTCTGTAAGAACGCAACTATGTTGATCAAATCTTTAAGTGCAAACTGGTCTTACACACTAGCTATAGGCTATTAAGAGTCTACCTCAACCACACCGCTGGATGCATGTTTTTATACTGAGAAAACTGCAAATGATGCCTAAGGAAAAAATAGTAAGTGAGGGACAAGACTTGTTATGTCAAAGGAGCAACTTACATTGAGATATGTTCCCAAACCCACTGATGCTGTGGGCTGATGTAAAAGTTGGTTTAATTACGGTGCCCCAGGATGAAAAGCTGAGGGAGTAAAAACGGTAATTGTCTCTGGGGAGATGGGCCAAAGCCACGGGGTGTGCACGTGGGGGGAGACACCAGAAACCTTTACTGTGTTTACGTGCAAAAAAGACAGAGAAAATTTTCACTGTCAGATAGGCGTGTATTCTAGCATTCAGTTCTCAGCCTGCTGCTGCTAACTTTCAGCTTAATGTGTGTTTTGATATGTATCTTGTTTCTCAGAATTGGAAGAGAGCTGGATCGCTGGGAGTTGGGACACATGTATTTACCACAGGATAAATCACTTGCTAATGCTAGAATATTTTCCCTATCCTTTCTACAGTTATTTTTACTTAAGTTTAAATATAAGTTAAAGATGACTACAGCAGACACTTATTCATATTTTATAAAACTTGAGCAAGTTCTATAATCGAGCACAGCATGCCTGCGCTGACTCCTCGTCAGCAGCAGTTACCAAACATCAGCATCTTCAGTGGAAAGGGAACACCTACCAAATCGAGTATTTTAGCTCACTCTAGCACTCTTACTGTTACACACTGGCTGGTTGTTCGTAGGTTCAATAGAAAAGTGTTTAAAGCACTTAGTACTATAGTGAAGTATTTAAAAAAAAAGTATTTAAAGTACCAATAAATTCAGCTGATGCCTGGAACTCCGAATTCTAAACACAAAGCAGAAGAATAGCAAAAAACCTTTGAAATAAAGTAACAAAATTAATAATAATAAAAAAAAGTTGCTTACACTGCTGACTTGGATCAGAATCCGTGGTCATCTTCACGTAGTTTGAGGGGAAGAGACCTGTCACACCACTGATTTCTCCTTGCCACCAGTCAGCATCATCTTTGCTCAGTACATTAATAAGCTGCCCTTTGGAGAAACTGAGCTCATCTTCATTGTTTGCCATATAATCATACATCGCTATCACTTGACACACTATGAAGAAAAAACAAATACAGCAGAACACTGTTACACAAGTATTAAGACTGGTTTTGAGCATTTAAGATAACCACACAAAAGAAACAACAATTTCACATACACTGTTAAGTAAGAAAAATGCCACATGATCTTATCTTACGTGGAACTGTCCTCCCTTCTCTTTTACTTTTTTTTTAATTGGGCCAGGCAGTAATCTTTATTTCTACTTTATATATCTATACCCTTATATAGCGAATTGATTCAGTTAGTATAGCATCCATTATTCAGTTAGTGTAGCATCTATTGACCTTCTAAACATTTTAAAATACAATCAAGTACGCTTCTAACTCTTTCACTGGCTCAGAAAAGAAAGTGAGTTTGATCATCTCACAGCTGATACTGGTGAGAAACACGTGGCAAAGGCAGAGGAAATGTGCATTAGCTAACCGTGAGCTGCTAGTTTAGTCAAAGAAGTTTTGGTCCAGTAACACCCAGGAAGCTGTTGTATAAGCATTTCACAGCTGTGGAGAACCGCACAATTTAAGCATGCAGAACCAAAAAAAGCTCCTTTTCTGTGAAATAACCTCATTTGTACTCAGCCATTCAAATGGAAAAATCTAGTGGAAATTTGCTGCTTAGTCTCCCTCGTTATAAGGAGCAGTGCGTGTAATTCCAAGGTGTTTGCCAATGACTGTTAGTCTTCTCTAAGATTTTGCTAGCATTTGGAAACATGGAGTTTCCAAATGAGAAGAGTATGGCTCTTCAGTGCATTCAGCGAAATTAAAAAGGTCTTGCCATAGAAGATGGACGGCTGATCCTCACAGATTTCTGGATATAAATGTCTTTGTATGACTGAGACTTTCTGTTGTAAGGTATGTAAAGGACAGTGTATGCTAGGGAGGGACCCTACAAAGAACTGTTTTGATTAAGCAGTTGTGAGATTTACCTTTCTTGAAGAGGTAAGAGGTGAACTCAGATTCTGGCTAGGGCTTTACCTTCCACAGTGACACCGCTCTCAGATACGGCCATTAAACATAATACTACACTAATTATGTGATTCAGACTAGTAGCTGAACAATTGAAACAGTTACATAAAATACTCTAAATGAAATAAAAAGTCATTTTTTTTCACCTGAGGGAACAGCAGATGTGTTTCTTTCACTGCTCGGACCCAGTAATTTCACATGGCTGGCAGGGAACCATCCTTTCTGTCTCTTTTTCCCTCTTGCCTGTAAATGTTTAAAATGGTTATTACACAATTAAGAAACCAAATAGTCTACAGACTGGAAAAAAATGCAACAAATACGTTACACAGTTTTGCCAACAAAAGACAAAAAGTCAGGCTTCCAAACACCCACTACATATTAAATAGATCTCAAAAGCAAAAAATCTGGCTAAAGGATAAAATAACCCAATTCACATAAAGCTGCACCCTAGTATGTTCTGGCAAATGTATTAATCCAAAATTTTCAAGTGCAGCTAAATATCTCAGTGCACAATTTAATTATGGGGCGAAAAATTCGCTCTATGAACATTCCATTTATACATCATATCAGGAGTTTCTAATGAGATACCCAGAAGGTAACAATTACCATAACCTACTTTTGAAAATCCTGACCTAAGAATTTGATATCACTTCCTACCTAATACAGCATGGGAGAGTTCGGAAAGAATTTCCCCATTTTTTAGTCTTTGCTTTTTGAGTCCCACAGGTAAAGATGGTCTCTGCACACGCTGAAGAAACAAGTATACTTCAGAGTGCACAAAAAAGTTAGGATGTAAAAGTCAGCATAGATTTTAGAAAGCAGTAACTGCAGAGTGAGCCCTATTACAACAAAAAAAGAAATTCAAACTACCAAGAATTAAAAATTACAGATCTTAGTTTCCCTTCCCCCCTGCTTTTTTTTTTTTTTTTGATTCTTCCTGAACCAGCACTGTGCCTACTTTTCTTAAAATACAAACTATTAATTGCTTTCTGTATTTATTTATTTATTTTACACATACTATGAATAAATTTTCTAGTGCTGGTAACTCACAGAAACTCAGTGCAGCAATTTCTCAGCTTGCTCACTGTGATCTCTCCTCCAGTATCTGTAAAGCAGGCTGGTTTTAAAAACACATGCTGAACAGTTAGATCAGCTCTGTTCTAGTTGTTGGAGAGGGAAGATAGGTATTAACAAGAGCATTCACTCAAAAGAGAGTGTGTGAGGCTATAGAATACCTTGGGAAAGGCCAATTAAGTGTATTATGAGGACAGAACTTTCTATTGTGCTGTTCAATCCCAATATTAGAAATAGCATTCAGTATTGGAAGTAACAAGTTTAAATTCAGGCTAACACTGCAGATTCAGCTAAGGTTCAGCTAAAGAAAAGGGTAACTAAGTGACATTATACGAGCGTGATTTAACTTTCTGCATTGTTGCAATGATGAAGGCTATTATGGACAAGATCCATGGGGCTCCGAAAGTCAAAATACCAACTGTGATTTAGGAAGAACATCATGTAACAGTACCCTCAACCCTTTGGACAAGAAATTCATCACTAGGTGGCAAAAGGAGAAAAGTGGGAACAGCAACCTTCACAATAAACTAGCTTCCAACTCCAACTTCCATGAATTCCTGTTCTTTCATTAGACTAATTTTACGATGTAAAGTTTTACCAATTAAATCCTAGCTAATTTATTAACTGTCAACATCCCTCTTCCCCCTCCCATGCACATGTTCACTGACAGTTTTACTATTTTTCTGTGACCAAAAAACCCCACCCAAACCAAAAAAACAAACTCAAGATTTAATTAAAAACTTGGTTTTCCCCAAATATGTTTTATACAAGATAAAAATAACATTCTAGTAAGCTTTTAGAATGCTATACTTAGTTGTTTTCTCAAATTAAACCCAAGATCACCTCCTTGCTGTTCACAAAGTCACAATTATTTCTCCTTCAGTAATTACCTGCAACTCTCCTTGCCACCATCCACTAGCATTTTTCTTCAGAATAAGTATTAGCTGTCCTGGAGCAAGACTAAGCTGTTCAGATCCTGATGCAGCATAGGCAGTAGTAACCTGAGCAATCTCTGAAAAGATAATATATTCATTGCATTTGTTATTTTTTCATTACATTTGTTATTTTTTCATCACAATAACAGCCAGATCCACAGAAATATCCTGCTACATATCATCAAATCACAGAATCGTAGAATGGTTTAGGTTGGAAGGGACCTTGAAGATCATCTAGTGCCAACCCCCCTGCCATGGGCAAGGACACCTCCTACTAGACCAGATTGCTGAAAGCCCCATCCAACCTGGCCTTGAACACTTCCAGGGATGACGCCTCCACAACTTCCCTGGGCAACCTGTGCCAGTGCCTCACCACCCTCACAGTAAAGAATTTCTTCCTGATATCTAAATCTCCCCTCTTCCCGCTTGTAGCCATTAGCCCTCATCCTATTACTACATGCCCTTGTAAAAAGTCCCTCTCCAGCTTTCTTGTAGGCCCCCTTTGGATACTGCAAGGCTGCTAGAAGGTCTTCCTGGAGCCTTCTCTTCTCCAGGCTCAACAACCCCAACTCTCTCAGCCTGTCCTCATAGCAGAGGTGCTCTAATCCTCTGATCATCTTTGTGGCCCTCCTCTAGACCCGCTCCAAGTATCTTGCAGCTAAGCACATTAGCCACCATTAAAACACTGCTATGAACCTAAATGCTTATAGTCACTTAAGAAACAGCCCTAAATGCTAAAAACTTATCACACACTCACCAGGTTTCTTATTTATTGTTCCAGTTTTGCCAGCATTACTAGAAGCCTACAAAGACACAACAATCATCTTTTAATGTGCAATAAAAACAGTAGAGTTTACACCAACTTTAAGGATGTGGACAGAAAAGCACGTGGAGATTTTACTTTTGATCCCGTATTTAATAATCCTGTACAGAAAGAGACAGTGTGACACTGTGGCTACAGCACTGATTTAGCACTCAAGCTACCTAGGCTTTTCTTTTCCGTCAAGCACATTAACCTCTGCTTAAAATCACTATCTAAGAGCTAGATATCAACACCAGTCATACAATAAAATTGAGAGAAAGCATTGTGTGTGAATTCTCAGAGTATGAACTCACTTCTTGATCCTTTGGTCTGACGTAATTGGAGGGAAAGATTCCAGTTCTGCCATCAATGCTCCCAGTCCACCATTCCCCTTCCTTCTGGGTCACGAGGATTTCCTCACCTTCCGTGAAAGTCAAGTCACCAGGCTCAGAGCTTGAATATGAATAGAGCGCAACATACTCTGTGCAAACAGCACATATAAAGAATGAGACAATAGTTTCAGACAGGATAAAAGTACGTCAGATGCAAGTAAAGGTATCTTCGATATCAGCGTTCATCAGTGCATTCATAACATGGATCATGTCTTCACAAGTTTGTGAATCAACTTGCCTACTTGCTTGATTGTAATCACATCTCGCCTCATGCTTACAACTCTGAGTTACAGGCACGCAACTTTGTACAGATAGGTGAATTTGGCTCAGTGAGAGTTGCTACCCTATGATCATCCCGCAGATCAGCAGAGGTCTGTAGACCACAGCTGGAAAACTCATCTCTTGCATTAAGTATTCCACCTTGTGTTTCACAGCAAGCATGTATATTCCACACCTAAACCTGATTAAAACCATTCTTATCTAACATAGTAAAAATGAAAAACACAAGTGGAATTAAAATATAACTGGGGAAGCATGGAGATACACTAGATTAAAAGGCTTAGAAAGTGCTTCCCACAAATTTTTTCTCCAGTAATATTTGTTTTCTGTACACCCTGCTGATTAAAAGAGAATTATCTCCACTCAGGGGACTAAAAATCCCTTTTCATGTCTCTACAGTATAGCACAATACAGTAGAGAACAGCAGGAAGAGAACTCAGCTTATGGGTATGAAACATTTAAGTTTTCAGGAATAAATTAATGCTTGAGCAAAAGTCTTAAAAACAAAACCAAAACCCAGGCCTATGCTCAAGCTGAATTAGCTACAAGCTTTACTTAAGTTCCTGTTTTACAATTCTCACATCAGTAGCTCAACATTTGAACTGTGTGTTTTGGACAAGCCTTAAAAGGCCTGCTCAGAAACTCTTCACATATTTAAGCTTATTCACATGCCATTAAGCAGAAACAGACTGTATCATTAACTAGTATATTTCACGCTGTCTTACCCTCTCCTGCTGTGTAAGACTGTGTATTAGGCTTTTTGTTTACAGCTGCATAAATAGCTTCTGGTCTGCAGAAAGAAAAAAGGGTTGTGTAACTAAAAGGTTGATCAAGAACAAATCTCTATTAGGATGAGACTAAGCTCATTTTGATTATCCCAAAGTTGGTATTGCCTCTGAATTAACTGCAAAGACTTCCCTGACTGTCAGTGACAGGTATTACTGATATTTAAAATATAAATGGCATCCAAGAGCACATCACTTCAAAAAAAGATGATGAAAGATGAGAATATATATTCACAAATCATGCTATCCAGAAGAAGTACAAATTAAAGATTTTGTCTAAATTCTCCCATTCTAGAGAATTTCTAAGAACTTTTATCATAATACATGAAAAGAACAATTCACACACAATGGTGCAGCCATCCGGGAAGTAACCAGACTTTGAATTATTACCTGAACAGGTCCCTGCAGCAGTAGAATAGATACAATGATCTTTTCAAGTAAAGAAAAATACACTATTTCTGCCAGGTGTGCCTTACGAGCTTACAATTATTTGTAGGTCACTCAGAAATTGGCACCTTCAGAGGCAGAACACAACCACACTGCAAGAGAGCTGACTCGCTAATGAACCGAAACGAAGTCTGGCACTTGATGAATAATCAAACACCAGTGATTTTTCACAGCACTCAGCCTTGGAAGACTGTCTATTTACACAGTAGTGAGCCCAACATTACTTGGCTTGCCAGAATGAAATAACAAAAGCCTAAAATGGCATGGTGTATATTGTAAATGGTATTTACATTCTGCACTTTAAAGCACTGCAAGAATTTTGCACTCTAAACCACCTCTTTTTGTAAACTGTTGAATAAAACAAAAATAAAAGTTGCACTTACTCCTCTTTCTTGATTTCGCTCCCAGGTAAGAGCTTGACATATGATTTTGGAAACCAACCCCTTCCTCCATGTACCTCTCCAAACCACCAGTTCTCCTGCTGCTCCAGGACAGTAATGACATCATTTTTTGAAAAATTCAAGTGGTTATCTTTTTTTGCAGTCCAAGAGCAAAGTGCTTGTGCTTTTAAGTTCTCGACAGGCTGCCCCTGTTAAGACAGAAGTGGAGATGTTGATAGACCACACTACCACAAACTGCTGCAAGTGTTAAACACAAACAAACATTGATGTACCTTTTATTCAAGTTTAAGCAACTTCATTCCTAAGTGATGGCTGCATTTTACACTGATGTATACAAGCTGCTGATTGAGGAACAATCAACTCTGTCTGTTATTTGTTAGCAATATCTCGTGTGTCTAATTACAGGTGAAAATGATTTTAGAATTACGAAATATACATGAGTCTTCTTGCTCAGTGGTCCCTGGAAACATATGGAATTATGTCAATGCACACTAGTGGCACATTCAGACTAGCTTCTTTATCCTCTAGCCTGTTCAGTGCATCCGGTATTAGAAAAGTCGTGTTTTGGTTTGTTTTTTTTTTAAATCAGTTTCATTAGCATGAATTTAAAATACAGGAAGTTCTCCACTCTCACACAATATACCTGTCCATGAATGGGTGAAACAGATCCAGGAGACACAGTGCGAGTAAAAGCTGATTTCTGTTGCCATGCTGTATTAACATTCAGGTTAGAAAAAGGTGTGTTTTGGTAATCAGATTCTTCTGCAGATTTACTTGGTGAAAGTGGTCTGCAAATTGAATACAGGCATATTTAACACATTACAATTTATGTTTAAAAAGTACCACAAGCAGAATAACTTTTTTTAAAAACATATATAAAACAAGTATGCTATACAATGTGAAGCAGACTATCAAATACTTAAAATTTCCAAGCTAAGACTTTCAGGTAGCTTCTTCACTAAGTTTTCTGCATTTATATTTTAAAAAGAAACACCGAATGAAACTATACAGCACATTATGTGTTAGCTAAATTTAGAAAAAGAAATTTTAACACAAACATAACAAAAACTCACTCTGAAGCAGCTGAGGTAGTAGATAAAGATACTGTAGGAGGAAGTAAGGCCTTCTTAGGAGACAAACATTTTTCTCCTTCTGGTATTTTTTCTACGTAATTGCATGGAAACCAACCAAAACGTCCTTGAAAACTCCCATAAAGCCAACCAGGCTCCCCTACAGTTTTTTCATCAACCTACGGACAGGAGAATAAATACAAAGAAAACACAATTAGCAGTGTGAAACAAAGCGGGTACCTAGAGCATCAGCACCTGCTGGCAATCTGAATGGAGCAGCGTGAGCACCAGTCACACAAGGATGCGCATTTTCATTCTCTTCCCTTTCAGAGTTGAGCTGATTTTGCTCTGTTCAAGAAACAGGGTGCTGATGCAATTGCACTGGTTTTAGACACAGGTAGAGACAGGTTTCAAAGACATTGTATTCCTTCAAACGGGCCCCAGACATGCACATTGGGGATCATGTACTATACCTGGAGCCACTCTGGCCTGCCAAAAATTATGGTGCATTGCATTGTATTTTGCGCAGCCGAGAGGCAGTGGCTGGGGAGACTAGCAGCGCACAAAAACAACTGCTTGCAGTTCTGCTTATAGATATAATTAACTGTGTCATTTGACTGCACCCAAAACACGTGCAAAAATTCTGTTATTTACTATACAATTAAGTATAGAGCATCCTTAAACATTTATAGCAATATCGAAGGCTCCATTATGCTGCAAATTAGAAAACAGTAAAAATTAGCAGCTCATCAAATATTATCAGCTCGTTAGCTTAGTTGAGGTTTGGGGTATAAGACTAGGAGGAGGAGGCAGCAGCTGTTAGCTTATATCTAAAATAAATTATCAGTAGTTAAATGACACAGTTAATTGTATTTGAGAAGGAAGCCAAAACACAACCTACTTCTCCTGTTCCCTCTTCCATGCTTCATTGATGTGAAAAAGTAAATAAATGATTTAACACTGTCAAACTGAAGACTAATACTTAAGTATTTTAATAGTTTGTACCACATTGCTTTGTAAATTCTCCCTTATCACCTACCTATATCGCTTACAGTCTGAATTGGAGGAACCATACGTACTTTTATAGTAGATATATATATATTAATTGTATTACCATAGCTGTAAATCAGTTTTCACAGTCCACCTGAATGCACATGCTTCAAAAACACGTATGCTGCAAGTAATATAATTACATGAAATAACACAGATTTCAACTGAGATGTCAGAAGACTTGTCCAATCTCATGGTCTTGCTGTAGTATTAGAGACAGCAGATTCAGCTGAATCCAGAGAAGTGCTACAAAGAATGGTCACAGAATAAACTACTACAGATAACTGCCTGAGGGGGCATTTATAAAGGACCAGCCAACAAGAGGCAGAAGTCTATGTTAAAAATACCTTAGAAAATGGTATTAAGATTCAGAAGAACCATTCACGTTTACTTGTTACACAACTAGTTTCATTTTAATTCAAATGCCATTAATTAATAATTCCTGCCCCTATTTACTACACTCATATTTCAAGCAGACACTTAGAGGCCAACCTCTACATGTACAACAAACTGCAACAACTATATCATTCCTGATCTACTAATTTTAGAAAGTTTATGTTTAGCATTCACTATTGTTATTTTAAACAGATTCCCAATGCTTCTAGGATGTGTAAGATCCAAAGAAAGATTTTAGCTGAACTAATCCTAATTTCACTTCTTTAAAAAAAAAAAAAAAAATTAAAAAAAAGGCAATCCAATTTAAGTTTTGAGTAAGCCTTTGAGTAACACTTTTGACACTTAAGACCTTGTATATCTCAAGGCTGGGAAGGGGGAGGTGACTTTTGCAAGTTAAATGTGAACGGCAAATCTTACCTGAATTATATCTCCAGTATTAAAGCTCATCTCATCATGATTCCTTGCTTCAAATGGATATAAAGCTCTGTAATTTACCAAGGCAACTGAATTCCTAGACTCTGAGACACTGACTGCATTGCCTACAAGGATAAGAAAACTAGTTACCATTTTGATACAGCTGAAAGACATGCGCTTAGTTGGAGCCCCATCATTCTAAGCAACAGGCATGAATATAAGAAGAGAACAGTTCTTGCCCCAAAGACACTATGCAAGTATCAAAGGAGATCACTAGCTACAGCAGGCGATGGGATGCATACAATGCAAGTGTTTAACATGCTAATCATAGTAAATGTAACACAGGCAATAAAATGCACCATCTTCTGAAGCGAAAAAAATGACATCTTTATCTTCTCATTTTTCCTTGTCAAACTGCTCGGGCTAAATGAGACTATATTAAAGCACTGGCTTAATACAATTATAATTTTCCAAGTTGAAAAATAGCACTGTTGCTACAGTAAGTGTTCAGCAGCATGTGTGAAGATTTTACTTTGAAACTTAAAATAGCAAAATACCATTATTTCTATTTAGCATCTCTGTTCTCCAAGTCTGTGACTGATGTTGCTAACAGTGAATGTTTTACAAGGTGTAGCTGAGGTGTGCAAATATCTTTCAGCACTGCTCTAATTTGGTTCTTCCTGAACTCAGTGATAAAAGTAGTTAATAAAAACTGACAAGAACTAATGAAGGATGGAACTAATCAAAACTGCCTTTAGGGAAAATACTGTTAAACCAGCATTTTTCAAAGTCCCACAACTAGAGTTAGGTCTAGTCATTCAGTTCTTTGCTTTTAATAAGAGGCATTGAGTAATGCAGAAATAAACTAGATTTCAATGTTAATAAATCACTTTGCTGAGCATTACCTGCCCATCCACTTGTAACTAAACAAAACTCCATATTAGCATTCTGCTTTAATGACAGGAAGCGCAGGCCTTAGGGAAAAGCTAAATTATTACTGTTTCCAGCATCTGTGATTTGTTGACCATGATCACTGGAAGATTTGTCATCAGTCATAGGTGCTGAAAACTGACAGAAGTAACCTAAGTTAATAGGATGATTTATAACTACGTCAAGACATGAAACATTGCTGTTGAGGTTTTTTTTTAATAATATTATAGACAATAAGCCTGCCATTGTGTCACATTAACAGCAATATATTTAAAGAATGAAATAACACTCAGGAAAATAAGAACCATTAAAGCAAAGACCTAACAGACTAAGATTACCTTCATTTTTCCATGGTGGCTTAAGACTTTTACCCTCTGTTGGTTTCAACAGATCTGCGAACTTCTCATTTATGTTTAATTTAGAAGTGCGTTTCTCCACCTCTTGAGAGTTGCTCACTTCTTTTATCTTCTTTATTTGTTCGTTCTGCTTACGCCTCTCCTCAGCTTCTTTTGCAATTTGTTCTTGCTTTCTTTTATCTTCTTCCAGTTGCCTCTGCCTTTGTTGTTCTGCCTCCCTCAAGATCGTGGCTTGCCTATTTTTTTCCTCCTCTGCGTAAAGCTGTTGTTTATTTTCCCTTTCTCTCATCAGAGCAACTGCTTCTTCAGCTTTCAGCTTTTCTTGAACTTTTTCCTGCATTCGTTCTTCCTCCAATCGCTTCTTTTTCTCTTCCTCTTCCCTTCGGATGTTTTCCTGCCATCGGTTCTCCTTCTCCCGTTTTGCTTTCCTGAAACAATAAGACAGAGGTAGGAGAACATTCATATAAAAGTGAATGAGATGGTGTTCATAGAGTAATTGACTGCACTTGTCAGAAAAACTGAGTCTATGATATTGATCACTCTTCTCTCTGGGCGATAAGCTCTTCTACAGGCAACCACGCTTTGTCTTAACATGAGTGCCAGTATACTTCACATATAAATAACAAATTGATTACAATTCTTGGTAGAGAAACACTGCTACATGGTTACTTGTGCAGTGCCTCCACTAACACTTCTGCTCACCTACATCCTGATGAGCAAGAAGTGATCTGCTCATTGAACAAAGCTGTCCACCAAGGTAGTATCCAAATCTCATGACTGGAAACTAAGTTTTCCAAACAGATTAATAACAAACTTTCACTCTGGTACATACATAAAAAGAGCCTTCACATACTGACGTTTGCTGCTTTAATTTTTTGCTTTCGGCAGTTGTAACCTATTGAATATGCTTAACCCTGCCACGGCCACACTCTTCATCAGACAGACACTGGAAATCTGACTGTATTCTCTGAAGTTACTCAGATTTTATTCTGTGCCTCATCTCTTCAAAGAAGTTATTATCCAATTCAACACCCTTAAAAATCATTGTATTTTAGCTGTTGAGACCTTTCTTCTGAAAAGAGTGGACCTAACCCTTTGGGCTACCTTCTGAAGAGGTTCTTGACGAGAGACCATGCCTAGAGGAGACTGCTTCACCAAATCACTGTGGGAGGTCCACTCATCTGACGGTCATTTTATTGTGTTTTAAGCACATGATAGGACCTAGTAGGATAGGATCTAGTAGGAGCTACGCAGTAATGTTGTTACTCTATCATACAGCTACGTTCAACAGAAAAATTAATGGCATACATATGGCATCTGGTTCTCTTAAAAGGACTGTCACAAATATTATGAAACTCCATCACACTGTTGTAGAAAAATGCTGCTATGAGTTAAGACCATGAATCACACATACTACAAGGTCACTAGCTCTGCTTCATTAAAAGCAATCATAGCAAATATGAATCATTGAAAAAGAAAACCTCTCTCAAATTAAAAAGACAAACAAAGGAATTCTCTGAATGAGAAGGAAAGTCAAAACTTGTGCACCTAAGCAATTCCAGAGCTGAGGACTCCCCACCGAGAGCGCTCATCCACCCTATCTCTAGCACTGTTTCAATCCAGGGCTACTAAGCACAAAACAGGCAGCTGATAGCAGAAGGTCCGGAGAGAGGAAAAACAGAGTGGCATCTTAAGACAGCCAGAATCAAACCCTAGAAACTATGGTTTCTTAATCAGTAAAACAAAACAAAACCAAACAAAACTAGTTGGGAACAAGACCATGAGAAACCCAGAGCTGAGAACAGTAGACGTTTCAGTGCTGATACAAGGCTGGGCTGAGCAAAACCAGGACCATATACACGAAGGGATATATACATATACATGAAGGGATGCTCCTCTCAGACATATATTTGAATTTTCTCATTGTTTTCCTAAAAAAGGAACCAAATTTAAAACTCAAAGCTTGCTCACTCATCCAGCTTTCAAGATTAACATAGGAATTAAGCAGTCAATGCCCCTCCTGTTGTCTTAAGGATCAATCTCACAACTGTCTGTATATACATGACAAAAAACTAGCAACTACTCAGTCAGAAGTGCTTTTAAAGCAATAAATAGGTCAGATCTTTTGAAGGCCAGCAAAACTAGGCAGAAAATATATGGAGTTTTAAATGTGTGAGGATTATCTCTTAAAGGAGCTAAAAATCTTATTAGCAAAAATGACTGCTTGGTCTATCTGAATTATAAGGTGGTTTTGGTTTTTTTTAAAAGAAGATTAAAACAGATCGAAAAGAGGAAATTCAAACCATCTTGGATCAGTGGTACTCCATATAAAACGTTTTCTCTAAGGCAACTCACTAGGATATATTTTTGTTGATTAGACCTCCTGCTTATTACAATCAATGTCTTAAAGTAACCAAAGCATTGTTTTTGCTCTAAAAACTGCAACTCTGATACATTCTGAAAAGGTACCTTGCAGCCTCATCTTCCAGTCGCTTTTTCTGTGCAAATTCAGCTCTTCTTTTTTCTACCTCTCTTATTTTGTCCTGTTTGATCCTGTGGAGCTGCTCCAAGGCTAATTGCTGTGTGCTGTAACTTTCTCTCAGGTCCTAATGAAGAAACACAACGAAGTACATCAAAAGGAATAAAGCCAATCTTTCGAGAAAAGCATCCAGGCATTTTAATGCTTTGTGAACCAAGTTTTAATACAAATGGACAAAGTAATATTAAGTTATTAATAGTCCTTGGAGATCACTGTAAAGAAAGTCAAACAAACAGATGTATAAAAGTAGCATGCAGGTTTGCAAAGCCTTTGACGTAACTTAGGCTTTCAAAGAGCGCTTCCAGTCACACACCTGCTGGAAATGGCAAATACAACAGAGGAGAAGGGAAGATATAAAACTGATTGTTCAAACACAACATTATCTAAGGACACAGAGGGCAATGAAGAGTATTTTAAATAACTACAAGACACGTTTGCCGAGGAGGCAGACTTCAACCAAAAGCCAACACAACACCATAAACCTGAGAACGCATCCCTTCAGTAGGGTGTTCTCCTTTGCAATGCTGTCTGAACGATCAGTCCCATATTTAAATTGGAAAAACTTTGTAAAAATATCTAGAAAGCTTACCGCTGTGGGAAGCCATAGCCTAAAAACACTAACTCAGAGCAGACTTTTCTTGTATTTGTAAACTTCACAATTTTACTCTTTTCCTTTTGAACACATCCCTTTGACTCCTATTCCATCTCCCTCTGGTAACAAACTTTTTCACAGCAGAAAAATCAGCTTAAATCTTTGGGATAATTAAATTTACAGGAAAAAAAAAATCCACAGAATTACTTTAGACTGTACTTCACCATGTTACAGAACATCTGTAAGATACTACATTATTTTTTCTCAGGAATTCTATTGATACAGACTCAGCAATGCAACAGGTATACCCTGACTTTTCATATCTGATCTCATAAATGCAAACAAAGCAATTAAGAATCATCTATTCCCACTACAATATGCAACTCTACCAATAATCATGCTGCCTAAGAGATACTGTGCAATTTATATGACAGGGGCACGATAACGAGATTTCTGTGTCAGTGAAAGTCTCTTTAGCAACAAACTAAAACAAACAACTGACTACTATTTTCCCCTAAACATATTCAGCTGAGAATACTTTTTCTTCTCATTTTGCACAGAAATTGAGGATTGCTATGGAAACAAAATTGCATTATAAAAACTCTTGTATCTTTGATTTAAGGACAGAATAACCCTGCTGCAAAATGGAAAGGTCAGTTAAGTAACTCTGAGAATAATGGGGGGGGAGGGGGAGGGGCGGCCCAGGAAATCAAAGTCAGATTTTTGACTCCAGCAGACAAAAAGCAGCGTAGAGGAAAAACAGCAAGGAGGTTTTAGTACTGGGTTAATCTGGAGCTTAATAGCATTGCGTTTGGCATGTCATATGTCATATTCTGGGCACTGATGCTATTTCAAAACTTTTAAACTCGAATAAGAATTCATTAACCTGACCCACAGCTTAAGAGGTATGGATACAGACACAGTGAGACAGGTAGAGAGCAACAGATGGAATGGTGGGAGAAGACACTGTATCCAGCTAGGACAGTATTTTTTTTTGTTGATGTTACCGTAACTAAAGATAAAAATATCTGGGTAAAACAACTGAGTGAACATAGTCTGTTGAGAAATAAAATGGCTATCAGTATTTTGCAGTTTGGCTTTCTAAGCAGGTAAGAAAATTTTAAGTCTTTAAGAGGATATAAAAGCTAGCAGAAAGAAAAAGAGCCTATCAATTTCCTTTGAGGGAAATTTATTTAATAGAAGTTGTACATCCAAACAGAAAGGGTAAGCAGAGAAAAACTGCAAAATAATTAAAAACCAAAAGAGCCAAAGATTAGAAAATAACCTTAAGTAAGAGGAAGAGGTTGTTGAGACAGCTTAGCAGAGACAAAAGGCACTGAAGAACAGAATCATCCATATTCTCACACTGTAAGATAAGGCAGATAAAAAGCCAATTAATCTTTGCACTGTATTTTGAGAAACACATTTTAGGGAAGACTAAATGGTAGGTGCAGCCACTGAACACAGCAAGCCATGCCATAAACAAACAACTAAAAATTCATGTTATATGCAGCCATTTTTTAAAAAGAAAAGAAACTCCTTAAATGTTTACAATTTTTTGTGTTCTTTTTATTGGAGAGTGCAGAGCCCTCATGCTGACCCAGCATAAATCCATTACTTAAGAATAAAGTTCACGTCAGTGCCACAAGGAGTAAGCTGGTAAATAAAGTTAAGTGGATGCATGCTACCCTGCCTGAGAGTTGCATGCATTTTTAGGCAAGTCAAGAGTTGCCTCAAACAAAAATGACTTCAGGGCCAGTGCTCAGTATTTCTTAACTTCTACACAAATAAGTGGCCTATGCTTACTTTTAGGACAATATCCAAATCTGCTACCAGATCTTGTACAGTGTACTATGAAGGCCTGTATTCCTTTTAATGAAAGTTTAATGTTCAGTCCACAATTCAAAAATTATAGCCAATATAACGTCAGTACCATAAGAACAGAATTTGCAAGGGCCTGAGAAACTTCAATTCTAAACCAAAACGAATTCTAAAAGGCAAAAGTTGAGAGTGAGCAACAGTTGATTCATGCAAAGCAGTGATTAGCAGCAGATTCATATTTTAGTACGTTAGCAATAATTTTAAGTGCATTTTTATTACATTATTTACTCCAAGACTTTTGGTAATTCCTATTTGACATTGGAAGTTGGGGAAAGCTTTTTGGAAGCCTGGTAGAAGTGCCACCAATCTTTATGACTGGATGGAGAAATAAGACACTGCTTACTGGTGTAAGACTAAGTATTTAGATAATGCATGTACCTTAAGCTGACTGTTAAATGCATCCATTTCAGCAAGTTTAGAAGCAGTTTCTTTCTCAAGGGCATCTAGTTGTTCCTTAAGTCTTTGGCATAATTCTTCCTTTTCTAGGGACGTCTTGTGCACGGAACTGATTCCTGTACCTGAGTAAGGAAAGACAAGCAATTTTATAAGGATTTCTGTTTTCACTAATTATTTTACTATTTTCCTAATATACACACATTCCCAACCTCTTTCTTTTTTACAAAAAGTCCTTGATTTACCTTTCTATTTGTACACAGCACAAAGAAGAAATGGCCCCAACGCCTAACTGAGACAGAGGCATTACATGTAATACATACAGAATAATTTGCAAGTTGTTTTTTTTTTTAGTATCAGACCAATTCATAGCAAGCTTCTCTAGATAGGGACTTCTAGTGTGATTTGACGTAAAGATCAGTGTAAATTTTACATAAATTAACTCCCTTGAGTTTACACTACCAAAAAAAGACAAGATGTAATAGTATCTGTGGGCTGTATAGTCTGTGTAAATAAGGTTTCAAGCAAAACCTGTGCTTTCTCACAAAAATGTGTTTGTTTGCCCCTTATTTAGCACATGAAGGAAATAATGGAATGCAGAATGTAAGATGGCACTAACACAAAAGATATAAAAATGAAGGTGTGATTAACACCCCTGTACCCTTCAGCCTTTTTTACAAGTGATGAAAAGCCAGCAATGCAAACTGGAGAGAATTCATTTGCAGACACTTACTCTGAGTGTTTTCAAGTTGAGCGTTTTTAATTCTTTCACTTAACAATTGCTTTTCAGGAACTAAATAGATTAGTTTATTCTGATAGTCCTGTAGATATTGAAGAGAACATAACAAATTTTTAATATTGTTTATAAATCAGCAAGTAAAAATGTGTGAATTTTCAAACATAACTTCAACTCATGTTAAAGAAACGTGGATGCAAGTTATCATTATGGGGCAGAGGAAAAAATGACTCGTATACTCTCAATATAAATACTATTAAAACTGAGTGCTTTTTGACCCAAAAACATTAACACAGCTGGAAAAAAAATTAACAGACATGCTAAAAGTGCAAATATTATGAGAACATTTAAGTTGACTGCCCCAAGCCTAGCATAAAACAGTAACTTTCTGTGACACACAGGAACACGAAAAGAAGTTTCCCTGATGTGCAGGAGCATTACATAAAAATATAGTAGAGGATGCTTTATGGTAGTCAATTGATTTGGAACAATTCATGTCTTGCTATTCAAAGAGACAAAAAAAGAAAGAAGAGCAGCCGGGTAATTCACCCCAAAGACCAACTTACTCTGCATACAGAAAAACATTCCTCGTAAAAATTAGAGTCTGGAACCATAAAAGAATTCATAATTAAAGAGAAGTCACTATTACCGGTTCACACAAGAACAGCTGAGGTTTTGACTGACTGTCCTCATTCAACTATCAGCTTGTTGTAGTACATGTAATCATTTCTTTAACACCAAAAATAAAACTAAAAATCTACGCAGTGTTGATAGCCTTGCCAATTTCCTCCCTCTGCTATAATCAAACCAAATCACTATTCCTCCCTATGGGTAGGAATTATCAACAGCATTACAGAAACACAAAATAAGTAGTAAAGGAAAGCTACAAGCTTAACAGACAGCCACATACCTGAAGCTGTTGTTGTAGTTGCTTGACTTCCATAATTCCTTGGTCATATTTCTTATCTAATGCCTCCAGCTCAGTTTTCCGAATTTGCTTTTTGCTTCGAATATCTTGCAATCTGCCTGAGATTTGCTGATGTTTGTCCGTCTAGAAGGAAAGCAAAGACAAATTATACCACGTATGGCAAGTAACACTTCTCCACTAAATCTGTGGGCAATTAGTTAATCTTCAATTCTGTAAAACAACCCAAAATGTCTCCTTTAGATTGCTCACCCAAAGCAGAGTGAAACTCCTGGTAGGCCATTAATGTAGATTCTAAGATTTGCATACTTAAAAATACTGTATTTCAAGATGTGTAGGGAAATTTCTGTCTTACCAGGGCCTCTAATTCAAGATTAAGGCTCTTCTTTTTAGAAGTCAACTTGACAATTTCTTCTTGTTCCCTGTTACGTTGATTAAGAAGTTCTTGGCGACGAATTCTCTCCCATTCCAATCGCCGCTGGCGCTCAAGTTCTTGCTTTGCTGCCTACAGAAAAGTTACATTTCCTTAAATTACAATGGAGATACAGAACTCGGACATAGTGATTTAATATAACGTGCTGTGTATCTAAATAGCATAACAGCAAAACATCATATTGTCTTTTGTAAAGTGCTCTTGTATACTTCAGCATCAAAGAATGGAGGAAGTGATCCTATCAGATTCTTCATGCCACGCTCCTAACTTTGGATGAAGAAAAGCTATGTAATTCAGAGAGAAAGTCTGTTTAGCATAGAATACTGCCCATAGATGAGCACATTGACAGATATTACTCATAACCTCCTTTCAGTATTTCACAGAACTACAAAAAATATGCAAGTCTTATGCATGCGCTGAGACACCAAGCAGAAGCAAATTTGTCTCAAGTTCAACTGTCAAAATATTATCAGTTATGAATTCAGTACAACCTTGTTTGGTATACAGATTTTTGCATAAATCCAATAAATCTGTCCAAGAAAATCTCATGTGTCCTACGAAGCATGTGAAAATCTTCAGCCTATGCTTGATTAATTTGTAACAGACACAGTGTTTTCAGACAAACGATGTTCTCTCTCCAAGACAACCTGCCAATGGCTGTGTGAGACAGAACCAAAGCCAGCATTCAAATCCTGAATGTTCCGTCAAGCGGATACTGTATGCGTGTGCATATTCCTTAAAAATTTAAAAAATAATTTCAAGAAAACAACCTCCCGCCTTTCTATTTCTTTTCTTCTTTCTTCTTCCCTTTGTCTTTCCAACTCTCGTTGTCTCTCCAGCTGCCTTTCCATTTCAAGTTGTTTTTTCCGTTCCTGTTCCTGACGTTCCCTCTCTCTTCGCTCTTGTTCTTCTCTTTCTTTCTGAGCCTTACGTTCGGCCTCTCTCTGCTGCTGTTCCAACAGGACCTGACGGCGTTTTTCCAGCTCCATATTTCCCCTCTCATAGTTGGCTTTCCTTTTGTCCTCAAATGTCACTAAAGTAACAAAAGGTAGTTATTTCTGTCCTGTGCAAAACACTGCTCTCAGACAAATACCTCAGTTACGCGACTAAAGATAGATACTTTCTTTTTGGCAAGCTCAGGTTGTTGGGTCATGGATGATATAAGCATCTTGCATTTGTTAAAGTATTATTTTTCTTTTCAAAAATACCTTTAAATTTTCCTAAGTCTATTCCAATTGAAAAAAAAAAAGGTTGTAATTTAAAACTGACCACAAAAATTACTTGAATTTTAGAGGAAACATAAAAGAACAGCATTTATAAGCTAGGGGAAGACTATCTTCTGTTAAAAAGGTTTTCCACTGTGCAAGAAACCTTAACACACAGAGAAAGAGCTTAGTTTTTAAGGGTGTTCCCTGTAAGAGATTGTAGAGGTAAAAACAGCAGAAAACAAAACAGACTCAAGGTCAATTACTGCAGTATAGGATAAACAGAGATACAAAGGAATGGTTTAGGCTTCCAGCAACCACTCTTCCAAAAAGAGGCAAGTTGTGTCTCGCAGTGTGCATGTAAGAGACCTTTGCTGGTAGCATCAGAGAGTCAACAGCACAATCTACATTATGTGCAAGCACAGCATCTAGTTTTCAGAGAATTAAACTACATTGAAACCCCTTGTTTTCAAAATGTCCAGAGCGAAGTCATGCCAGGAACTTTCAACTGAAAAAAACTTTGCAGTAACACGGCAGTATTTGGCCATGAAGGACTTCTTTTCCAAAATACATTATTAATCAGCACACTTTTCCTTTCCTATAGGTAAAAATAGCCCCTCTCTCTGCCTTCTCAATTCTATTAGATGTAATAGGCTACATCCACTTAACAACCTTGCTACCACCCAAGTTAAAAGGGATCTAGCTCCGGAAATGAAGCTCCCTAGGGATCTGATTATGTCTTCCATTTTCTAAAGGTTTCAGTGCCCTTCAAAGACAGTCCTGTACATTAAGAACGTGAACCCTATTTTACCTGGCTGTTTTTTCTGTGGCTCCTCCTCTTGCACCGGCTGGTAAGATGGCAGAGTTCCATTTATATTTTCAGTATATTTTCCACTCCTGGAGGGGAAAAAACCCGCACCATTGTTAGAGAAATAAGTTATTTTCTTTGTATAAAACACTTGTATTGAAAATGTATCATCTTTCAATGCCCTCAGTGATATACCTGAAAGAAGGTGGTACGAGTTCAAGAGGCAGAGTTAGTGGCAGAGGTTGTCCGGCTTTGGCCATATCAGTTAGGTGCATGGCTAACACAAACTCATCAGCTTTCAGCTGTCCATCTCCGTCGATATCAGCTAGTGACCTGCACAGTGTTAACAGCAATAATATTTAGAGCCAAACATCACAATCACTCATAAATGATAGCTGAAACAATTTACTGTAAAAATAATTTTTAAACTAAAGAATTCCTTTGAAATGTCCTGGTAAAAATAATGACAATTAGCATTAATAGTTGATGAAGGGAGATATTATTTTGTTTAATAATATACCGCTATTCAGATGTTTTTGTAAAATACAGCAAAAAAGGATAGGAAAGGTTAAGAGACATCTCTTGATTTATTGCATTAACAAGAGAAGAGCTGGGAAGAGAATCCAGGACTATTCTTAACCAGCTGAAAATGCTAGAAAACACTTTTTTGATTTTTTTCTTTTTTAAAGTAGAAGAAAACATTACATAAAATTACATCAAATGCTACAACAGAAACCTTTGCACAGTATTATTTTTTTTCCCCTTGTGTCTTCTCGACAGCGCAGGGAAGAGGTGGGCTGCCCCAGGGTACCTTGCATCGGGTAGGAAAAGGATCACCTATCCGCTCTAAGGAGAAGGCGAGCCACACAATTGTCTTGTTAGCCTACAAAATACTTCCCATACAACAGAGGAAGGAGGGGGAACAGCAAAGTGTTTCCAGAGATACAGGCAAGAAAGCGGGAACCTCTCTCAAAGGACTATCTATGTAGATACATTGCAGGAATGTGTCCTTAGACTGCACTTAAGTGAAATGCTTAATAAAATAACTGCTCGTTAAAAAAAAAAGGGCAGTTAAAAAAACCACTAAAACCAAAAAGGAAACTACAAAACAAAACAAAAAATCACTCCCCACACACCACAGTGAAAAAGCAGGAGATGGTGAAATGCGATTTGTACTATGTTCACAGACTAGCACTATTCACACGTAACAGTACCGCTATTACAGTAATTACCATGAATACAGTACCCCAGTAGAAATACTGGTAATTCCTTACTTTGGGCAAAACTGAAACTTGGGCTGTCAATCCTCTACATGGGTACACAGAGCTCCTTGCACTGGCTACTGATATCTTCAGGCTAGGCACTCAGGAGGAAAACAGTCACTATATGCCTGCTTTATTTCCCCATACTCCAGAGTGGAGGAATACAACTCAACACTCCCTTTTTTACCTTCACAGCATGCAACCAAAAAAGCTGAACAAATATGAGGAATATTTCAGCTTGCTGCTGCTAGAGACAAACAAATGACTGCCCTGGGATGAAGACAAGAAGAAAGGGGACTCAGAACGAGCTGTAAGGCACCAAGCTATTGTGGATTCTGCTGGGCCAGTAAATTTTACGTATAACATCCAAGTTATGTCTGAAGGTGTAATCCAAACTACCCTATCTAGCAGGGCAGATTATTCAAGCCTTCAGATAACTGTAACCATTTCCATCACCACAGTAAAGACAAGCCTTAACAAACGTGTAATATGTAGATATCTTTATGGGAACTGCAGTAAAATTCTAAAAAGCTGAAGGGTTACTTCCTTTTCAATCTTTCTCTGTATTTTAAAACTAATAAGCTTGATTTCAGAATCCTACTTTTAAAATGAACAAACCCTCATCTCAGCTAAACTACTGCATCACTGAATCAGAAACTGAAATTAGTATCTGTGCTTTTATATGGAGTTTAACAAACAAACATGAAGACTGAAAATATATTAGGTCAAGGTGTCTCTTGAAAATGTACTAATGAACAAACTAGTGTAATAAGTAGCTTAGTTTCAGTTTATGATTTTAGATCTATGGTGTCCCTTTACCATTTCTTATTAAATAAAGTACCCTTCCTCTCTTAACACCATAAACACATTGAATTCATAATGGGCAACAAAACTTACCAAATAGTAGCCAACTGAGTCTGTGAAAGGTTTGATTGCAGAAGGGCATTCCTTGCTTGAAATCCTTCGTGAGCGTGTGAAAGATTTTAATAAAAATAAATACTTTGGGAAAAAGATTTACATGTAGCAAAAAATGGGTCATGAAGTGGGGCATGTTTATTTTTAATATTAATCTAATCCATTTTCATCAGTGGCTGACAGTTGGCTTTACTTCTAGGCTCAACAACAGGCATTATAACCTGAACACAATAAAGATGTAAGTATTTTTGTGTACTTTTTTTTCCACTCAGAACACCTAACAGAAAAACTGACATGAAAAATGGATATTTATGGTAATCCCCACAGCTGTTACAAAAGCACAGCTGACTGTCTACCTAAACCTTGAGCTAGCACACTGGAAAGCTGTCAGCTTTCCTTTGATAACAAAGAACCATAAACCTTTTCAGGCAGGTCGATGAAAACTTCAACCCAAAATCAACTGAACAAGATAAAAAAGCGTGGAGTCCCTTTCTTGAAAAAAGAGAATTCTCCTCTGTTTTTGCAGGCTAGGAAATTGAGACAGAGGCTTGGTAAGTGCTTATTCAAAATGGGAAGTCTAGTCAGCTATAGCCATACATACTGACTTTACATCTACTAACTGCTTGGCCAGCCTTCTACTCCCTGCAACGCAGTGAGTAATACAGTTTTATAAGAACTTTCATAAAACTCAACTCTCGTATTAACTTTGTGTGAAGTTTTTCAAAACCACCATAATGCCATGGCACAGCACAAATATCACTGAAAGTCAACGAGAGATGACTCTCTTAAATTACTTTTGAAAAATTCCAAGCAACAGCTGCAGTACTGCAGTGTGTTTCCTGAACTGCTGTCTCTAAAATAAAGCCCAAATATCTATGCAATTACTGATACATATACATAGGAGCACATGGCACTAAAATGATTGTGAAATGTCCCTCATTTTACAAAGTCATAAGAAAGAGTCTCAGTCCAAAGAGCGATGCTTGAGAAATGACTGCTGACTTTACGGAGCTAACTTCCCCAGCCTTATGGTTCTCAGGCTGTTACCACTGCCACTCTTCTCTTCTTCCCCTCGAGTGCTGCTGTAGCTTCCCCAGTCCACCTGGGGAGACTGCTGCCTCCTCAGACCCCTCCAGGTCTAACACACAGCCCAAGCCAATAAACTCATACCCATTTCCATTTCTTGGCTGACTGGAACCAGTAGTTGAAACACACGCTCTCCTGAACAGGTCTGAACGTCAATTTTATATTATATGGAAGTCAAATCCCAAGCCAGGATTCCATCCCTCAGCCCGCGACGTTCCAGAGGCAGAAAACACTCCTGGCTTTCCCCCTCCATATTAAATGCCATACTCACCTGATAAATATCCACTCATACTTTTATCAAGACTGTTAAATTTCTGTCTGTATTTTAATCTGGAGGCCTGAGGAACCGCCCAGTCTGAGGATGCAATCTTTGGTGAATTCCCAGCTAGTGAAGCACTAGAGGAAGAATTTGAACTGTAATACAATTTAAAAAAAGAAAAAAAAAAAAAAAAAGAGAAAGAACTAAGTTACTTGGTTTAATTAACAGGCATTGGAACAGAAGATATATAACATCTTCTGGTAGCATGAAACAACTTCCACAAAGTTTTACCTCTGCTAACTTGCTATACATAACCAATATGGAATTTTAATGTGAAAAGTAGAGACACATTATCTAAAAGAAAACTCTTGAATTCAAGATCCCATACCCTTGGTATCACAGGCACTTATGCCACATAATTCATCGGTCCACCATTGCAAAATAATACTATATGAAACCATAGGAAAACACCTCAACTTCTACAGGAATGTTAACAAGGGCCGTGAAGCATAGGGCAGCTGTCAAGTAACTTTAAGAGGTATGCAAATGAATAACCATGAGTGTAAAAATTTATCAGGTAAACTCACAACCAAAAGCAGCTTTTAAAGCTGCTAAAGCCATTACATTCCACCTCTACTGATTCTTTTTATTTGTGACAATGACAGGCTGAATAGAATTTTTCCAACTCGTTCAGTTTCTGCAGAGTAACACTTGATGGAGTGTTTAGTTATACCTATAAAACTTCTACCTGCAACTCCCAGCATTTTTACAGTGTCCCATCTTTGAAGATCAGACCAGGTGCATCCAGCCTGCCTTGCTCAAGGTAATCCCCTACTCAGTCAAGTAAAAAAAAAAAACAGTAAAGAATGCTGATATAAACAAAGTCTTTTGGGCATGATGCTGGATAGACATCCTTTGTATGGAATGAGATAACATGATGGTGAAAATGTTGTCAACAGTAACACTGAAGAACTACTTTGCAACACTACAACACCAGCAAAAAAAAAAAGCTCTCCAATGGGGCGGGGGGGGGGGG
>VYXH01005291.1:639610-673032 GCA_013397275.1 Burhinus bistriatus
AAAAAATAGAAAATACTACAGCTTCAAAGTAACAAAGAGGAACTGCAGGGAATAATCGTGTTGACAGAGCTGTGCTGATACACCAGGCAGAACCAGAGTGCCTTTCAGAAACGCTCCAACCTGCTGCATAAAGGTCAGGGTGTGTGCCCTTTGCAGGAAAAGCAGTTTGCCAGAAATAATTGGGTTTGGGTTTTAAGTAGGAGGAAGTTTTAGTTGGGAAGCTCTTGACAAATATGTAATTTTTCAAATCAATGAATGCAAGAATTAGCCAAAGTTCTGAATGGAACCCCCCAAAACAGCATTAAATAGTTATTACTTAAAAAAACACCTTTAAAAATACATTCTTTTCAGCATTACCACTTCTGAAAAACTGTTAATCTGTTCTTCAAGTATTTGTATGGCTCACTAAAAGACAGTCAAGGGACTAAATAATTCTTCTAATACGGTATTAACAAGTTGTTTTAAAAACCACAGTAATTTGAAAGAATCTTACTATAAAACACTTCTTCTTTTCCTACATAAACATCCTTTCAAAGCTTTGAACCTACAAAATTTCAACAGCTCTTTTCACTGTTCTTCAGAGAGTAGTAACAACGCTAACAGACCCCAAGCTGACATACATGACAATACACACGTATTAATGATGTTAATCACCTCCCATCTGTGTTTATCCATATACACAAACACGTTTTCCAAAAAGACCTGATTTTCTCCTCTTAAGAAGGTCCTGTTAAGACCATCATTCTCCTCACATATGTATAAACTGAATTATTTACTCCTGCTGCTTAATAGGGCAATACATATAGTTAAAAAACAAACCAAACCAAAACAGAAACTCACTGGGGATACAAATGACAGAAAAGGTGGGAGGGCATTAGGCTACAACCTTTAAGCATCTGAATTTGGAGTTTTGCTTCCCTCTCTTGAGGATCCACTGATTTTTTTCAGTGTGGCCTCGATGAAAGCGTCTGCTTGCAGGCTGCACGCAAAACTGCACTTCAAGAACCCACCTTATTTCTCTCTTCTAATTAAAGGAGTCTAAATAAGTCTAGGTTAGATACTGATAATAAATGTAAATAAATATAAATCAGATGTCTAAAAGTTGATGGGCAGTACAAGTATTGCCATAATACACAAATGAGGACAACTTGTGCCCAATGGCAAAAATTAGAGCAGTACTTAAATATTTTCAAAATATTAGTTTTAAGATACAAATGGAACGTGCATAATGTGGTCAATGCTTATAGAAATTATGTTGACAAGAGGAAGAAGTGCTCCTAACACTGTCAACAGCAACTTCAGAAAACCGGAGCATTTTTTTTTCCATTTATGGAAAACAAAGTATTAACAACATCACATTTTCCTTATATGAAACACCGTGTTTTCATCATCTTTTGAAGCACTCCTCAGCTTACTATAATCAATGACAGAAGGATTAAGACCACCACAATATATTCATGTGGTCAGTGGCTTCAAAGTGCTAAAAATACAGTAAAAATACCTTGACTGGAGTTACCAGCACCACAGTAGCTTCTCTAAAGAATCCGATTTACATTGTAAGGGAACTTCTGTTTAAACATGTACTGCAATGCACAATTTCCTATTTATATGTCACAAAGCAAGCAATAAGACAGCAATCAATCTTGAACCTCTTCTAAACTATTTCAGCAAAACATCTCTTTGAATATAATCTGCTAAGTTATGTTTCCTCTCCAACCATAAAATTCAAAGTTCTACACGGCATTATATCAAGTGTGTTAAAATTCTGCAGCGCAACAAACCACCAGATTCACACCTGTAGCTGTAGGACAATTAACATCTCATTCAAGAAGTGTTTCAAGATCAGCATCCTTCCTTCTCATTTTTGCTTCATTAACACTCCCCAAGACTCTCACTATTTTTTGCATACTAAGTATTTTGCGCACTGTTGCTCTGAGGGCTGCGATCGCATTTCTCTGCCAGGCAGAGGTGCTGAGCGCAGGAGTGCTGCCATTGCCCCGACAACCTCGGGATCGTCGCAGAGCTCTCCAAAAGGCAGAGCGTGTGGGCTGCATGGCTGCTCACAGCACCCCAGCTCCAGCTTCGCTGACTCTTACCACCACGTACTTCACGCTGCTGATCCTAGCCGTGGCAAAGAAAGAAAAAAATATCAGTGGTGCAGCCATAACGAAAGGCCTTCAGATGCACATTCTACTGCTAAAATTATGCTGTTAGCGTAGCTTATTCATTCCCAAATTCAACATGCAAAAGCATTTCTTCAGCAATCATCTCCATGATAGGTTTACTGAAAGTATAAATCTCTTTTTAAAACAGTATCTTTGACTACAACCAACATTATTACAGCAACAAGTGCTTCTAGCATAGTCCCAGTGAGTCAGTGCAAGCAGCGACTGTCACAGCAACGTGATAACTACAAACACACATTATCAAATGCACATTGAGTGAATGTTTCAGGAGACTGAATATATATCCTGAAAAGGCCGACCTGCTTATAATTTATTTTCAAAGGTAAGAAGAAGTTCAGATTCTCCCTATCCTGAGGACAGAGACTGAAAAACCTTTTTTTCTGGTGACTAATTCCATAAAGATACACTCTCCACTGAGGTTTTTTTATAGGCATGGAAGAAAGCAATGTAGTAAGTCTTAAAATCCAAAGCAGACCTCCTCCTACATAATTTGACCGTTTTACTTAAAAGTAAATATATAAAAATATACATATTTTGTAAATATAAATTTAAAGAAAACTTATTCAGTTCAGACAATTCAATTCAGTTAGCCACATCTCTCTCAACACCTAACAGCATTGAGTAATACTTTGAGATTTAAGATGTTTAAAAGGAGACATCAGAGGACTTTTTGATTTAGAATTCAGTACATGTTTTCATTCAAATTAATAAGTTCCAACCAGAGATGAGTTAAGCTGGGGGGGGTGGGGGGAGGCAGGGCAGAAAGCAAGGCAGTATCCAAGCAGAGTCATCCCAAAGCTGTGAATCCTTACACGCTAAGCCTAGAAAGTAAGAGAGAGCGCCTGCCATTTTCAGGCAGCTCATTGTTTTATGAATACAGGTTAATAACCATTGGACAACAAAAACATTTGTTTAAAAAAACAGAATTAAAAACCACGCAACACTTATGGTAGGGATCCACAGTGTGGGCATTCAAGACCCACTCAACACTTCTTATTTAAAGGATTCACTATTTTTCTGAACTCCTTCCCCAATACGCAACAGAAACAAAATAAAGAGCACAGCACAAGAGAGAAGGTAAAAGTGTTGCGAGTGCTCATTTTAGCTGAGACTCTTTTGATGTTACCATTTGGCGATACAAATAAGAAAAGAAAAATCTGTGTACAGAAAGTGTCATTTAAATTAAGATTCCTCACATACCAAACAAAAACACCACATCAGTCTATCTGAAATTAACACTTTGAACAACAGGGATCACAAGTTCTTGGCAATTCCACAAAGCACGTCAGGAAACCATTCTTCAAAGTAGTTGCCATGTTTACTTATAGCGCAACCAAGACCATCACAATAAAGACTTACCACAGACAAAATCAGTTTGAAACTCAGTTCGCTGTGGAATCACCGTCAAAACATGCTACAATCCTCACGAATACTGTGGTTGCTTCTCAAAGCTACCACCAGTGGTAAAACTGGCCACTCAGCACCACTGCTGAGACAATTTACACTGCCTGGTTTACAGCCAACCAAGTTAGG
The DNA here is from genome assembly GCA_013397275.1 of Burhinus bistriatus. Taxonomy (NCBI): domain Eukaryota; kingdom Metazoa; phylum Chordata; class Aves; order Charadriiformes; family Burhinidae; genus Burhinus; species Burhinus bistriatus. The sequence goes on from VYXH01005291.1 coordinate 643,330, forward strand.
GGCACGTTGAACGGTGACAAAAGGAAGACTACTCCTTTTCTTGGAAGGCCAAAGCTGCAGAAGAGTCAAACAGAAACAACTGCCATCCAAGACATACCATCTAAACTCATCTGGCTCAGCTTGACATTTTTTGCACTAACACCCCTTCAGTCCCAGGGCTGAGAAACGTCTTGCCCATAAGCCAGATCCAGCCAAAGAGAACAATTAATTTTGTCCAGAGACATCACTGTTCTTCTTCCTTCTTCACAGCACCAGTCATGGCAAGTCATACACGAAGCACAAAACCAAACTGTAGGCATCTCTTCATAGACACCTCTCTGATCACAGGATGGGGCAAGAGGCATGCACCTTCTTAACGGAGCAGTGGTGAACTTTTGGCTCTACAGACACTCTGAGCTGGAAGTCATTCTGAGCAGTGAACTACAATATTTTAGAAATCAGTTTAGCATCAGAATCAAAATACAGTTGCCACTACATGGTCTCAAACAGGCTTTGCTGCAGCCAATGAATAGTACGTTACTACTTTTCTGACTTGGCTTAAGTTTCCTGGAAATTTTTTATGAGACGAATAATTTTTTCCTCAACTGTAAATGGCATAATTTTGGAGGGGAAAAAAATACAATCTCTCTGACAAGAAGACATCTCGTGAAATCATTATTCTTCAAAAGAGGTTGCTTTGCAATCTCATAACTTTATATGTGAAGCAAGACCCACCTAGATGAAGCTAACACTATATTTGACTATGCCGTATTTTTTGGAATCAAAACTCAAGAAATACCAGACTTGGAGATTTTCCCCACAAAGATTCTCCCTAGAATAGAGGAACTATTGCCTTCACTCGCTTTTTCTGTTGATGAAAACACATGTTTCTGTATTATATATTCACTTTGGAATACAGATGTGAAACTATCTTTCTTTTCTAGAGAAGGCTGGTACTTTCAGAGAAGACTGAGGATAAACATCAGGACTGGCAAGTATTCTCAAGATCCAACATGGGACATCCGGACTCAAGGTCCAGAAACGTCTCAGTGGATTCCTTATACCAGATCAGAAAACTAACAGAGCAAGTTCCTCTACTTGCCCACACCACGGCTCTACAACACATTCAAGAGTTCAAAGTCCCATGTGGATTCCACCCACGTAGAAAGTCTGTATGGAACGACACAGTCCCGCAGAAACAACCCAGTTCTATACATCATTAATTTAACATACCTCGAAGACTTCTCTAAAGCCGACAAAATACATAGTGACTGCACTGTAATACAGTATTAATATGTAATTCAATGTGGTAGCACTCACAATTTTATAGTGCTGGAAACAAGCAACTGTGCTGGGGATTAAGCAACATTTTCTCTTCCTTTAAGCTCATTTGAAATAAAATATATCTTTCTACAAAAGAGCACGAGGGTGTGTTTATGGCAGAATCATGACATCTGGTAAGACAGCTCCAGAAGTACCTTTACAACACTGCATCAGACAGATAATCTTCTGAAGAAAACAAAGGACTTGCTTTGATGGGCTGCCAACACCAGAAACAAACACTGTTCTTTCCTTAAAGTGGTAAACTGCAACTGAAAAAGAGGGTAGAAAGGAAAGCGCAATCCTAGACAAAATGTAAATAGACTTGGAAATGCTCTGTAGACCTCTGCCACTGGTTAGTACTACCTGTAGCCAAAAGTACCAAGAGCGATACTGTTAGTGAAAAGGATAAAGGCAACTTTTCACTTGTGGAAAACCGTTAAGATGTTTTTCACATTCTCCGAAGAACTGTGTGTGTTTTTCACTGATAGGTGTTGCTTGTTTCTCTTTAATAAAAACTATGCTCCTACGACCTACAAAGTTAATTAACTCCACAGAGATAATAAACCTAAATTGAAAGAGCATTCCTTGTACACATAAGTCACGAGGACAAGTGATTATACTACCACCTTTTTAACCATGCAGAAAACTAGCATTAAGCTTCATAATGACCCTAAATAAATATTTATCCCCATGTTTAAAGACGGGGAAATTTTAACACAGACATGCAGCAGCATGCCTCAAGCGGCACAACAAGGAGTTTTCCGTAATGCAACCCGCAATCGCATTACTGTATCCCATTAGGAGACTCGAGAGAGTTGTTTGGTGTAAGACATATTGGGATAAATCTAATAATTCCAGTCGTCTTCTGTCTGTGTTTGTAGATAAGTTTACCACAGAAGTATTTATTACAGATCAGACTTAATGCTCCCAACTGAGACGATGAATCATACTTCTAATTTTTCCTCAGTGGTGAGTAAACCCCCCAGAAGTCCAAAAATGTCCAGAACATTTTAGCATTAGTCTGAATTTCCAAATTTCTTATCAGTGTTATCGCTATTTTCAGTATTTGCTTCCCTCCTTTGTTGTTGATTCTTTATATCGAGTGTAGGAGAAAATGTTGACTGATAATAAGCACTTACTCTTATTTAGGTGTGTAAATACGTTATGAACTACTACTGCAGCGGCTTTGGGTCCATCCCAAAGCACCACATGCCCTTCCTCAAGGAATGCTTCTCCCATTCCTAGCTCCCACGTTCTCGAGCCACGTGCAACCTCCTTTCATGACACACCCATTAATGCCACTACTACTTGTCCTACCAGAAATGCTTCACGGAGGCTCTCAGCATATTAAGCAACACTGCAGCAACTGCCAGAGGAAAAGGGTATGTTTAAGCCTAACAACAACTTCAGCAGCTTCTTTAATGTATACACAGTTAAAAGGAAACACCTGTAGCTAAAGCACGTTAAACAGAGGTAAACATATTTCTCCTTCAATTTTATATTTTCACTAAAATTACAAAAATTGTGCCCATTGAAGCCAAGAGAATTTTTTAAGATTTTCAAGTGTCTTTAACGGCTATCCAAAAATAACTGTTACCTGCGGACAGGCTGTTAAATAGCATCAGGCAAGTGCAGGGCTACACAGATTTGGCCAAGAAATGCTTGCTTAATTGAAGAGCATCCTTACAGAAATGTTGACAAAACAGCAGCAGACATACTGTATTTTAGGGTACAATTCATATTCTCCACGTTATGTACAGGATTTCTAGATATTTTCGTTTATCGTGAATCCTCAGGTTCAGCAGTTCACTAAAATCAAACTGGGGTTGTTTAAACCAACCACGTGCCCTATGAATCAGGAGCAGAACTCTGTATGATGCAGTATTTTGTCTGATGAAACAGTCATCAGCGTCGCCCAACTTGAATACATAAAATCTCTCTGTAAAGGAAGAACATTAAGATTTCTATGCCATGCAATGATCTCAATGTAGAAACATAATCCTTGCTTTTAGAAAGAGTATAATCCCTGAAACAATTTAGGGACACATAATAGTCTAGTCCATGCTAACAGTAAAGATCCACTTGTTTTCTGAATTTTACAGCACAACTTGACAATTTCAAAGCACTTAAACTATCAGTTTATAGTAACAGGATAATATTTCTATACTTAATAAAAGTCACAGAATCATTTAGCTCATTATGGCTATCCATTTTCAGAAGCTCATTTTTAATCAAATTATTGCCAAGCTCCACTGAAACATGAAGCAACACACCAAGGAAGCAAAAGTTTAAAAAGCACAACACAGACACAGCAAAATACAAAATTACTTGAAGATGTATAAACAAAAAAATCTTGTTTTAAAGTTTTGTTAGAGCTCCACTAATGTAAAAAATACATTAGGAAATATGTATAAACATGACTACTCTCAAGTGCACATTAGCACGCTACCGTTTACACTAGTTTTCTGTAGAATTTGTGGCAACTAATTCAATAGTATTTTCTGAAGTTTTAAGGAAACAAACAACATTTCTATTTCTCATCAAAAAGTGGAACTGGCGTATGAATTTGCCAAGCCACTATCCATCACATTTGAGAAGTTGTGGCAGTCTGGTGAAGTTCCCACTGACTGGAAAAGGGGAAATATAACCCCCATTTTTAAAAAGGGTAAAAAAGAACTACAGGTCAGTCAGTCTCACCTCTACTCTGGGCAAGATCATGAAGCAGATCCTCCTGAAAACTCTGCTAAGACACATGGAAGATAAGGAGGTGACCAGTGGCAGCCAACATGGCTTCACTAAGGGTGAATCATGCCTGATAAATTTGGTGGCCTTCTATGACGGTGTTACAGCATTGGTGGATAAGGGAACAGCAACAGATGTCATCTACCTGGACTTGTGCAAAGCGTTTGACACTGTCCTGCAAGACATCCTGGTCTCTAAATTGGAGAGACATGGATTTGACCAATGGACTACTCGGTGGATAAGGAATTGGCTGAATGGTCGCACTCAAAGAGCTGCGGTCAACAGCTCTATGTCCATGTGGTAAGCAGCAATGAGTGGTGTTCCTCAGGGAACGGTACTAGGACCGATACTAGTTAACATCTTTGTTGGCAACACGGATGTTGGGATTGAGTGCACCCTCAGCAAGTTTGCCGATGACACCAAGCTGAGTGGTGCAGTTGACATGCCTGAGGAAAGGGATGCCATCCAGAGGGACCTGGACAGGCTTGAGAAGTGGGCCCATATCAACCTCATGAGGTTCAATAGGGTCAAGTGCAAGGTCCTGCACCTGGGTCGAGGCAATCCCATGCACAAATACAGGCTGGGCGGAGAGTGGATCGAGAGCAGCCCTGAGGAGAGGGACTTGGGGGTGTTGATGGATGAGAAACTCAACATGAGGCAGTAATGTGCGCTCGCAGCCCAGAAGGCCAATCGCATCCTGGGCTGCATCAAGAGAAGCGTGGCCAGCAGGTCGAGAAAGGTGATTCTGTCCCTCTACTCCGCTCTGGTGAGACACCACCTGGAATACTGTGTCCAGCTCTGGAGCCCCCAGCATAAGAAGGACATGGACCTGTTGGAGCGGGTCCAGAGGAGGGCCACGAAAATGGTCAGAGGGCTGGAGCAGCTCTGCTACAAGGACAGGCTGAGAGAGTTGGGGTTGTTCAGTCTGGAGAAGAAAAGGCTCCGGGGAAGACCTTCTACTAGCCTTCCAGTATCTGAAGGGGGCCTACAAGAAATCTGGAGCAGAACTTTTTACAAGGGGATGTAGTGATAGGACGAGAGGTAATGGCTTCAAACTAGAAGAGGGGTGATTTAGGTTAGATATCAGGAAGAAATTTTTAACTCTGAGGGTGGTGAGACTTGTCCAGGGAAGTTGCAGATGTCCCATCCCTGGAAGTGTTCAAGGTCAGGTTGGATGAGGCTTTGAGCAACGACATCTAGTGGGAGGTGTCCTTGCCCATTGCAAGGGGGTTGGAACTAGATGATCTTTAAGGTCCCTTCCAACCTAAACCATTCTATGATTCTGTGACTTGTTCTCTAGACCCCTCACCAGCTTCGTTGCCCTTCTCTGACCATACTCCAGCACCTCAATGTCTTTCTTGTAGTGAGGGGTCCAAAACTGAACACAGTATTCAAAGTGCGGCCTCACCAGAGCTGAGTATAGGGGGATCATCACTGCCCTACTCCTGCAATTAATACTTTCAGATGGATTTCAGAGATGGAAAAGAGAGAGAAGAAAAAAGTTACACCAACAAGAATCTTTCCAATGGAAAGTATGAAAAGTTCAAAGTAAGCAATATTATCAAGGTATAAAATAGGCATACTTTGCCAAATTCTCCCGTACCACCTGCAAGACCTGCCTCCATTTGTTGTTAAGGTACACATACTTCCAGCTGAGGGACTGCATAGCATTCCTTCCTAGCATGACACAGAAGATGGAAGATATGCTTACCCTTCAGTTTAGGACAAGTCAGAAGCTTTTTTGAATAAACTCCTGTCAACCTGTATCGTACCAAAGTCTTCAATGAGTTAAAAAAAAAAAGAGGGTTAGTTAGGATGTTTGAGGAAAAAGCCCACCAGAGCTTAGACTAAATTTTTTTACTTCTGAAAATGCATTTTTTTATACTGCTTCTGCTCACCAGTATTTGCAAAAAAACCCCTACAATTTAATTAAAAATTTACAAAAGGCTAATTTGTTTAATTATTGTCTAGCAAATCTCCGTGGAATGCAGCAAAACTAGTAAGATTCAAGTGAGTTTCCATCTGCGGCAGCTAGTAAATCTCTCCACACCAGGAGAAATGCAGGCAGTAAAAACAGGAGGCAAGAAGATGCAAAATGAACCTTGAAATTAGGTGGAGTAAAGGAAATGATTCTCCTACAAAAACATACGCTGACATAAAATCAGAGCAGAACTCTGTTCAAGGAATATTAGATCCTTTATAAGAATTTTTGTAGTTCTCATCATTATCTAGCCAACCAACATTTCCGGGTTCTCACATTTGAGGAGGAAGTCTGGGACCAGGAGGAAGGGCTGATGGGCTATATTTACAACAGAGAATTAGGATATAGACTTGAAAGGAAAGAGGAAAAGAGAACCACAAAATTTAAAAAAGAAAAAAGAAAAAAAGAAAAAAATTACACAGGAAGGGTGGGAGAGAAAGAAAATGAAGAGGCATTTCCTGAATGATCTGTGGAATAAAATTGAATTAGGAGATAATTTAGGAAATAAAACACAGTAACGACCCTGCCAGCTCAGACCGAATTTACCTAGCAAAGCTCCCAGCGCAGAGTGACACGCTGAGGCAAGCATGCGGTGGTACTTCCCCAGGAGGTCTTCTCAGCTCCCCGTGCAGCTCCTGAACCAGAGGTGGTACCTCATTAATGGAAGGAAAATCCATCTATTTCTAATCGCTTAAGGAATCCAAGTAACCTTTTGGCATCCATGGCTTCCTACGGCTTTCACTGTTTGACAATGTGCAAAGTGCTTGTTTGTTTGATATCTGCCAATGGTATTTTCATTCGATACCGGTTAACTCTTGTGTTATCAGAGATCAATTACCATTCCCTTGCCAACAAAATGACAAATGACCTTGGGAAGGTGACATCTACTGTATCCACCATCCTCACCATTTCTTTTCTAAGCTGAAATGTCCTAGTCAATGTTATCATGCCTCATATGGAAGCTGTTCTGCATATCTGATCGTTCTTGTCACCCTCCTCTCTGTAATTTCTAGTCCTGACAGAAAGAAAACATGTAGGGAAAGCTGGAAGAAAACACAACGATAACAGAGTTTGCTTAAGCAGTACTCCTTATAATGTTAAATTACTAATTAGCAGAATATGCCAACTTTATCCAGTACATATACAATACTATTTCCCCTGCACACTAGGGAGTTTGATTTTAAGTATAATAAATGAAAAAATGTCTAATTTATGAACATAAGACCTTTGATATCAGTTTATAGCATAGTCCCTAATCCTGTCTCCACAGTGGCTCATAGGGCCACTTAGGGAATAGAACTAGGAACAGAGTTCTTCCCTGGGTATTACAGTTTATCGACTGTCAGAAACCAGCAATTTGGAAGCTTCTTGAGCCAAAAAGGCACCAAAAAATAAGGCATTTAATAGCCATGGAATAGATCTTTCCTCCCCAAGTTTTGACTCCACGTACTTGGAACTTTTGTTTCCAAAGCATCTTCAGAGAGTGAGTCCCCAAACCAAGTTGTTCATTAGGTGAAAAAAACAAACCGCTTTTCTTTTGCCTGCCTTAATTCTCAACAATTTCACTAGGTATTGCTCTCATTTTCAGTTATGAAAAAACTGAATATTCTTTCCCTTGCTAGTCTTTTCTATACTATTATGGCTTTACAGATTTCTATCATATCCTCAACTCAGCTGTCTCTTTAAACTAAGCTAAACAGCTCTAATCCATATAGTCTCCCTTAACACAGGATCCATGTTCTCTCTTTGGCCATCTTTTTCACAGGTATCCTTACTCTATGTCTAGGTTTATGTTCTTCCAGAGCCTCAAGTGTAACAAATCCTGGCAACAGCAGTGGATAATTTCCAGAAAGGTGAGCCTACCGGACGTTGAGTTAAAAAGTACTGTCTGTGTATTTCTTCACCCAGCCTGAATACAGAGAACGTGAGAAATAAGAGGGGTACTTTTGCTGGCCTGCCAACCCACATCACCTACACGAGAAAAGGTTTCTAAGTTAACTCACACCTGTATTTTTTCCCCTCCCCCAAGCTTGAAGATTTCCTGTGAAATACAGTGTTATGAAAGCACTGTAATCTGTTGCACAGCAAATTCCACCTGCAGTTCCTAAGAAAATATAAGCATACTCTTTTCCATACTGTTACACAAGTATCACCACACACTGTACCAACTGCAGAGTTCTTGGATAATACTGAAAGCATGACTTTCAGGAAATACGTGTTTCCTAAAGAAACAAAAACTGTACTGCAGAGATCACAGTTAAACACAAAATTATGGTTATGAGATGAAATGCAGGGTAAAATGGTGGTACGTGCTTTAAAATATACCAAGTATTATTAAAAAAATTTAATAAAACTTTTAAACAAATTACTTCAATAAACACCACTAAGGCAGCTCTTGATACTCAGTTAATTTTACCTGTTCTTGAGATTCACACACAGAGAACTTCACATCCAACTGAACCACAAATGTTTTTAAGTTATTAAAATATCTCCTCTGAAGGTACTTCATAATCATGCTGGTCCCACGAACACTGATATTCTTTTAGCTTTCCAGGGTTTCACCCCTCCTAGCTATCTCAATTATGATTTAAGGTTACTGTTCCATTGTAAGAAAAACAACAGATGTTCTAAAGAACTGATTGAAAAGCCTGAACGTACAAGATTCCTCATTAAAGTAACACAGCATTATATAAATACATTCAACAGACCACAATGTCTAAAAATGCGTTTATTCTTGTCATTGTAATTAGTGGGCTAAACCTGAACTCATTCTGCCAATACCAATTAATATCCTCTATGACCAGTTCAAAGTGGCCACGATGATCACAGATGCCATGGAATTTTGTAGATGTTGAGATGGTACCACTTCACACAATGCTCATCAACTCTAAATTGCAACAACCAGATGAAGTGGTTTATCAGAGTAGTACATTTCCCAAACTTTTGGAGCTAACTCTTCAAGGAAATGAAAAACCTAACAGTCAAAGCCCTTCGAAGCTCAGCCATGTGACAGATTTATGTTTCTGTGTCCCTTCATATGCCTTCAGGCTCTGGCTTCATTTTGGGGAAGTATTTGTAGATCTTACTTCATTTTTTTATTTTATTTTGTTTTTATATGCTTTGAATTAAAAACATCAGGAAGTCTCACATCCAAAATGAATAGAGCAGCTTGCATTATAATATTATTATTTCAGATAAAACCCCTCTCAGTGTAAGCTTACCTTATAAAAGCTAATGCATGATACTAACAAAGTAAAATCTTAGCAAGACAAAGCAGCTATAGGCTTAAAGTAAGTTAATGGATGAAGATCTAATACTAATCTTCACCAAGTTATTATCTAATTTTTTTCCCCACTTTTTTTGTTTGTTAAACATTTTAGGAGCATAGGATTGGAAGTGAATACCAAGGTCACCACATCCAGACTGCTGCTACTCCAAGAAATACATTTATTCTTTCCTAAAATGTGAGCTCTGCCTTGAGGCAATCAGACTTTTTCCTTGACCATGGACCAGAACGTTACCGCTGACAGAGCCATTCCCATTTCCAGACCAACTGCACCAACAGCTGATTCATCTCAATTTAACCTTGTGCTAACATTGTACTTAAAGAAAAGTTATTTTCCCTCCTTAATGTTTATCTTCCTGATGAGAAAATTTATTTATTGTAAAGTAAATACAATAAAGTAAAATAAAAACAGTAAGCTTTTATTTTTGTAGGTTAACAAAGCCAACCTCTTTAGTCTTTCTCAACACTTAATTCATTTCTCCTGGATAACACTGAAGCCTAACTCTGCACCTATTACACTTTGTGGTTTTCTTTTCCCTCCTAAGCAGATAAGCCAAATTCTACCCTATATCCCACAAGATGTCTCACCAGGGCCTTATGCAATAGCACACAGTACTTCTTATTTCACCCATTATATTTCAGGATGTATTTCCTTTCCCTCAAATCACATAATTATTACGTGATCACCTAATATATACAGTTGTCTTCCTCCTTAGTCACAGCCAACTGCCGAGTTCCCAGCATACAGCAAAAATTCTTCTAGCCCATAATGGTATGACTAAAAGCTATTTGAAGTCAGCATAACAGAAATGTGATGAAATTTAACCAATGATATGCAGTTCATACTGTATAATTCTGGCTGGAAAACGACTCCTAAGTTTGTGTCATCAACCAAATTAACCAGCATACATTTGCGTTTTACTGATGATGTTACCATAAATAATAACAAGTAAGACTGGCCTTGAGATAAAAATCCATGAAGAATATCGCTATTACATCCTAGTCTAATATTTGCATTTTCTCTCCCTTTTAGCCAGTTATTTTTCTAATGAAGTCCAAACATGGAATCCGTTACACTTTGTCTACAAAACTCAGTTACTGAAGAGAGCATAAGGTACAACCTTCCTTCGTTAAAATCTAGTTCCATTTATTCCATTTAAGATTTACCTCCACATCTAATTATTTCTTCCTTTCAAGATTTCCTCTTACATCTTCTGCGTGAATCCTATTATGCTCATAATTAAATATGAATAAACCACTTTGTATTCTGCAATCCTATAGCACTATTTCTAACTTGTTAGGATTAAAGAAAACATATAATAATGCACACACAATTGGAAATCTAATTTTTTGCAGGGTGTGATGGTGGAAAACACACATCCCTCTGACCTGAGCATATGAATTTTGCTCCTTATCAACTGACACCACTGTCCTCACTGAAAAGTGAGAGGAAGGATTAATTTATAAGTAAGGACACAGAAAATATTTGTGGTTGTCTTAGAATGTCTTTCCTTTTCCTTCTTTTAGATAGGAGAACAAGTTCTGGTATTTTCTTTGCAAGGTCTAATTCAGCTTAGTATCTTTATCTACACTTGCTGATATCCAAGTCTACAGTTTCCACATCTACAGTGCACACAAGGTTAGGAGTCAGATTGCATTCAAGTAGTTTTTAATTTAACTGTGATGAGCAGGGTTCCTCCTCATTCAAAAAAAACTAGACCGTGGATCTTGAGACAGACATTTTTTAATAGACAATATGCAGCAGAACTTAGCACCAGTGAGTGTTTTACCCTTGACATCAGTGGAACTAGGACCTCACTCAACCCATTCATGTCTACCCTAGTCTCCAACACACTTAAATGCAGGGACACAAAACTCAGTTCTATTCACAGCAGCATAAAATCCAGTTTGACTTATGAAGGTTGAAAAGCATATGAAAAGAGTCACGAGTATTACTTTTTGCACCTCAGTTCATCAGAGGTATTTTCCTGCTGGACCACAAAAAAATTATATCAAAAGGAAACAGGTGGCAGGAGGGAAGAGGAAGGACAAATAAAAACATAAACAACAACAAAAAAACAAAGCCCAAAAATTCCAACGGTACTTAAGGAAACAACGTGAAAGATACTGATCGGTAAATACTGCTTTCCTTGTTCCGGCTGGACCGTCAAGATTAAATCTCCCCAAACCAAGATCCAGCATCAGCATGGATATTAAACCCTGAAAAGAATCTAGCCTACAGAAGAAGAGGAGTTAGGAGAACAGCAACATCTTGCAACTGCTCTCCAGCTGTAAAGAAGGCATCCCGTGGCAGTGAAGACAACTTCTTCCTGCTCTGTGATAAAGGCAGCAATCACAGAGACAAGTTAAGTGGAAGTACATTTTAACCTATTAAAGCCTTCATCCTTTCAACTGTGGTTAGTGTATTAACCCCTTCCTTAGAAATATAATTGCTGAAGGTATTTATTTGTCATTTAGTGTAACTAAACACTATTTACAGAAGCTTTTGCAAGACAGGAGATGAATTCCTAAGTAAGCTTTGTCCAGATAGAGAACTGTACGTAAGGAGAATAAACTACCAGAAACTGGGTTTGTTTTATCATTTACACAAAGATAATGATCAATATTCAGACAGTTACAGGATAAAATGAAATCCTCGGTAGGCAATCTTTGATCTCGCTTGCGGACTAGGGAGATGGATATGCCTGGAGTGGCTCTTTGATAGAACTGGACTCCACAGAGAGAAACGTCTGTTATCCATCTGGTGTTGTACGTATATTTTGTAATTGGCAGCCTTTCTGCATAAGAAGCGACACGTTACTCAGCCTTGCCTGTTCGTATCAAATGTCATTACAACCTTTACATTTTGCACGGGAGACAAATTTGTAAAATCTGGCAAGTCTGCCCTGAGTTCCAGACAAATCAACATGCACTCTTTAAGTCCTACTTTTCCTCTTTGAATTTCCAGCCTGTTACTAAGGGATCCACAAAGGTCACCTTGGACAGAAACAAAGGGCCAAAGGGAACTCCTTGCTGTTCGCTGTGTTCTTTCATGACTTTAGAGAAGAAAGGTAAGCAGTCTAGCAAAAGCATGTGCCCCTAGAGCACGCAATACCTCAACAAGCTGAAGTTCACATGTGGCTACATAATTAAAAAAAAAAGTATGCCAGTTCTCGGTATAACATGCAGTTTGGCCATCAGCCACATGCTGAGGCTGGACAGTCTTGGGTACTCTGGTGGAGGTATACTCTGAGTAACAGCTCAAGCTGTTCTCAGGGAAGTTTGAGTCTCTCAACTGGAACTCAAGCACACGACTCAGTTACCCTTCCTCCTTGAGGTCCTGCACAGACCTCACTTTCTCTGCTTAGGTTGGTAAATAAAGTGTTGTAGCATCTTCTACTCCTATTTGTTTGAGACTATCCGAGTATCGTGCTTTGTCATTTAAACCCTGGAGTTCTCAAACTCAGCGTCACCCTGTCTCATGTAATCACTCACTTGTACACACGTCTGCTCCACACTCTCTGCTCACTTTTCTGTAACGCTGAATGCCAAAAATAATCCCGAAACTACTTCATGCCTTACATTACTAATGAACTAAAAGCTAAGGATATCATACCTTGATAAGAATAGGAGCTTTTTTCCCCCAGAAGAAAAACACCATTTTCCCCTAGTAGGAAAGCAAAGGCAAGGGTGAACGCTTTGCTAATGCAAAGGTGTGGCAGGCAGCCAGGGCTCTTGGGCTGCAGCAATACCTAATGGTTCAGCTGCCTCACGCATAAACTTATTCCTCATCTCCTGCTTGAAGTCACTGCCAAGGTCTAACAACATCATTAGAGGTTTCCACTGAGCAATGAGTGGTAAATGCAGATGATCTACTTTGAATGCAAACAACAGTGGTAGCAAGTAGCAGGGAAGAGGAACACAGGTTAGAGAAGAACAATTTCAACAGCAAAGGTCGCTCAGTATTTACCCAGAAATCACATTAAAACTATTTTTTTCTCCCATCTGACTTACTTGAAATTTGATCAATTCTGGTAAGAAATACGACTGCAAAACTATACACATTCAAGTATTCTGTGAGCAGCAATAGTTTAACTATTGTCTGGTATCTCTCTTACCCTTACTTGCTTTCTCTTACTATGTTTTTCAACACAGTAAAACTCTGCGAGGAGAAAAGCTGCAGCTTGTGGCACCATTCCTTTTGAGAGTGATGGAGAGTACTGCCCAAGGCATTTCAGCTCAAGGAAAGCAACACTCTCCCAAACTAATGGACTTCGGAGATCAAGTCATGTTTGTGCTCAGTGCTGCCAATGCACTTGCAATCCTCCACCAGAACCAAGGAGTAAAAAGCTAAACCAAAAAGACACCACATAGTTTATGCATAAATCAACCATGAAGGCAGCCAAGAACACAGATCTATATCCTCCATGAAGAGAGCTTTTATCTGTTTGTTTTAAATTGAGCAGCAAAATGCATGTGGCAATTAAAAAAAACGCTTTTTCATTATGACCAAGGAAGTGGAAAAAAACCCCTGGTATTTAGTTTTTTTCCCTATGATATACAATATATTGACTCCTTTTACTAAGTCTGTAAAACAAAGTCTGGAACAAACTGCAGCTGACTGTATAAAAAAAAGTGTTGATCACACCAATTACTTTTTCACAAAATGTTTTATGCACATATGACACAGATGTGTAAAACAGAGGTTTAAGTTCAAATCTGAACGGTCTTCTGCAAAAAAACACTTCCCCTTACTCAGCAGTGACGATTTTCTAAATCAGTTAACTAAGACCTCTCAGTCCTGCAGTAACCTTCACAGATAAATGAGATAAGAAATATGTTTTCTTGTATCTGTTTCCCTATTTTTATTGAGAGAAATACTTCCTATCTGGAATATCTGAAGTGCAAAGCATTGTTCCTATACTTGTCTTTTCATTTTGGCCAGCTCTGCAAACAACAACATGTAAAAATCAAATTTCTCAGCAGATATTTGCAAATTGTGTCTTCACAAATAAGCTTGCTCTAGAAACACAGAGCTCCAACACGTACATACACACAATGTTCAAGTCTCATATGACTTCCAAAGGAAACCACCAAGAAACAAATCCAAAAGCTTCTATAGTAGATGGGGCACAGAATCAAGAGGAAAACTCTTAACTTTTTTTTTTTGAGAAAGACCGATTATGTCTGTGAATGCAGCAAATTGCTTAACACATTCAAATATTTCGGTTTAAAATAAATAGCATAATATATTATAATGAAACATTTGTGCTGAATTATGTAACAGAAAAGGTATGCAAATTTCATCAACTATTACTTGGCATATTCCCCACTTGAAGTCAGACCGTATTCACACTACAAGTCACACATTCCTCAACTCTTTAAATTATCTGAGATTACTAGATGCTCCAGGCATATCTGTACTCCAAATTACACTGCAGTAACGCCTCTACTGAATTTCTCCCAGTCTTACAGTACAAGTTAGGCTACAGGAAGCGATCTGCAGCAAACTGACCATAACGCTGCTGCAGGTACTCAAATCAGTGTATTTAAAAAATAATAGTAATAAAATAAAGGCAAATGCTCGCAACCCCTACCTAAACAAACCGACCCGAGCTACTCACCATTCATGGCTGTGGGAAACTGAGCCATCATGATCTTGAATATCCCTCGCTAGCTCTTAGCCATCTGCAACATAAAAACATTGGGCCATTAATAATGCAACAAGGGCAAAACGTAGCTCTGCGCTCCCGCTGAGCAGGGGGAATGCCTGTCCCCTTCAGCTCACACTTCCGACAGCAAACAATGCCGGGCTTCAGGCTGCTGCTGAACAAGCTGAATTTGCATTTGTGAGGGGGTGGGGGATTTTTTTTTTTTTTTTTTTTTTTTTTTTTGATATTTTTTTTTCTTCTATTTTTTTCATAGGGTATGCAGCGCAGTCCTGAATCTAGTGGCACATTCTTAAAGGAAAACAGTACCAAGTGTTGAGCAACTGCTGCATAATGTACCCAAACAGTTGACAACATGTCAGAACATATGGCCTGGAAAACAGCCCTCTCCTGGCAGGAGGACAGACCCGGGGGTCCCAGCAGATTTTTTCCAGCTATCCCTGGTAAATATTTATGCGTATCATTAAAAATAAAAAAAAAAAAAAAAAAAAAGTTCAACACACAGCTCTGTAACTGAATGCTTCTGCTGAGAAAAGCTGAAGAACAGCTATTATTCAAATTCATCCATTCCACTACTCCACACACAATTTACAAAGAAAACACTCTTACATGATGTATTCCGAAAAAATGACTTGTCCTAATAAAAATTTGCAGACAGACAGTTTTCCATAACCAACACAGTGAAGTTATTTCTTTTCTGGAGCTATCACATAAAGACTCAAAAGCAGCATATTTAAAGGGATCTCAATATAATTTACTTTCATAATAAAAAAATACCAGAGTACTAAGACTTCTTTTGTTTTTCTAGTATGTATACTTTCAAAAGTACCTGTATTAATGTTATTAAATCTTTAGAATTGCAAAATATTCACTAATACTTATCTGAGGGATAAGCATAAGCACCGCTTTACAAACGCAGAACTAAGGCACCACAGTGAGGTTTTGCTTTGGATGACACAATTTTAGTTAAATACTTAAATTTATACATAATTATCCTCCACTCCACATGGAGAAACTATTGTTCAGGATGCAACCACAAAAATGAGATTTTTTAAATTTAATTTAAAAAATAAAATAAAATTCACATCTCAGACCCCTCTTCAGATACCAAAACTTCTTCCTTCTTTCCCCACTAAAAAAACCCTTCACCTCCCAATACAACCACAGATTTTAATATTAAGTACAGAAATATCACATCCCCAACGCTCCCTGCCCCCGCAAGGAAACTCCTGCACATCGCGTCACAAAAATCAGACCACTGGCAAGCACTCCAGTTTTACGAGTGGAGAGCACTTTTTGTATCTATTGCACATTTTGGCAATAGAAATAAAAATGTCTGGGATCAGTTGTTAACCATCTGCTCTCTCTATATTTTACATTATTATAACATTTAAAATCATGGTATTGTAATGGGCCACAAGTCATTCATTCTCGCTGGGTCATTTGTAAACCTCATAGCCATATGCGCGCCCGGTCCCCCCAAATGAATGAGAAATGGTATTTAATCTGAAGTTATCTTGCCTTGTGTTGCTTACGTAACTGCCCAGTGAGGAATGAACGATTATTTTTTTAATTATTTTTTAAGAAATCTGACACATTACAGACCAGTGTCATTAATACACTTGACATTCCAGGGGTTTTTATATATATATATATACACACACTATACATACACTTGTGTATACATACACACGCACACATATATACACACACATATAAATATACACATACATACACATATGTATTTTATATTTTTTTTTTAAAAAAATGGAACAATTGGTGAGTCCAAATGATCTCTCAGGGTGACATTACGAGTCAGCTGCAAAAAAAGATGAAAAAAGGAAGCATGGATCTACTCCAAGACAAGAATTCTAAAATAAATTGGGGAATTTTTAGGTTGCTTCCAGCATCCCTTCCTAGGCCTTACCAGCAACCTACCAAGAGACACTTGAAACCTATAAATAGCTTTCCAAACAAATGCTTCCAGTGTTGTTAGACATTTCTACAGCACCTTTCTCTGCAGAAACTGTTCTGTCAAGGAGGGCTAAAAGAGAACCTGAAACCACAACATGGAAGCAGGATGCTGGAGAATATCCCCAGAATCAACAGGGCAAAGCTCAGTAGAGCTCTGCGTTGACAGAGGTTTCCATCTGCGCATGACTTGTTACAGATTTACAGTATTATTGGCTAAACGCCGCACAATTGATCTTTCCTCCAACACATTTTATTCTCTTATTTTTAGATTGCTCTTAGGGTTTTTTGAATTGCTAATTACAATAGAATCACAGCACCATAGAATGTCCTGGCTTGGAAGGGACCCACAAAGATCATCAAGTCTAACTTCTGACTCCACACAGAGAAACCTAGAAGTCAAACCGTATATAATGTATGGTAAACCATACTGCGGAGTCCGAATGCTTCTAAACACCAACCAGCTTGGGGCCATGACCAGTTCTCCAGGGAGCTTGTTCCAGTGCTTGACCACTCTTTCACAGACTCACGGGGGTTGGAAGGGACCTCTGGAGATCATCTAGTCCAACCCCCCTGCCACAGCAGGGTCACCTACAGCAGGTTGCACAGGATGGTGTCCAGGTGGGTTTGGAATGTCTCCAGAGTCGGAGACTCCACCACCTCTCTGGGTAGCCTCTTCCAGTGCTCTGCCACCCTCAAAGGAAGGAAGTTCCTCCTCATGTTTAGATGGAACTTCCTGTGTTCAAGTTTGTGCCCATTATCTCTTGTCCTATCACTGGCCACCACTGCAAAAAGACTGGTGCCATCCTCCCAGCACCCTCCCTTGAAGTATTTACAAGCATTGATGAGTTCAGTGAAGAACTCTTCCCTAATATCCAATCTGAACTTCCCTTGATACAGCTTTAAACCATTCCCTTGCATCCTGCCACCAGACACCAGAGAGAAGAGACCATCACCTCCCTTGCCGCTCCCCCTCATGAGGTAGCTGTAGACAGCAATGAGGTCACCCCTCGGACTCCTCTAAGCTGAACAAACCTAGTATCTTCAGCCGCTCCTCATAAGTCATGCCCTCTAGTCCTTTCACCATCTTGGTTGCCCTCCTTTGGACACATTCTGGTATTTTTATATCCTTCTTACGTTGTGGAGTCCAAAACTGCAGACAGTACTCGAGGTGAGGCCTCATGATACGAGTCAGATAAATATCAGACAATACAAGTCTGACAATACACTGATTCACTTCTAAAGCCTGAAATCTTAAGATATATTTTTAAAATACTTTATACAGCTTAGAGCTATACAGGAAGTCAGACTTTGCCTTCCTTGGTTTTGCTGAAACGGCTCCTGTAGATTGAGCTTTCTAAACTCCTAACTGCTGACCACAGGAGTGGGAGAAGTGACTCAGGCACAAAATGTGTAAACCCCCTCTCCCCCATTTTGAGGTCCCTAAAGTCTCAAACATACGTATTTTAAAATCAATTTCAGTTGAAGAATTTTGAGGTCAAAGTCCTCACATTAGCTTGGTGAGAGTCCTTCCTATTTATGAAAGCGCTGCATCTACAGAGCACGTGTGTTCCTGCTTCATTTTCACCAGCCAGGGTAACGCCAGCCCACTGTTACCAACAGCTACGCATACAGCCAACTACCTTTCACTTATCTGTAAGAGAAGTGATCTGTATCCTGGGCTGCATAACAAGGAGGATGGCCAGCAGGTTGAGGGAGGTGATTCTCCCCCCTCTGCTCGGCTCTCGAGACCCCACCTGGAATACCACATCTAGTTTTGGAGTCCTCAGCCCAAGAAGGATATGGACCTGTTGGAGAGGGTCCAGAGGAGGGCCACAAAGATGATAAGAGGGCTGGAACATCTCCTCTGTGAAGAAAGGTTGAGAGAATTGGAGAAGAGAAGGCTTCAGGGAGACCTTATTGCAGCCTTTCAATATATAAAGGGGGCTTACAAGAAAGACAGAGAGACTTTTTACCAGGGCTTGTAGTGACAGGACAAGGAGCAAAAGTTTTAAACTGAAAGAGGGTAGATTTAGATTGGATATACGGAAGACAGTATTTACAATGAGGGTGGTGAGGCACTGGAACAGGCTGCCCAGAGAAGCTGTGGATGCCCCATCCCTGGAAGTATTCAAGGCCAGGTGGGATGAGGCTTTGAGAAACCACGTCTAGTGAAAGATGTCCCTGCCCATGGCAGGGGGCTTGGACTAGGTGATCTTCAAAGGTCCGTTCCAACCCAAATCATTCGGTGATTTTGTGATAACAGGAGTTCTATAGGTCATGTCAATCAGAATTAGAAACAACAGTCAGACACTAAATAGAGCACACCCAAGTTATCATCCATATCATTGTCCTCTCAAAAGGAGTCCAAGATCAGATGTTTCTAGTACCGCAGTTTGATATTCCGTGCAGCACTCTCAAAACTAATGACCAGTCCAGCCCAAATGTATTAACACAGTTCTTTTCAGCATACTTGCAAATTCCCCAAGCCTAGGCTGACCCAGCCTGACAGGTCTGCACCAGGTACTGTCATGTAGAAGATTTTTTTCACCCTTGAGTCTGAAAAAAGAGGGAACTGCCCAACAGATGTATATGTAGAGTACATTGCACTAATGTGATGAGATTAAATCATGATTTAGCTCTGTCATCGCACTATCATGTCTATAGGCAGATCTTGTCATATTTTAAAACACGAGACCAGAAAGGCAACAAAAACATCATACATTAATCCTCACAAATAATATTAAAAATTAGGAACTTACAGAAGCAACCAGGAATCATAAACGGGATTTTTGCAGGATTTCAGATCATATGAGCACTGAGACCCCATTCTATCCCCTTGCACAGATCCATTTCACTCGGACACCAGCATTACACCAAATACATATGCTTCTCTGGTGACAGATTCAGAAGTCGTACCGAGAGGTACAAAAAGGAAAAATAAAAGTATCACTGCAACATAATTTCCCCTCATTCAATTTTTTAGGGCAGGAGGAAACAGCCCAGTAAACTCCAAGTCTACACACATTTTTCAAAGGTCTGTGGAAACAATCATTTCCAAAGAATGCAACTTGCTCTCAACAAATATTCAGTCTTCCACATTTCCACAGCACTCCTCAAAGGCTTGAATATTACACGTATATTGAAGTTAAAAGCAGTTTATTTTCACAAATTCCAAATAAAGTTGCTGTAGTCACCATCTGTAAAAGCACCTTGCACCTTTAGGACACAGGTGTGCACCATTTATTTACCAAGGGAAATCTCAGCAAAATATTCTCGCTTTAGGCCAAGCTTACTTTTTTTAGAACAACTCTGATAACTTTTAATCATTAATCGCAGTGAAAGCTGTAAATTTCCAAAGAACCTTATTACACAATACTACAGAGAAACCCAATGCCGTATAAAAATGTTTACTGAAGAATAAAAAAAATCTCAAGAAAATATTATAATCAGTATCCCAAATGTATGATACAGATGAGAAAATGGCTGTCACAACCAGAATATCTCATAGAAAATTATTTGTTTCTGCAAAATGTTCTAGAAGAGGTGCTTGCTGAACTCAGTTACCAGTCCAGAGCAGCAGTGGCAGCCACAGCACAAAAATCCACGTTGTAACAAAACAGGATCAAACATCTCTGTGAAGACTGTAGACGACATTAAGCCCTGTTGCCATTTCGGGTGAAAACAGGAAAACTTGGATGTTACATTTAAATAGCAGAACAGCAAGTTCTTGTAAACAAACCATCTGACTAGTCCCTATGTTTAAAGCACTAATTGTTTTCACAAACTGACCCGCCAAACTACAACTTCTGCTCCCTCTCTCAGTGTGCCTTAGAGTTGATACAAGCTGAGAAAAGAAATGAGGAGATTGCAAGGAGGGGGGACCTTACAAGCATGCTGAAAACATTAGAAAGCATTAGAGCTGGGCAGGCTGCAGGAAAAAGGGAAAAGAAAAAGCTTCTTTTCCATCATAGGCATATTGCCACTTTATAAAGAACAGTCTTACCACAATCTTTGTTAATATTTATACTTGAATCAATTTTTTTCAAAATAGTTCTCAGAGAAAACACAGCCACATAGTTTTAGTAGGAATGAAGGTCTGGGGCATCAGGCTCTGTCCCACCAGTTTTAACTGGAAGAAAGCAAATACCACAGAAGCAGCATGTGTGGGCACACTACTACTCTTTTGCCTTTCTCAAGGACAGAAAGAAGATATACTGTAGATTTTTGCTGTAAGAATCAATTAGCAAGGACAGAGATTGAGGTACTAGTCGACTGATTTACTCTTTGCAACACATGTAGAACTGGACCACACAAAGACTACTCGTTATTATTTGCAAAGCAAATAGTCACAGTGTAATAGCCCATGTAGTTGTTCTGTGCTTTTTCAGGATTATTCTCTTGAAAATCAGAGACTGATAAGCATTAGTAAGGCATTATAAACCACCACAGTCTAGAATTTCTCTTTGTTCAAGATGTATCGGCAGAAAAGTTTACCAATTAAAAAAAAAATAAAAGAAAACCAACACAACATCTTGGCACGCCAAGAATTTAGCTCCTTTATACAGTGGAGTAATACACAGTGACACGGCCTTTTCAAAATGTACCGTGGCCAGCTTCACAAAGTCCACCCACTCTGATAACAAAGGAGTGACAACAGTAACAAACCGAAGAAGTTGATCCTGGGTAGCTAGCAGATCACTAGCTCTTCCTGTTCCCTCTGTTACTGTGGATAAGAGTACTGCAAGCCTTAGTTAATATTTTGACATTTCAAGGGGAAAAAAAAAAACCTGTTAAATATTTTACTTCTTAACCCTATGGTACGAAGTCCCTTCCTTACTCACTGTTACACAGTAGCTTCCTTCCAAACAGTGATTAAGACAGAACATACCAAAAAAAAATTTCAGACAAATATCCTTCTGTCCACCTTGCCCAGCTAACAGGTTTAGTGAGTATACTGACCATGCAAAATACAAGAATTGCTGTTTCTGTTTAAAAAACGTAATTGTGTGGTCAGTATTGATGGGTTTATTCCCTTTCTTACACAGCTGCACAGCTGTGACAGCACACATTCAAAATACCAAGACCCAGTTCAACTCTCTGTCTCTGGAGACTTAAAGCCATCTTCCTTGCCTCCTAGGAGGCTTCCCCACATTTTATTACACAGTTGTTTAAGGAAACCCATGCATGGTGCTTGGAATAGTAATGCCAACTCAGGACTTCAACCTCCTACACAAAATTCTCTACCATTAAGCCAGAGTATCGCAGGTCCCTTTGCAAAGAAGAAGAAATTTTGAAGGAGGGACTGGGAATCCCACTTCAGGACACTCACTATTTAAACCCCTGGCCCTTCTCCCAGGAGATGCATACACAAACTTCCTCAGGAAAAGATGGGAACTGAACCCAGATCTGCCACATCCTGGAAAAATACGTTCACTAACCTGATCCCAGATACAGAGAGACATCACCACCTCTGCCTGCTTGGAGGAAAAAGGACGAGGAAAAAGGAGAAGGTAGAGGGTAAATTACTTATGACTTGTGTTTTGTTTTTTGTTGTTTTTGTTTTTGTTTTTTAAAGGCTGAGCTTCTACTTTTGAGAAGGAACTCCAGGCTGCATATCATAACCTTTCCAGAGAGCTAAGTGAGATACACTTGCTGCTGAAGGGTGGTAACTTAAAATACACTCCTCTCTTTTTTGCTTCCTACTTTCTAATTTACATGACTCTGCACTCCATATGCTGTTTTTCCTAGATCCTGTTTTAAGACAAACAATTCTCACATCTAATTATTTGCAAGCATCGTACAAGAGCCCTAAGATGCTATTCTGTGAGGTCCACACACCGTGAAGCCTGCAGTTCTCAACTTCCACACTGGAACTCCTAACATATGTCAATGTGGACTTGGGCAAAACATAAATCTTTGATGAGATCTCTCTTCATTATTTTCTTACTTCAACCATGACTGGAAACATTCAGGATATGTTACTTATGAACTTATCCATTTGAAATCTTGCCATCTTAGAGAAAATTATGAGCCCCGTTGTGTCCTCCCATCAGAAGCACAAGCAAAATCTGCTTCCTAACAGAGCAAAAAACAAACAACAGAATTGTTATCTTCTCCTTATGATACAAGAGCTGCTCCTTCACTTGTTCCTTGGCTTTCAGCCCCAGATAACAGTGCAAAATATACAGAACATCTAATGGTCTGATATAGCTAAGCATAAACCAAAAGATATAGAATAAGCAGGCAGTCTTCTATGCTCAGCAGAGAACAATCTTTCACCATTTGTGAAAGCTGGAGAGGTGCACAAAACCTGTCCAGCTTAACTTCTCAAAACTGAATGAGACAACAAGCAGATACGAGATAGGCCACAAGAGGCCTGTAAAGCAAAGAAATGTAGTTTATCTTTGATGAAACCAAAAACCAGGGAAGCCCCATGGGAGAGAAAGCAAAGATGAGCATAAGGCAGTCAAAGCAAGAAAAATTAACTTCGTAGTATTATGTCAGATGGGCAAGGGATGGGTGAAAACGCATTCCCCAAAGCAAGACAGAAGGGCGTGTGTACAACAGAGGTCCAAGAGATGCCAGCCCGTACGGGAGCCCCAGGAGGCACACTGGACCCAGGCAGTGCAGCTGCAGCACCTCTTACTGCCCCAGCTGAAGCCTCCTGCTCTCAGCCACGAGTCCCGTCCACACTGGTACAAAGAACGGTCCTTCAAAGCATCCAGTTGAAATTCGGTCTCTTAACCTTTAACACTGAGCTCTACAGCATACAGTAATAATGTTCTGACCATTGCAAATTAATTTCATGAACTTAGGGAATCAATTATCACCTGGGTTAGACACAGATCTCAACATTATGTGAAGTCCCTATGAGCAAAAGTATACCTCAGTCAGAAAGACACTTGTCCTACCTTAAGAAACTCATAATATTATGACTACAGTAAGAGTGTAGTGGAAAAAACAAGAGTTTTAGATTTTGACTCGTAAAATTCTTGACCTTTGAAAGTTAAGACTAAAATTATTATCTAAATCAACCCTGATTTTCATACATTTATTAGCATAGCCATAATAGGTCACTTTTTTGCATTCCACTTGTAATATTTTTAGAAACAAAGAAGAGTACCTCCCATTTCCTGTTCTTCCCTTACTTCATGTGTATGCTGTTGAATCACTAACTGCAGATATCACTCATGACTGATGCCACAGCATTTCACAAGCTCCACCTGGATCAGCCTTGAAAATTTTCACAAGAAGGGCCAGCTCAGAATTATTATCTGCTGCTTCTGAAGCTGAAGCAACAACATCCTATATCAGTGTCTCAAGTCACACTGGCTGCTCTCAGAATCACTGTTCCAAGGAAGCTGTAACTTATCTGGATCAACCACGTTTTTCCAACCACCTGTAACTGCAAAAATGTTTTAAAATAGTTCTCAGGTAATTGTCCTCTATTAGGTAATTCCAGTGCGTTGTGCTGCTGCTGTCACCATGTTACATCATTTGAATTTCATGTGGTGCTCTTAAAATAAGAGTTACGCAACACTGCTCATCTCTATATTAATGTTCAATCCATTACTTTAAATCCCTTACTTTAACTCTAGGATTCAAGCAAGCAACCTGGCCAGGCTGCGTTCCTACACTGACAAAGTCTTAAACATTCTGAATTTGAAGAAAAATGAAATTTCATAAGCGCCGCTTTTACTTTATGATTTTTATGTGACCTAATCCTCACCTTTTGAACGTTTGGTGCTAATGGCACAACAGTATCAGAAAAACAAGTTACTACAGTCTCTGTATAATCTTGCAATAGGCAATAAAACAACGTGGGGATGTAAGAAGTATCAAAGACGCCTCATGAAATAAAATCACTTATCTTATTTCCTAGAGAAAGATTTATCCTTGAAAAAAATTATAATAAAAAAAAAAAATCCTGATAGACAATCAACAAAAGGAATTACGTGCTAGTAACCAGCATGCTTAAATTCTTAGCTTGGCTTTCTAAAGTTATGAGACATGAGTACTTAATACGTACTTTGATGAATCCCATCATCCAGCACAAACCAACCTTAACAGAAGGGTAGACTTTGCGAAGATCTTAACTGTCTACAAGATTCATTAAAATAGGCAACCAGACAGAGAAGACACTACCAAATTTAGTGCCCCCCATCAATGAGAAAGACTGCTGTATGTTTCGGTACCAGTACTAGACACCAGAGAATCCACATGGCCAAAAGCTGCTCTAAATATACTAACTACAAGAAAAATTTCAACACAAACTTACATCTGATTAGACTCAGACAGCCAACATCACAGAAAACAAGGCTTCACCAGTGGCACTGCTCACAGCTGACTTAAAGTTACAGCTTACATTGGTTCATCACTGGAAAGAGCTTGAACTTACACGTAGAGATAAGCCTCCCAGTTCTATACTGGTCAGGATTCCAAAACAGATTTCCAGAGGTAATGCAGGCATCTGTAATATTTGCAACTAAGCATCTGAAAATTTTAGGATCACTTAAAACAGCTGCTTAGCCCTTCCAAAATCTGACTAGGCACTCTAACAAGAGTGCTTCCCCTCAAAATAATCATTGCACCATCTACCACCAACCAGGCTACACAACGAAAACGCAGTTTTAAAAGGTGAAGTTAAAGGGTTGTAACGTGTTTTTAAAGCTAAAAAGAATACAGTAACTACCCTATTTCACCCCATACCTAGAGTCAACCTCTGAACCTCAAAGTACACTTTAAGTGTTTTACTGACAAGTGATAGTGCTTGAAATAGGCAGTCATAAAAAAAGAGAATTCTCTAATTAGCTCTACATTATCTTTGTTATCTTTATAATCACCAATCATCACCTAAGATGAAAAAGGTAAAGAAAGGTCACTGACTTTCCCAGATCATTCAGCCACATGAAATGAGCCCTCCAATCTAAAAGCAACACCACAAATTCACAAAGTCAACAACCTACTGCTCTCACAACTTTCACAAAAGGACTATGTAATGGCAAGCTTCCCCCCAAAACTTAAAAACATGGCAGGATCCATCATCAAATACCTTGCGAAGAGATGTGGCATTACACTGAACTGAAAGCAGCTTTCAGAAGTCAAAATAGAGTAACCTGAAAACAAGGAAGTATAGCAGTTGCACACATATGTGTGGAACAAATTATAGCACCAGTGCTACCAGAAATGTTGACTGATGTCATTGCAAGACCAAGCTCTATGGTTTTTGGAAGGTCTTGGGGACTGGTCAAGAATTCTGATGACTGGAAAAACACAAACATCACACCCATCTTCCAGAAAGGCAAGAGAGACAGTTCAACAATACAAAACACTGCTAAGTCTGACTTCAGTCCCTGGAAAGATTACGGAGCAAATCCTCCTGGGAGCCACCTACAGATGCTTGGAACAAGAAGGTGATGGGAAACTGCCAGCATGCACCTATCGAGGACGAGCCACACCTGACATACCTCATAGCCTTCTGTGTTGAGATGACTGGCTCCGTCGATGAAGGAAGAGCAGCTTGTTTTGACTTTATGAAGGCTTTCAACAAGGTCTCCCACAGTATCCTTAGAGCCAAACGGGTGAAATATAGTTTGAATAGGCCGACTGTAAACGGGGTGGAAAACTAGCTTGATGGCTACTGTAATCAGTAGTCCAAAATTCATCTGTTTGGAACTAATGATGTTCCCCAGGGATTGATACCATGGCCAGTACTGTTTAATGTCTTCACTGACAATCTGAGCAATGGGATAGGAAGCATTCTGAGCAAGTTTGGATACCAAACTGGAGAGGGTAGCCCAAACACAGCCAGACATGGCTCTGAGCAACCTGATCTAAGTTGGCTGTGCTTTTAGTGGGGGTTGCACCAGACAATCTCCTGAAGTCCCTTCAAAACTAAATTATTCTATGATTACATTTAGGTAGGTAAAAGCAAATGGAAGCAGTTAAAAGCTATTTTTAAAACTGAGCTATTGGAGGTCTTTACTTTTAGTTTTCATTTCTGGCCTATTTTCACTTGAAAGGAAATACGTCCAACTTTTGAACCAGTTTTAAAAAGGCAAAGAGAACAGCTCCAGACATTAAATCTCACGAAATGCTGTTTTCACAAATTTTACATGCTGATCAAACCAAATCTTTTGAGGTAAGAGCAGAGACTTTACTTGTAAACTGTTAATTAACAGGTTATCTCTCAGACCAGACACCTCTGTCTCAATTTGCAATAGGAAGTAGCGATCTGGACTACAGTGCTCTTCAGGAACTAATCACAAGGTCTTTTCCTGACAGACACCTGTTCTCAAGGGCTGTGAAGCTTTTTGATAATGCCACAAGCGAAGCACATACATCACCTACACTTTTCAAATGCTGTCCCATTTTCCCCACCAGCTCCAGATGAGTAGCTCAATGAAGAATTACTACCACCTACCCAACTTAGCTTCATTTTTCATAGCTGCTACTTTGCTACGGCATGAAATTAATTCACTTTTCATATTAAAGACTACAACAGAAATATTTGTAAAAAAAAAAAAAAAACTACTGTAAGAACTGCCATGGTCCCAACCACTGTAATACCTGAATCTCAATAAAGCACGCCTCCTCAACAACACAGTTCAAAATCCTCCACAGGTCACTTCTGCCTCGACCTATCTCACTCTGTCCACAAGAAGAATTCTGAAAAAAATAAGCAGCCATAAAGCTCTGATAGCAGAACACCACCTACGGTAGATAACCCCATACGGTGATTAACACAAACAAGCCATAGGTACCACATTTTTGTTATTGTTAGGGCTCCAGGGACATACTCTTTGTTTATATTACAGTGGCAGCTAAAAACTCAAGTCATGGACACATCCCATATCCTAGATCTTGTATAGACAGAGGAGAAAAAAATAAATGCAATTCCCTCAAGACAGTAATTCAAAGGAGAATCATATTCACTTGATCTAATTCAGACATCTGAGTTAGGAAGCTAATCTGACCAAAATTTCTGTGTAACAGAGAGCACAGAGCAGCCTAAATCCATCTTTGCAGGGACGCGTGCGATTCTCTTAACATCATACGGAGCCTAGAGTCTGAACTAAGGTTTCTCTAAATATTCAGAATTACAGCAGTGTGAACGGCCCTTCCGGCTTAGTCAGAATAAAAAAAAAATACAGCCAAACCAAACAGAGAAGGTAGAGCAAAAACAAGGAAACAACAAAGTTTAGTAGAAGAATGAAGCCCAGCTAGCTATTTATTCAATTAGTTCCTAATGCTCATTATTTCTAAACAACACTGTCACATCAGTAGATACAGATGTTTGTTACAGCTACAGTCTTTGAATTTCAAGCAAATTCCTGATGAACAATTCAAAATTCTTTAAAGCAAGCTGCATTTTATGTACCACTGATGTTATCCACACCATGGCACAGCCGTACTGCTTCACTTGCTTTGTACGTTTTCCTGTGTACATACAAGCGTGGGAGCTGCTGCCACCACAGGCAAGCATGAACAAAAACAAGTTTAAAAAACATCATGTTCCCAAAAGAGAGATGCATACAATAGGGCAGCCTAAATGCAAGGGCAAGCAGCTTGTAACTTCTCATTCCAGTGTTTTAGATGGGGAATTTCCAACTGATGTTTAAGAGAACTGCTGTGAGCATAAGTTAAAGATCACAGGGACTATCTAAAGCACAACCTACTTTCAAGTTCTGCTATGTGACAGATGTCAAAGTGTCAACTGCTATGAAAATCACTTTAGCATATTCAAAATAGTATCTTAATGTTTAGGGAACCGAACCAAGTATCTCAGCCTCATTTTATTTTCTGAATTACTTCATGCTGCGGTGTGAAAACCCAGGAAGGGGGAAGGAAACCCAGCCTATTTACAGACAAAACAGTTTACAAACTTTAACTGCAGCAACCAGCTCAATTTCTCCAAGCTCTAGGCTTTCACACTAACTACAAAAACCAAAATCACCATCATCATAGTAAAAGGGGGTCTCTTAACACGTCCGAGCCACCTCACCTCACCTGGACGCTCCCTCGGGTAGACAGTGAGCTGTCTGGGCAGTGACACCGGTATTTCTTTCCCTCGCAGAGCAGTGATAACGCAAAGGCGACCAGCAGCAGCAGCGCTAGCGGCAGGACCTACCGTGGCTATCGGCAGCTCTGCCCGGATCGCCGCCCCCCCCGCCCCGCAGATAGGCAGCGGAGCTCACCGCCCAAACTTCACGGCCGGGCGATGGAGCCGGCTCCGGGGAAGAGCAGTTCCCATAGAAACGCCGGAGCGGCTCCCGCCGGGGCCGGGACGGCGGCGGGAGATCGGCTGCCCGGCCCGGCTCCCTGACAGCGCCCAGCCCCGCCGCCGCCGGGGGACTCTCCGCCTCGCCGGGGAGGCGGGCCAGTCCGCTGCTCTCCGNCCTCGCCGGGGAGTCGGGCCAGTCCGCTGCTCTCCGGCAGGGCGACACGTACGCAAAACGCTATTTTTAAAAGGAAAAAAAACCCAACCCCAACCAAACAAGCCAACCCCCACCACCCTCAAATGGGGGAAAAAAAATAATAATAATAAAAATAAAACCGCTTGGCGTAATAGAAACCGCGACGGTTCCTCCCCACGGCCGCCCCTGCCCGGGCGGCTGCTGCGCTCGCAGGGCAGCAGGAACGGGCGCTTCCCCGCACGGCAGCGCCGAGGCCGGCCGTGCCCCGCCGCCCCGGGCCCGCGGTGAGGCCCCGCGGGGCGGCCGGTCTGACAGCTCCGCGCCGCCGGACCT
>VYXH01005291.1:684518-714295 GCA_013397275.1 Burhinus bistriatus
CCCCCCTCCGGCGCCTCAGCGGTTAAACGCGGGACACGCCCCCTCGCCCTCATTGGTCAGCTGTCCCCCGTGCCCCGCCCACCTCCGGGCGGGACGAGGCGAGTCCGCGCCGCGGGGCGGGGTTTGCTCTGGGAGGAGGTGGAGCGTTGGTGTCCTCGCGCACGCGCGTTGGGGGGGGCGCGCGCGCGAGGGGAGCTTCGCAGCCGTTCGCCATGTTCCGGCGTCCCCCGCGTAACTTCCGCGGCCGGCGGCGCGCGGCCTCCAGCGGCAGCAGCGATGAGGAGCCGCAGCCGGCTGCCGCCCCGCCGCCAGCCCCCGCCCCCGGCTGCGAGCGGGACGTGGAACCTGAGGAGGGCGAGGGGGACACCGGCAGCGCCGCCGCCGCCTCCCCCGAGGGGGCCAGGGCCGCCGCCGCGGCGGAGGTGCCGCTGTCCCCGGAGGAGCCGGCGGGCAGCCCCGGAGGCCGGCAGGAGAGTGGAAGGGCGGCTGCGGGCCGAGGGCCGCGTCTCGCCGGAGCCGGAACCGGGCCGGCGCGGGGGGGAAAGGTGCTGCTGAGCTTCGGTAGTGAGGAGGAGCGGGAAGGTAAGGGTTCGGCGGCGTGTTCCCCCTCTCCGGAGCCGCCCTCCACCCTGCGGAGAGCCGGTGGAGCTTCACCCGCCCCGGGGGTCAGCCTCACAGCCCGCCGGCCTGGAGAGCGGGCGCCGGAGACCTGAGGGGAGCAGCTGGGTTGGGAGCCTGGATGAAGAGACTGGCCCGTGCGAACCTCATGAAGTTCAGCCAGGCTAAGCACGAGGTCCTGCACCTGGGTCGGGGCATTCCCACACACAGACACAGGCTGGGCGGAGAATGGATCGAGAGCAGCCCTGAGGAGAGGGACTTGGGGGTGTTGGTAGATGAGAAGCTCAACGGGAGCCGGCAATGTGTGCTAATAGCTCAGAAAGCCAACTGCATCCTGGGCTGCATCACCAGCAGCGTGGCCAGCAGGGCGAGGGAGGGGATTCTGCTCCTCTACTGTGGTCAGACCCCACCTGGAATACTGCCTCCAGCTCTGGGGTCCCCAGGATCAGAAGGACATGGACCTGTTGGAGTGGGTCCAGAGAAGGGCCACGAAGATGATGAGAGGGCTGGAGCACCTCTGCTATGAGGAGAGGCTGAGAGAGTTGGGATTGTTCAGCCTGGAGAAGAGAAGGCTCTGGGGAGACCTTATTGTGGCCTTCCAGTACTTAAAGGGGGCCTACAAGAAAGCTGGTGAGGGACTCTTTATCAGGGAGTGTAGTGATAGGATGAGGTGTAATGGTTTTAAACTGAAAGAGGGTAGATTTAGATTAGATCTCAGGAAGAAATTCTTTACTGTGAGGGTGGTGAGGCACCGGCCCAGGTTGCTCAGGGAAGCTGTTGGTGCCCCATCTCTGGAAGTGTTCAATGCCAGGTTGGATGGGGCTTTGAGCAACCAGGCCTAGTGGGAGGTGTCCTTGCGCATGGCAGGAGGGTTGGAACTAGATGATCTTTAAGGTCTCTTCCAACCTAAACCATTCTGTGATTCTATGGCTGCACCTCCATACCCTGCGTACGGAGTGGTGGGGTTGGGGGTGTCCTGCCTGCCTGACCCCCGGGCTGGTGACCCGAAGCACAGCAGGTCCCCTTTATGCCTCTTTGTGTCCAGAAATAGGAATACTGTATGTCATGGTTTGGGCTGGACTGGCCACTGAAATGAATGACAAATGCTCTCCCCCCAGCTCTCTCTTCAAGGAGAGGAAGGAGACTTATGATATTATGATTAGGGCTGCTGTGAGGTTTGTAAGGTAAATGCATGTAAAAGCACTTTGAAGGTGAGATATGTCTGTGTGCTTTTGAGTAGGAAGCATTTAAAAGCTTCTTAGAGCTGGAGAAAACCAGAGAAAACAAGAAGATAATGTGATTCCATGACTAGCAGAGTTAATGGTAAACTAGCTTAAATAACTGAAACTTAAATGTTTAATTGGCTCTTCTGGCCTGTTTCTTTTGTGGCTGATGACACCAAGCAGGTCAGGGCAGCTTACAGGAGTCACTCTGTGATGGACACAGACTGCAAAGAAACAGTACGTTTCAACAGTACAGTGTTGCTGTATTGAGGAGGCTGAGCTGCACAGATTTAAATTAAGAGGTGGTGGCAGCCAGAACTTCAAAAAATACGCTGTGCACACATAGAGATTACATGCACTTTATACACAATACATATATATATATGTGCACATATACTGCTCTCTTTGTTATGTTACTTAGAATCATTTTGTTTTATCTGGATAGGTGAAGAATTTTTTAAAATTAAAAAGCCATCCTTCAATGAAGTAACCTTTAGAATTCAAAAGAAGGAAAGCTTACTGCCTGCACAGACAGAAATTGAAGAAAGCAAGAGTAAGTACTTTTTCCAGTTAAATACTTTATGGAATACTTATATGAAAATATATTAGAAAATTGATAAGTGAAGAGTGATGTATAAATACTGCTGTTAGATGTTATTTACTTGTTAATTGAACCCAGAATTATAGTTATAATCTTACTTTGCAGGTTTATAATTTTAATCTATTTGTGCTGAAATTATTTTCCATGTGACCTTGGTAAAACAGTATCAGAACTTGGAGGCTGTTCTTGGGAAGACCTGCATATGCAGAACCCCAATAGTACATCACAGCGAATAAACTTCTGATAAATTTGTACCTTAGCATCACATCTTTCAAACTGTGGGGCAACTATCCAGTGCTTATTGCTGTCAGATTGCAGTTTGATCTGAGTATTTGCATTGAGAGAAAATGTGAGCTTAGTAGGACTTTTTTTTGTTTTTTTGATAAAACTTAATGTAAACCTTAAACTTTGTGTTATTAAACAGCTATTACTGCCTTTGAATATTTTAATTGGATAGAATCAATAGCCTTGATTGTTCTGGTAGTATTCCTGGTCTCTTTGGACTGTAGTAAGTTTCTTATTTGGATGTTTGGGGTTTGTGTGTTTTACAGACAAGTGTGTCTAAAAGTTCACTTCTCTATTCCACTTTTGACACCTCTGTCAGTTCAGATATACCCTAATTGCTACTGTTAGATAAAAATAAGTTAGATTGAGAAATAGTTTCCTTTGAGATTGTGATTCAAATGAGATGGTATAAATTTTCTTAGTAACTTCTTACAAAAGTATACCTCATACTCTTATAACAGGTAGTACCTTCTGTTGTTCAGTAATCTGATGATATACTGAAGATACAGTGGCAGATGAAGAGAAATCAACGTTTTTAAAGAATTCAAAGATAATCGGAGGCAAGACAGACATACATAAACCTTTAAACAAGGACTCCCTCATTGTTAACGCTATAAAAAACCAAAATGCTTTCTAAATACAGTTTATAAAGTCAAGGGAGATGAATCCAAACAAGTGGTGAGCTATGGGGATATCAATCAGTTGTTGTCTGGGAGCTGATGTCATTGCTTTTGTGTACGTAAATGTGCTCTGTGTCTCAGAAAGGCATTAGTTTAGGGCTATCACAGATGCTTTGATTCCAGACAAGAACTGGTTTGTAAATGATTGCCTTGGAATGTCAGAAAATTTGATGTGTTTTGATGAGGACAGGTGGAGATAGATAAGTGACAGTCTTTGCTGCAGCAAGGGTGTAAATAGTTACTGGTAACCAGTTACGGGACATAAGATTCCAGCAGCTGAAACTGAAATAATGAATCAGTTTTTTTCACTCTTTTTTCCCTCTAATATAGAAAAAAAAAATCACTCTTTTTTCCCTCTAATATAGAAATCTGTCAGTTGGAGCCGAGAACTGACAACAGCAAAGGCACTCATGAAGAAGAGGAGGATGAAAGTTATTCCTCACTAAGTGAGGACTACAACAGCTCAGACTCTGAAAATGAATCCAGCTCTCCACAGAAGAAGAAGAATTTATCACCAGGTTAGTTTCCTGGATTTTTTTTCTTTTTAAAGGAAGCTATCTTACAACATTCTTTGTTTGAAGTACATGACAAGAAGGTGAGATGAATCCCACTCAGCCTAAATCACATAAGGTGTAGGCGTCTTGTTTGTGCTGAGTCAGGGCTACCCTTCTTCTGAAAGAATAGTGACGGTTCTCCAATACTGTTTGTTGTATTTCTGTGTTAATTTTGAAAATGGATCAGAAATTATGACCATTGGTTTCAGAAGAAAGGCAGCAAAAAAATTCCTGTTTAACAATACACAATTCCCTTCATGAGATTAAAATATAACCTCACTTGTGCTGATTTCTTTGTGAACTCACTAAACTTAGTGACTCTGATCTGCTGGGGAGATGGAAAAAAGGAGGATGGGCTAACAGTGATTTATTTAAAAGAAAAAAAGTCTTGAGCTTTAATTTTTACTGAGAGACACTTTTTAAGGATCCTTTTCCATCTCCTTATATTCAACGTGGTAAGCATAGTAGAAAGTCATCATGTCCTATATTCAGAATTGTACCGTGATCCTAAACAGTGGTGATTGTTGACATTGGGAGCAATACAGTGTGTTGCTTTTAGTCTTTTGCTTAGATTTTCTCTCTCTCCAATACAGATAATATCCCCAGTGCAGCTTGTATTGATGCTGCTCGGAGGAAACGTCACTTAGCCAGGGCACGGGCTGATTATCTTCCACTAGATGTTTCAAACAGTCATCAGGTCTCTTGGAGAAAAGAAAGCAGTGATTTAGAGAGTGAAGATGAGTCTGATATGAGGAATCTCAATTTTGTACCTAAAATGAGGACTCTTAGGCAGAGGGTGACTGAACACATGGGTAAGTTTGTGCCATTTCTCCCAGTGGTTGTGGCTTTGTTTTACTGATGTCTGGAGGAATGTGGGACTTGCCCAGTAAAGACTGAGTGCAGCACAAGGCTTCGCTCCTCAGGGGTCTTGGCAAAAGGCTGTAGAGCTGGTATTTGATGTTTATATGGGACATTAATCTGCTTTAGGTCTCACTAATATGGTGGTGCAGGATGCTTTGAGAAACATTTAAAAAATGATTTTTGGCCTTGTTGACTGCAAAAAATTGCCTTGTAGGAGGTACAGCATTTAATGTGAATGAAGTTGCTGTGTTGTAAGACAAACTGTCCTGCTGAAGTTTTCTGAATCCTGCCTGCTGCTTCTGGTCTGGTCTTCCCAGTGCTCTCCCTGCATTGATATTATGGCTGTTCTTGTGGGGGGGGGGGACAAACCCCCAAAAAAACCAAGACCCCAAACCCCAACCCTTCAGCAAACCTATTGCATGCAAAGGATATGTGGCTTTTCCATTGCTTTTTTTACTGTTAATAGCTGCTTACAGTTGTGTTTATGAAACACTGGTTTACCATAGTTGTAGACTGGTTGTCTTTATTATTTGAATAAGGGTAATAAGGAATGTGTAACTATGAACTGATTCTGCAATTCTAATTAATACTAGAGAGATATTTTTGTATCTATAGTAAAGCATACATTTCAGAGCACTCAAGGATTTGCTGTGTATAATGTCACTGTGTTATAGTCTATACTCTTATTTATACATACGATACACAGCTTTGCTTTGAGACATAAAAACGAGATGTTTGTGCTCTTTGTACTGCAGTAGTAGGCGTCTGAGAAACAGTATGTTGGGGAAATTAATATTGGTGTGAATTCCACAAATCCCACTAGCC
Source organism: Burhinus bistriatus (assembly GCA_013397275.1). Taxonomy (NCBI): domain Eukaryota; kingdom Metazoa; phylum Chordata; class Aves; order Charadriiformes; family Burhinidae; genus Burhinus; species Burhinus bistriatus. The sequence goes on from VYXH01005291.1 coordinate 690,166, forward strand.
ATTTCCAAGCCTTCCTTGCCTTTCAGTTTGGAAGTCCTCCATCTACAGTTTTCTAATCTGCTGGTTTTTGTGTGTATCACTTCCCAGTAACGATTGGGAGAACATTATTGCTTTAGAGGGAGGAGAACATGGGAGGGGAAAAATAGAGGATGTAATTACATCTAATAACGATTGTTTTCACTTCTAGTGTCTGTGAGTGATGAATCCAGTGAAGATGAAGCACAAATTAAGTGGGAAGAACAGCAAATAAAGAAAGCTGTTAAACTCTCTCAGGTGACACATGCTTTCCTAACGACTGGAGGTTGCTTTTTGCTTATTGGCAAGGAGCTTGTTCTGGAGTACTGTCATAGCTCCTACCTGCCGTCTTCTTAGGGAGCTTTTTAGGAAGTTAAACCCTAATTCTTCAGAGAAAAGTCAGTTAGAAATAGGGGAAGATGATAATGAAAATCTGTGATCTCTGTCTAGCTGTTCAGAAGCAGGGTATTGTCTACCTGTGTGTGATGGAAGACTGAAAAGCAGAGAATAAAATTCTGAACTCTGATATTTTTACTGCCGTGCAAGGGACCTTGAAAGCAAGACTCTGCAAATACTACTGATGTCAAAAAGTCGCAAAGCAAAAATTGTTCTTTCATTATGCTACATTTCTGTTGGGTGGCAATCTGAGACCTCGTTTCACAGTTCAGCAGAATTCCACCTCTTTTTTCTGGTAAATAATTGGCAAAAATAAACTGTGTATCCTCTGATAGGCTGGAAGTTTTTGTTTCTGGCTTGAATCACCTAGCCTGGATCAGACTAGGAAAATCTGAATAACCAGTTCTTTATTTCAGAATAGGCAATTGTGGAAATTTCTTCCTGTTAAATGGGAGTAGTTAGAGGAGTGCGAGAAAGTTACATCTTTCTCCTGCTGAATTTCAAATCCAGTATGATTGGTGTTCTTAGGTCCTCATAGTTGTTTCTGGAAAACTGTTGATTTCTGTTCAGGAAAGTGCAACAATTTTTAGTAGCAGGCCTTGTTAGTCATGTACTTGATTGCTTCAGCTGATTGTGTTTTGGCTAGATCTTGATGTAGAAACTCCTACTGTTTTAGAATGCAAAGTGTCTTTTAATTTATAAGCTAAAATTCAATGGAATCCTTTTTTAGTTATGATTACAGTTAAGCTGAGTTGTCAGAATGAAAAATCTGTCTTTTGCCCACTGGCTTTGTCAGAAGGTAGCATTCATTTATTGGGAGGGCAGAAATCAGAAAGTTTACTATGAGAAAATAGAATAATAAATGACTAATAGATGGCAAATAATTTATCATAAATATTCAAATAGCTTTTAAAAAGCAAGATATGAGTAAAATCAGATATTATCTTCACCACTTGACTGTAGTTTATTTCCACATTTTATGTTTAGAATCTTAATACTAGCGATCTCAGCTGTCAGTATAGAAGCGTTATGCATTATTGAAAGCTATTAGTGTTTTCAGACCAAGACAGCAACTTAAGTGTACCCTAAGTTATGGATTACTTTGTGCTGTTTATGTGTTTATGCACTATATGGTTTTATACAACATATATGCAGTGTTTTATACTTTGTTTCCCTTGCTTTTGTGTTGTACTTTTCTGTACAGCATTTCTGTACTTTATTTGATGATTGAAATACGTATCTTTATATCATATGCCTTGTGTATTCAAATGATAGGTCTTGTTGATCTATAGAGCTGCAGAGGGAAAACTTGTGTAAAAGGCATACTAAAAATTAACACTTAAAATTCTTGTAGGAAACTTATGATGATGCTTCCCTGCATACCTCTCCAGCAGCTAAACCAAAGTTTGATCCCTCTGTTTCTCTGCCACCTGTGAACTTGGAAACTGTGAAGAAGCGACTGACTGAAAGGTAAATCCTGCTCTTATGAAGTTAACTTTTGAGGTGTCTGAGTGTTTGTCACAGAATGATGACAGCTGAAGTCTTATTCATTTTCTAGAGTATTGGAGGATTTTTAGGTTGTTATTTAATGTGTAATACGCCTGTTATCATGTCCAGTAGAGTACTTCAAATTTTTAACTTTACCTGGCAGTGCTTTGTTGTAGGGGAGCATTTGGACTTTTTAACAGTGTTTTATCAACTAGAACTTTAGAGAGTAAGTTCATTTAAATGGCAGCAGCTCTTCATGCTTGCTAGTAGCTTTTGACAGGAGCGTTGGTTCAATGTTATGTTTGCCCAGCAAGCAATACTTCAGCCGGCGCAGACGGAGCTGGCAATCCAAGCCATCTTATGGTGGTTCTTACACCAGCTGCAACAATAGCTCAGTATTCCTAAAGCAGCAGTAAACTCTCTATAGCCTGTTTAGGCAAACTAGAACCTGCCTTGATTTTTTTACTGTAGTCATGTGCCAGGCTGTGACTTTTCTTTAGCAGTTCAGCTGCTGTATGGGCAGCTGAAGTGTCCTGGGATGGAGGTGGGAACCTCCAAGAGGGTGTGTGTGAGAAGGACAGCTGAGGTAAGCCATCCCCTGTCATCTCTCAGAGCACCAAGAAGCAGCTGTTTAGATAAGTTTAGACAAGTAACATTATACAGCTGAAACATAAATATGCGCTATGGACTTGCCCTGAGTTCTCTCTGTATATCCTTTGCTTTGTAGAGATCATCATTGACCTACTTATTTAAAGAATTGCAACTAAATTGGACTAAATATTTTTGTGGAATTGTATACTTTGTTTGCCAGAATCACCTGAGCAGAATGAGTTAAATGAAGTGGGAATTTATGTACAGAATCAAATAAGAAAAATGAGAATAAGGCTATTGAGACGGGGAGACCTATTCAGGAAATAGCAAGAAGGGGAGGGGGAACCTGTTTGATGTAAACGTGATAGATGTATTTAACATGATAAATACTGAAATAGCTTCTTTTTTTAACTTGCAGCACAGTAGAGAGCAGTAGCTTCTTCAATTATTTTAATTGAAAAGTGTTCCCTGCTTCAGGGAAGCGAAATAAGTCTGTTTCTTGGTTCTGTTACAGGCTTGCTCAAGCGAAGCAATCACTTGGGATATATAAGGAGGGAAGGGGGGAAAAAAAAATAAAGAGGAAGCAGAGTTGTAATGTGTGTAAATGTTCCTGTGCTACCTGTTTATTAGTTAGTGACAGCTGTAGATATAGGTTCCTGGATTTTATCACCTAGTAGCAGCAAGAGTCCTCAGCTGGTTTGTATTTAGTAGTGAGCACATGGTGATGCTTATAGGTACTGCTGTCCTTGCAACTTACATTAAACTAGTGTGGACATGCTGAGACGAGCTGTAGTTTTCCCCAAGATTATGTTGGGTAGAATCCATTTAATGTGATATCACAAGATTTGGCTTTTTATGTTTTTGGGAAGTGTGATATATTGAGGGATCCTGGTAAAATGTCAGTGGTGCTTTCAAAAATATCACCACATAAGTGACATTTGAGTCTCCAAAGCATGATGCTTGTCCACACCCCATACTTCTGCAAATGTTGGCACGGGTAAATCTTTCAGTGCTGCTCAGGTCAGATGCATGTACTATTATTAGCACAGGCAAAGATTTTGTATGTGATTACAATGGGGAGAATGTTTTGCAATGCATCAGCTGTTAACTTGGCAATAGTGTAGTTGTCTGGGTTTTTCTTTTTTAGGATAACATCATTGCAGGATGTGCACCGTGCCCACCAGAGGGAGTATGAAAAATATATGGAGGACATTGAAAGTTCAAAGACGGCTGTCCGGGAGTTAGAGAAGTCTTCAGATGCAGCTCAGAATTACAAATTCTACAGGGCCATGAAAACATATGTAGAAAACTTGATAAACTGTTTGAATGAAAAAGTATGTATATTTTCCTCTTCCTTTTTTTTAGATGATAAAGGTGCATTCTGTCAACAAAAGATGAGGGGTTTTTGCTTGGAAACGGTGAGGGACAGCACTCTATTAAAAATCAGTTCTATCAAATTTTAATGTAACAGGAAACAATATAGAGAAAACAAATCAACCCTCACCTGAAGTGATGATCAAGCTAGTATAGGTGTACTAACTTGAGCTATGATCTCGCCTAGATTCTTTTGGATGAAAACAAAATGTTATTGGAGGGAGTTTTCTGCAGGTCTAGTAACTAGAGTGCACTGAAGTTGAATGAGAGGTGGCACTTATTCAGTTTTGGGATATCTCGAAATGTTTTTACTCGGGGTTACGTAACCTCGTGTTGCGTTCGAGTTGGGATTGAGTTAGCAGAACTCTGTGAGAATTTGTCTGTGTTATCGGCTGCATCTCTTTCCTGAACTGCAAACGTTGTGTATTTAAAAAGATGAAGACTGGGAGAAGGGAAGACCTGCCTAAAGTTTAGCCTCAGTGAAAATAAACTGCTTTTACCCTCTATAGGTAGTACTATCAAATCTGATTTATGTCACTTAATTGCATCGCAATTGTGGATTTCTTTACGTAACTTCAAAAAGAACAAATGTTAGTTATTTAATATGTTTTACGTAACGGTTAGTGTCTCAAAATCAAACTGAAAGCAAACCGAGTGCACCGGTAGTGTCCTGTTGAACCTTTTGTGTGAAGTCTCTTAGGTACTCCTGTGATCAGCAACTGACATCTAGTTTGTGGTTTTTGAGTCTTACAAAAAAGCCTGAAAAACTCCAATGACCAGGAATGTATTTTTCAATCTGTAATATTTTGGCTCTAATTTCACAGCTATACTGAAACCCATGGAAACTGGTTTTTGTTCATTTTTTTGGATTTTAATTAACTGAAAAACTGATTACTGTTTACTATATTTCAGTTGAAATACATTAATGATCTAGAATTGACTGTACACGTACTTCTTCAGCAACGAGCGATGCGATTATTGAAAAGAAGGCAAGATGAACTGAAAACCGAATCTGCATATATTCAGCATCTGGCAAGTTAGTATGAAGTTAGAAGTTATTTTCTTATTGAAACATTCACTTTTTGAGCAGAGATATACAGTTGCTTCTTGGATGAAGTTTTTAATTTTCACCCTTCCTGATGTCTGTAGGTGTGTTCTGCTGTACCTCAGTTGAAATCCTTACCTCAGTAAGGCCAATGATACTATTTTTCTCTGGTTTAATAGTGAACATAACATGACCAAGTACTTAGTCAGTTTTTAGTTATTCAACTTGGCAATTTCCTGTCAATATTTAAGAAGAAAAATGGAGTTGTTTTTCTAGTAGGTGTTAAGTTGGAGAAAGCTTGCTAATGAAGGGTTCTGTGAATATATGAAAAAGCAGCGTGTTTACTTGGCAACATCACTTTTATGTGAGTGTCTTTAAGGCTGTGTGTGTGCTCAGAATGGAGATTTCAAACTAGGAGGTGACACTTACGTGAAGGGAAGGGCATGAAGAAAGAAGCCTCTTTGTGTAAGGGTTTTATCATAAACAAAATCATGTTTTAGTGGGTTTTTTTTGTCACTGTAGGAAAAAGTATTGCAACTTTCTCATCTCATATTTTCTTTTAACACCAATGTATTGTTTGTATGCTGTGTAAATCTTTAGCTTTTTTTTAAAAAAAAAAAACAACAACAAAAAACAACAAAACAAACTAAAACAAAACCCCAAATACAACTTCCAAACCCAAGCCCTTTACAACTGCTTAGGCAAAGCTAAGAGTGATACGCTTGGAGCTGCTGGGAACAGATGGAGGCCAGATGCACCAGTTTCTGGTAACTACTAATCATATGGGTTCGGTCTTCTTACTACACAGGATAAACTGCTGATTAGAGAAAGCTAGCAACCTGTATGATTTTGTAAAATGGTGTAGCAGACTGACAGCAGGTGTTAAGAAAAGGGTAGTACCATAATAATAGTTGCCATTAAAATGATTTTACTTCCAACTCATTACAAATGAGATTGTACTTGCATGTTTAACAGCACTTTTAATTGTTTTTATGTTCCTAGTTGTATTTAATATAGTGGAAAGACTGTTTTTTCTTATATGATAATACTTCAGTAGTAGTACGCTTTGTTTGGCATCTTGTGCACGTCAGCCAGCTGATAGTGCTACAAATCAATAGCCCAACTAGAAAATGCTTCTAGTTTCTACTTCTGTGTGAGGCTCAAGAATCAGAGCAGGGGTAATTGGGGTCACACAGTCAGTGAGCACTCAGATAACAGGAGGCAGTGGGGAGCTGACTAGTCTTGAAATCTAAATGCAATATTTTGAATAGTGTGAATCAGGGATTTAACCTCCATTACAATGTTGGAACCAAACCTCGAAAGTTATTCTAGTTTATTACATGGTTTCACTTTTGATATAGTAGATCCTTCACACTGCTAAGAAGCTATTGTGGAAGGCACTAACTTCCTTTTCCAGGGTTGGGAAGCGGTGAGCGTTGTCTGGAGCATCATCAAATTCATCTACTGCTACAAGGCAGCAACCACATCTGACTATGCAGTTAGCAAGTAATATTTACTGTGCGTTATTCTGGAGACTTGGAGTTTTGATTAGGAGGTTTGATTTTTCTTTGGTTGTGTTCCAAATGAAGAACAATAGAAGGCAAATTAGTGTTTCCTTATTGAGGAAATAAAAACTTAAAAATCATACCATTTTATTTTTGGCTGATTCTGTCTTGTGATAGGTGGGAATGAGAAACCGACTAATGGTGATTTGGAAGGTGATGAGAAGATGCAGCTTCTGGAAATGTGTGAACATCGAAGGTATGTGTATGTACACTTAACTCTGACAAATGTACGGTACACTAACCTGATATTTATGCAGTGATGAATGTAAACCTGTAGGATTACTAAATGCGATTATACAAAAAATAGATGTTTGCTTTCCAAAACTCAAACTACTTGGAAACCATCTATTTGTTATTGACATTCTCTTCATGCTGATTTGAATCTGAATGCTAATTGATCTTGTTATTTTAGATTAACAAGTCTTAAGTGAGGCTATTTACAAAACTATGTGACAGAAGCTTTTTCTGTCCTGTTGTAATAAATAAAATTATGACCTTATACAGAAATATATTTTTATATTATTGTATAGATAGCAAAAAGTCAGGCAGTATTGTTGCTGCTAGGGGTAGTGGTGGCGGCGAGTGAAGCAAAGCAATATTTAGCTCCTCCCCTGCTATCAGTGTAGGCCAGGTACTACCCTTTGGTTGTTATAGTGTTCAGAGACTGCTACTGGATTTTTTTTCAAAGTTACTGGGAGCTTTGAAAGTTTTTCAGTTGCGTTGGTGCCTCAAGTCGTAACTGTACTTTGAAGTGGCAAGAACTTTGGATGAAAAATAATAAAATAAAAAATTCTGCTTGAAGCATTTAACCTTTATGCTAGTTGATGTAAATAACTGTATGAAATTATTTATACGTATCATTTTCATACCATATATCATTTTTCTGTGGCAGAGATTGCAGCTCTTGATTTTGCAGCCTCTTACGATTCTTGATGTCATCGCAATATTTTTTTGAGCCCAACTGACACGTGGGTGCTATCATAATTTTTATGTGGGCTGTTGCACAAGTCATCAAGAACTGAGATGTCAGAGTGAGAGCTCAGTAGTTTCCTGTACACTGAAACTGTCAGAAACAGTGTCCGGTACCATGCTGGATGTTTAGTGTTCCAGGTGGGATGAGTTATTAGCCTCATTAGGGAATGAGGTGAAGTGAAGGTTATTACATGGTTCATAGGGGAGATCAGGGAAATTTGTCAGATCACTAGGCCCCGCGTTCTTCCAGTTTCTGTGTCTGTATGGTTACACAATTACTACTGATCCCTGATTGTGTTTCCATAGGCTGTTGCTCTCACAACTTGCTTTTAGTACATTTTTTTTAAGTTGGATTATTTTTCATTAAGCTTTCTTCTGCATACAAGGGGAGGGTAGCTCATGTGAGTTTGTTACGAAATGCAGGACTTGCAGACGGCAAATGAGAGAGTGTTCAGGAGAAGCTGATCACCATGAAGGCATGTCGAGTGATGATGAGCTGACTCCAACAGAGGTGACCGAGTTCCAGAAGAGCAAAGGTTAGTGACAGTCTCCCTGTGATGTCCTAGAACAAAATCTCTTTCTGAGATTTGTTGATTTTTATTTTTTTTTTTTGTAGGAAAAGTGAAGGGATACTTCATTTGAGTTACATATTCTTAGCTACACACTGTAGAAAAGAAATGCATTCAGACAGTTCTGATTAATGACTTGGGAAGAATATGTGTATGGTTGTAGATTTCTTTTGGTATGAGTTTTGTTGTGGTGGCATTACACGTGACTGTTTCACCTGGAAGTAAGCTCTTTTAGGTTATGCCAAAGGTGATCTGACAGCACTCAGTGCAATGCTACAATGTATTTTGTATAATCAATTTGTTTTCTGAAGATAGAATAAATTAAAGGATGGTGTTTTAATTATCTTGAATGAATGGATGAAGAGGAGCAGGGAAAGGCATAATACCTTTTCTCCAGATAACAACAGAGGGGTTTTCATTTCTGAAACATTATCACTGTGGTAAAAAGTTTGAAACATAGTCATTGTATAAATCTGTGGAACAGATCGTGAAGAAACTTGCCTTTTTTGGTCTTCAGACAGTATTTTTTTCTGAAACTGGGTTTTCCAGGGTGCTGGTTTTAAAATCCATTTTTGTGTCAGATGTGTCAAAGGTAAATGACAAATGCAATTATCATACAGATATTTCTTATGTCCTATAGATGCATAAAGTCTTAATCTTATGCCTCAATAATTTCTGTGATTGTTTCTTTTTATTTCCAATAAATATTATCCATAGATAACGTTTTAGAGGATAGTAGGAAAATCTTTGAAGATGTTCATGCAGATTTTTGTGACATCAGAAAAATCCTGTTGAAATTCCAGGAATGGAAAGAGAAGTTTCCTGACTCTTACTGTGATGCTTATATCAGTTTCTGCCTGCCGAAGCTATTAAATCCGTTGATCAGAGTTCAGTTAATAGATTGGAATCCTCTTGAGGTAGGTGCACCAGCTGACTTTGTTTTCTTCAAGAATTGTTATGTGCGTTTGCGTATTAATACACTGATGGCCCCTGTGCTTCTGGGTATACAGTGAAGCAGTAGGCTTTACATCAGTGAAGCCTGTTGTGTTTCTGGACTGTACCATCTTTGTGAACATACCTTTTCTGCCTTATTTGTCTTTGTTAGTTGGTGGTATGTGTGGGTATTTCTGGCAGCCCAAAGTATGTGTGAGCAGAAGCATGCTGTTTTCAGGGAAGACTTCTGTATGGGAACTTATATGTGGGTTGTAGGGGCACTCCGGAACCCGGGGTAAGTGTGTTAACTAGAAGGAGAAGGTACATTTCTTCTTGTTGCGTTGCTTTTTGTATATGAATGACTTTAATATGTATTAATATGAAAAATGAGATGTTTTTTCTATACATAGCACAGTACATTAGAAATTAATAGAAGGATACTGTGTCGATCTCAGAAACTGAAGCACGTGGTTGGAATCTTAACTTTCCCCTTACCTCCAGCCCCTTTTGCAACACCCCCTGTAAAAAGAATTCTTCTCCTGAGTTCTTTGAAGACACTTTAACAATCTCAGCCTTTTAATTGTAGCTTTAAATCTAGTTATCCTGATTCACTGGTTTGGCCCATTCAGTGATGAGGGTGGATGTGAAGTAGGAATCTGTGGTATCATTGGATGGAGCTTTTCTTTCAGTCCTGAGCAGCTGAAGAACTAACAGGAATGATCTTTCCGCAGAATTTTACAGAATTGGAAGAGATGCCTTGGTTCAGAGCTATAGAAGAATTCAGTGATGCCAAAAACACACCTGAATCAAAAAGGGATGATGATCCTGATCAAGAAGTTTTGCCTAGGGTGATTGAAAAAACTATTCTTACAAAAATTACAGGTATAGTAAGATTGTCTTGAAAATGTTCACTGCAGCTAGACAATCAAACCTTGAATAAAAGCGATAGCTGTCAAATAATGTTAGTTACGGTGCTCCAAGACGTAGTGATTATGTAGTTCCACAGAGTGAAGCTAAGGTAGCCTCTTTTTAAGATTATTGTGAGAGGTTTAGCTTTTTATGTGTTTACTTCTGTTATATTGTAATGCCTTGAAACTAGAGTGCATGACCACTTGCATATTGTGAATGTAATGAATTCTTAATTTTTTTCAGCATTTGTAAAGAATGTGTGGGATCCTTTATCTACTTCACAGACAAAGAACCTTGTACAACTTTGTAAAAACATGTTTGAAAAACAATTGTTTTCCAAAAACGAATGCAGTCGAGGAAAAGAGGTAAAAGCTCTGTGGTACAGGGGAAGGGAGAACTTCGTCCACTGTGTCTGCGCCTGTGGACGCTTAGAACATTGTCCTGCAGTTGTTCAGTTCTGATTACTCATTTGTTTTGCCACTTAAGAAGGTTTAACAGTTAAAATTCCATCTCTCTGATGCTCTCGTTATTGAAGATGATGGGAGATGGGACGCTCTTGAGGCAGAAATTAGCTCCTGTTCCTAGAAAAATTCTGCCTGGACCTATCAAGATTCTGATTGTAGATCTAATCTTGCTTCACTGCGATAACAGTGGTTAGAATCTAGATTTGCATTTAATCATCTTTCAGTATTTGAGCTTTAAATGCCAGTAGTGCTCCAGTGGTCAACTCCCTAAGCTTCTATTTGTAAAACAGGTCTAGAATTTTAAAACTTTTAAATCCCTAAAGGTTAATTGGCTAGGAGAAAAACTACTTTGTAATCTTAGCAATCTTTTAATAATTACTTTTGTATACATAGTCACTCTAGCATGCCCTTCTTCAGCCTGATTCTGGTTTTATTCTGATGTAAATCTGGTGGTTTATCTAGTATAGAACTGGTGAAATGGGTGGATGTTTAGGCCCTGAGTATGAAAAGAAATATTTTTAAGAAAATGGTTATGCCTTCCAAATGTTGCTGATTTGAAACCATGATACTCTTTATACAGAAAGTAAAGTAATCCAGAACTTCAAATAAATAAATTAAAAAAAAACCAAACAACAAAAAAACCCCAAAAACAAACAAAACCAAACAAACCCTTAAAAAAAAAAAAGATAGGTGGCAAACTATGGCACTTAAAAACATGTTGCCTAAAAACTCATACTATCATAGCTGTGGTGATTTTTTTTTTTTAACATAAGTTCTCCATAAAAAGCTGTGAAATTCATAACCTACTTTGTTGTTAATCTATACCGTTTTCCTGCTACCTGGCAAATTAACATGCCTAAAGAGTTCTCACTTAGGAAAATAATTTGATTTTAGAAAAAAATCCAAACCCTATATATAATTAGAGCTGGTTGTAATATATTCATGGTCTCAGTGGGTATTATATACAAGTGGTAACTGTACTTCACTCTAATTAGCATATTGCACTTCTAGATGAACAAAATAACTGTTGAAGTTATGAATGGAAGGTGAAATCTTTCTTGTGACAACACGTTAGTAATTCTATTTTTAATAGGATTTGATGAACATGGTTGTCCTAAGAATGAAGAAATCTGTAGAGGAAGATGTTTTTATTCCGCTGTATCCTAAAAGGTAAGCTGACTCTGGGACTTTTTTAAACTTTTTTTTAGTTCTCACAGATGTAGATGAAATATTGTATTAACAATTAATACTATTAATTGTATATGAATCATTTTAATGATTACCATAACCATTAACAGCTAATGGAACAAACATGCCTTCTGCTGTTTTATTATAGGAAAGGTTATGGAGCCTTGTTCCTGTTTATGAACTCTTTCTAATAAGAGTAACTCCACTGTCTTATGCCTTTTTGCTCCTGCAACCAAATGCTTTCCAGTATATGAAGCCCATAGTCTGGTTTTAGCATAGAAACTTGCATCTGAGTGTCTGTGTTAGTTTAGGTGGTCTGGTGTCACGTGTGTGTGTCCCCCGATTCCTCCTGTCGTTCCTAAAATAGGGTTTATATTGTTGATGCTTATTACTGGACACTATCTCAAAGGTGGGAATGAGTAGGAGTCTGGGAGATGTGGGCTTAAGACACTGCTAGGAGAGAAGCTTTGCTAAACTGGTTGGAGTGTTTGGTTCTAAGCAATGCTGTCTTGATCGGAATCCATGAAATGTAGACACAGGCTTTTCCAATTGCTAATTTTATTGGAAATGATTTCATAGTAGTTTTATTATAGTGGGTTCAAACTGACCACTCTTTCCCTAGGACTTTATTCTGGTTGTGGCTGTCACTGCTGAAAGAGTGCCAGAATTTAACATTCATCGGTATCTACAAGATCAGTTGTCTGTTTATTGTCTTTTAAACGCAAACAAAAAATGAAACCTTATGTTACCTTTCTTCTTCTTTCCGTGTCTAGCACTGTGGAAGACAAATCATCACTATGTTCAAAATTTCAAGAAAGACGATTTTGGTCAGCTGTTAAGGTAGAGAAAATATACTTTTTTTTTTTCTTTGAAACTCATTTTAGTGAAAAAATAATTTTGCAGTCAGTCAAGAAATACATCTTCAGGCAAGTCGGATTCCTGAGAAATTAATACATTTCTATTAGGATGGATAATTATTTTTCTCAGTGAAGGTTGTGTTCTCTGTGCAACCTGCATGTGATGATTTAAGAATGAACTATAAATGAACAGTCAACTGATGTTCATTTCTGTTTACCCAACTGGTACATATTCCTGCTGGTTCTTTTTTTTTTTCTTTTTTTTTTCTCTCCTTGAGAGGGTCAGCCAGGCCTGTTGGCCTTAGATCATATTAGTCACTGTCACCCAACACTATGGGGACAGCCAGGTTCTTGTGGGGATCCTGGGCAGAATGAGGATGACACTTCAGTTGTAGGTACAATTAAAGCTTTACTTTTTTTTTAACAGAACTTTATGATCAGCCTAGCATAGCATTTTATGATCAGAGTAGCATAGGATTTTTATAATCAGAATCAGTGTAGCATAATTCTATAAGTAGCATAGCACAGAATTTATAGCGCAGCTTACCTTATGGTTCCTAATCACCTGGACCCTCTGCAGATCGAGTCAAATCTTAGTATTTGGCTTGCAGTATCAATAATAAAACAGTCATAATCGAGACTTGAAACATGTAAAGGAATATGGGTCACTCAGTCCTCAGAGGAAGCAGAGGACAGTAGAGGTGTCCCTGGCCGCTGGGGGGGCCCATGGGTCTCGCTTCCCAGCAGCAGTTCTGGTGCAAGTTCTCCTTAGGACTTGTAACTGCGTGATTGTATAGACAGTGCTCTGTGCTCTGCTAGGCTTCCCTGTTCTGTGATGGGGTCATCACCACCACGTGGCTGGCTGGGTGCCTGGGACCTTCAAGGCTGGTAAGGAGAGGAATAGTCAGCCTGGCACCCAGAAATTTTGAGGCTGACGAGGAGGAGAAGAATAAATGTTTGGTTCATCTGCCTGGTGCACAGGACCTTCATGGCCTGATAATGAGGGGAAAGGGGGCTAATCATCCATGGGTCCTGAGAGAACTGGTGGATGTAGTTGTCAAGCCACTGTCCATCATATTTGAGAAGTCGTGGCGGTCTGGTGAAGTTCTCACTGACTGGAAAATGGGGAACATAACCCCCATTTTCAAAAAGGGTAAAAAAGATGACCCGGGGAACTACAGGCCGGTCAGTCTCACTTCTGTGCCCGGCAAGATCATGCAGCAGATCCTCCTGGAAACTCTGCTAAAGCACATGGAAAATAGGGAGGTGATTGGTGGCAGCAAACATGGCTTCGCTAAGGGCAAATCATGCCTGACAAATTCGGTGGTCTTCTACAACGAGGTTACAGTGTTGGTGGATAAGGGGGGAGCAACAGATGTCATCTACCTGGACATGTGCCAAGGCATTTGACACTCTCCCATGTGATATCCTGGTCTCTAAACTGGAGAGACGTAGATTTGATGGATAGACCACTTGGTGAATAAGGAATTGGCTGGATGGCCGCACTCAAAGGGTTGTGGTCAATAGGTCGATGTCCAAGTGGCGTGCAGTGATGAGTGGCGTTCCTCAGGGGTTGGTACTGGGACCGGTACTAGTTAACATCTTTGTGGGTGACATGGATGTAGGGACTGAGAGCACCCTCAGCAAGTTTGCTGACCACACCAAGCTGTGTGGAGCGGTTGGCACACTGGAGGGAAGGGATGCCATCCAGAGGGACCTGGACAGGCTTGAGAGGTGGGCCTGTGCCAACCTCACAAAGTTCAACAATGCCAAGTGCAAGGTCCTGCACCTGAGTCGAGGCAATCCCATGCACAAATAGAGGCTGGGTGGAGATTGTATCGAGAGCAGCCCTGAGGAGAGGGACTTGGGGGTGTTGGTGGATGAGAGGTTCAACATGAGCCAGCAATGTGCGCTGGCAGCCCAGAAGGCCAACCACATCCTGGGCTGCATCAAGAGAAGCGTGGCCAGCAGGTTGAAGGAGGGGATTCTGTCCCTCTACTCCACTCTTGTTGGGACCCCACCTGGAATACTGTGTCCAGCTCTGGAGCCCCCAGCATAAGAAGGACATGGACCTGTTGGAGTGGGTCCAGAGGAGGGCCACGAAGATGATCAGAGGATTAGAGCACCTCTGCTGTGAGGACAGGCTGAGAGAGTTGGGGTTGTTCAAGCTGGAGAAGAGAAGGCTCTGGGGAGACCTTATTGTGGCCTTCCAGTACTTAAAGGGGGCCTACAAGAAAGCTGGGGAGGGACTTTTTATCAGGGAGTATAGTGATAGGATGAGGGGTAATGGTTTCAAACTGAAAAAGGGTAGATTTAGATTAGATCTCAGGAAGAAATTCTTTACTGTGAGGGTGGTGAGGCACCGGCCCAGGTTGCCCAGGGAAGCTGTGGATGCCCCATCTCTGGAAGTGTTCAATGCCAGGTTGGATGGGGCTTTGAGCAACCAGGCCTAGTGAGAGGTGTCCTTGCCCATGGCAGGGGGGTTGGAACTAGATGATCTTTAAGGTCCCTTCCAACCTAAACCATTCTATGGTTCTATAATATGTGACCAGCCTGGTCACAGAGAATGGCCATTTGCCTTATAAAATGTCACTAGTTATGCTGAGCCTTATTATAGGATATAATCACTGTGTGTTCGTATAAGCACATTGGTATAGTTTTACTTTTGGGGTGCTGAGTTGGGAATTTTTGAATGCCTGTGATTCAGTTACTACTTAAGGTGTGTTTCCTCTAGGAGTAAATTTGGATTCTTTTTAAAGATGAGATTTAGATGCATAAAACCCCATTAAAATCCCAGACAGTATTCCAGTTCCCCTGCTGTTGATGATGCCTAGCCCTGCAGAGGCTTCCTATTGTTGTGATGCAGAGCTTCCTTTCTGTTGAAAAGCCTGGGAAGTTGGATGTGTTGAGGTCTCTTTGGCAAAAGACTTGCCACCTCTGCTCCTGGGGTGAGCTGCTGTGCAGGAATCTGTTGTGGACAGATGAAGAGAAAGCAAGAGGAAGCTTAATACTCAGGGGTTAGGACACGTAGCAAAAACCAAGGCAGACCTGGGATTCTGATCCCGCCTTCTAGGACTGTGTGCTGTGTTTTCCTGGAAGTCAGACCTGGGTGCTTTCCCCTGCAGATTGAAGTTTTCTCCTTTTAGCTTTTGATTTCTATCTCCACTGTCAGTAGTTGTGTTTGAAGGGGTGATAATGGAGAGTAGTTTAAAGCATTCCTTCTCTGTGTATCTGGTGAATAGTTATCCCGCCATCTTCTCTGGAGTAGAGGCGTGAATTCAGTCACCCCAGGCAACTCGTCTGTGTTAAACTCTTGGGACCTACTTACTGCTTAGCCTAGTGTAACTCCTCTGTGTGTGAGACTGCTCTCTGGCACTGAGACCCACTGCCATTGTGCTGCCCCCCGTACATGCTGTTAAACGCCGTCTTTCAATACGGGTTGCCATCTTCACAATGTTTATTGGGAATGACCTCGAAACCAGGCCCAGAAATTGTATGGAAAACTACTAATTGGCTTGGGTGAGAAGTGAGCCAGGAACTCTTCTGATGCCAAAGTACAGATGATGGAAGTTGAGTGTTTGTACTCTGGTATTGCCTAACTTGCCTAGTGTAGATACAGCACGTAGCTCAAAATGTGTTTCTTGCTTACTGTGCTGTGTACTTTCCTGATTAATGCTGGCCAGTGGAAGCACTCCTTTTTCTTTGATCTATGTCTTAGTCGCTCATGCAGTTGAAGTGTCCGTCAGATACTCCAGAGGAGTGTGCAAAGGTTGTGGGCTTCGTGAGTGCTTTTTGACTGGTGACTGTAAAGATAGCATGCTGTGTCTGTGAGGGTAAAATACCTTGAGGTTATAAGTTACCTTAACATTAACCTATTCTGAGTTAAGGGAAAAAACGCGTTTTTATATCAGACTCAAGAATTACAACAATTACAAGGATTTACAGTGATAGGGGTAACAGGAGAAAACTCTCAGTACCTAGTAATACTGACATCAAATCCAACAAAAAAATCTCTTTGTGCTGCAGTGAACCGCGGCTACCAACCTCCCTCATGTTACGTAGTCTTATCCTGAGCAGATGTAGTAACTTTTTTTACTTCTGTCTTGGATTCTCTGAAGGTTCACTTAGAATTGGATGCCACGTGCTCTTCGTCTGTATTGCTTTTAGGAGGAGTGTCTTAAATACTCTTTCCTTCTTTCATGCTTTCAGATTTTGACTGCTAACTCTTCTGTGAAAAGAATAAACCATAGATGTCTTCTGTACTTGGGCCTTATATATGTATTAGGGTGCAGTTCATATGCACATGTAAAATTAATTATCCTACTTGATAAGATTATTTACTATATGCAGCTTATTAATGGCTAACTGACAGTGAGTTTGGAAAGTGTGAATCCTGGGTTTTGAGTACTTAAATTGGATGACCATGATATTATCTTTTTATCTTTGTCTTATATAAAACTTGTAATACTGTGTTTTAGCACACCTCCAGCCACCAGGTATACAAATTCTCTCTTTCTTCATTCTTGCAGCTGCTCTCCAATGTTCTTCTTTGGGATGGGATTGTACAAGAAGATACAGTCCGTGATTTGGGACTGAGCAAGCTGCTGAATCGTTACCTTCTTCTGAAACTCTTAAACACACCACCAGGGCCGGATAATATAGAAAAGTGTAAGAAGGTAAAAGATAACCTGTACATCAGAAGAGGGTGTATGCTAAAAGCCTTTTTTTTTTTTTTTATGAAGAGGGGGTTGAAACCAAAGATGGAATACTGAAAAAAATTTAAATTTAAACAACGTTTAAAATGCGTTTTTAAACTTTTTTATGATCTTGGTGCACAAAAGTGTTTTAGAGCAAATATTGGTCCATAGGTTCTCAAGAATTACTACTTGTAAGGATAATCTTGGTTTCAAAGAAAAAACACACTACTAATACTGACTGAACCTGTCAAAAAGTCCCTGTCAGAAGTGGTGACTTGGTTATATTGAAAGACTTTTCTTTTTAAGCTTTTCCAAATACTGTCTGTGTGAACAGGTGGTTGCGTGCCTCCCAGAAAGATGGTTCCAAGATCTTAAAAGTGGATCAGCTCTCCCAGAGTTAGTGAACTTCTGCCAGCACTTGCTGCGATGTGCCCGTACGCTGCACAAGAATAACCACAGGTAATAGACACTTCCTCGAATACTGTGTGTTAAATACTTCTTAAATTCCTTAAGTCTCATATATTTGACACTTTCAAGGATGTTCTTGTCACATATATACATAAAACAAAAGATGGAGTCTGTAATGTAAAGGAGCGCTTCTGCTGTTCTAGTTTAATGTGGTAGTTTGAGGTGCTGGATGTTGGGTACCGTTAGTGACCAGTGTAGCCAAGGTCACCTGATGACAAGTGGCCAAGGAGAGACACCTGACTCTTTTTAAAATTCATAAAGTCAGGTACATAAATGTGTTGCTATGTCAATTTTTTCTTTTTCTTTTATAGTAATGAAACAAAAGAAGTTCTCCTCCTGCTGGTGAAGGTCAAAGCTCTGCACATTGTTGAAGACTTTATTGAAGAGCACAAACTTGAACACCTCAAATCAATGATCGGGAAATAGGAATGTTTGAAGCAATATTTATATTACTGAAACAACAAGCCTGATATTCACACTAAAACAGTTCTAATATGCAGTTTCATTAGTGGATGCTACCTACCCAAAGATACAGTGTTCTTGTTAAATATTTGAGTTTTTTTTCCCAGATGTCTTCTACTGCCATCTACTCCTAGGTTAAGGAGTCTTTTTAGAAGCTAGGGTTGTCAAAGTAAAGCAATTGTTCAGGCGTTCTAAAATATGTGACAATGCTTTATTGCTTTACTCTTTTTGGAAGGATTCCTGGCAAGATAGAAAGAGCTTGTAAAGTTTATCACTGCTAGCCAGTAGACAGCTTTACAAGCTATTTTCGGTATTACATTGCTAAGTATCGCTCTGACTTGGCAGTCACTGAGCTCTTCTAACTTGTCCACAGTGATTTTTGGTAGAGTTACTCTTACGTCATCCCCAGTGAAAAAGAATTCCTAATGTTGCAGGGGTTTTGACCCTAATACAGAAACAAGGGAAGGCAGCGTGCAGATAAGGAGTTCCATGGATGTTTATTGATGGTAAATGTTGGGTTCAGTGAGGTAGGAAGTTAGATGAGAGAACACCTGGGGAGAAGAGCAAATGTAGTGTCTGATGAGCATAGCTTTGTACTTGAGTGATACAGACTGAACTCGTGTGCACAGAGCTGGAGTTGTCACACATCTTGCTGTATCAGACTTCTGACAACAGACATCTTGATGATGAGAAGCACAAGAACAACTTCAGTTACTTTCCAGTCACTGAAACTCTGAGAGGGTCTTCCTTTTGCTTCCCAGTAAGATCTACTGAACCTTACTTCATCATACCCTTACTTGATTTCTAATGTTTTATAACTTTGTATACTCGCAATAAATACTCCTGTAGAATAACAAGGATGCTTTATTGTAGAAACTGTAGTCCGTCACAGACTCTGTATATTTGCTTGCGACTATATTTCTCCAAAATCTTCTGGGACTAGAACTTAACTCTTGCAGACTTAATCTCTATGATTTCTTTTGTATTTTTTTAAGTTAAAAATATATTTTTATAAAATATTTTAATTGTAAATAGCTTTGATCAGTGTTAGACAAAAGAGGACTTTTAAAATAACTTTGTTTATTTCAAAAATAAAGTATTTTGTTGTGTTAATGAGACTCCTACAGTTCAATTCTTTAACATGTGACAAGAATGTTGTTAGAAGTACGAAAAAAAGACTCGGCCACCATTAGCCTTCGTTACCTTCAGCAGTTATGTTGCAAATCCCGCTTTTTAATAGTTTCTGTTGCCTTTCCTCTCAGAATGCCAGCAAAAATGCAACAGCTGATCAGCAATTACCACAAGCTCATTATCTCATTGCCTTTCTCTTGTTCTCCTTTAGCTGGGTTAAGACAAAGGTCTCCTGTGAGGCAACCAGCCTAGTGCTATTATAAAAATGTAATTGATGTTCTACCACAATTTAGCTCTGTAGATCTTCCTTTCTGGAAGAAAGATTACTTGTAAGCCTGGGAAGGCAGGTGCTCAGACTGGCTGTGTGCTTCTACTATGGAAATACAGTTTTATGAAACCAGCTGCCCCACTATTGAGAACCTACTCTGACACTTTGCAAGCACTTTATTGCATGCTTTCACTAACTCGCATGATTTGGCTTAAACAACATAGTCTCCCTCAGCTAATCTGTCTCTGTTCTTCAAAACTGGTTTCAGAACATTTGTGTTTGCTGCTCTGTTGGCAGATTAGTATTACTGCTCTATCAGAAACATAATTTTGTTTTTTAAATGAGAAAATAAACAGCCCTCACTCTGAGAGTGTATGGTTAGCTCAGACGTATCTGCTTCTCTACTATAGTTAGAGTCAAGCAGTTCTACACCTGGCCACTACCTAGTCTGTAAAGAAAGAAGTAGCACAAGTATTTGGAAATGACAACACAACTCACTTGAATAGGTGATGCAAACCCCTCTTGTTAACTGTAATTTAGAAACAGGAGGCTTCTCATTTCTGGAGAAGGGGTGAACAGAGCATATAGAGGGTTTGTTTTCAGGAACGGAAACTTAAGTGCTCAACCACAGAAGTTCATGCACTTTGAAATTTTCTGGAAAGGTTAACTTTATTGTATATTTTGCCTATATACATACAAAACTTGACAACTGATCATACAGTAAATTCAAAGCAAATATTCATTTTCTCAGTAATTCCTAGACTGCAAAAAATGTTACTATTTTTTAAGCCCTTCACTCACTTCTTTCCAAATTTTATCCTCTATTTTTGAAGTATCATACTCTCGCAGCATATCAAACTCTAGCCATGGCTGGCTCCACTTCTGTGCTTCTTTCATTTTTCTTTCAGGCAGCTCAAACTTTATTCCTTTTATATTGTATTTTGGCCTTTCCCACCGTTTTGACCAGGGTTTAGGTTTCATTCGTACCTGCAGCTAGGGTGAAAGATTAAAAAAAAATATAAAAGGTATTAAGTAGTCAGAATTTTGATTGTGAGCTTAGCAAAAGGTGAGACAACTGCTGCTCTAACAGAAGGGAAGCAAGCGAAAACAGACCAATTTGTATGTTAAGGAACTACTATTTTACACTGTTAGGAGAAAAGGAATTCTTTATGTCCGCATGACTGTCGTCATAGTATCTTGTAAAACTTCTGAATTAACACTGTCTTAATTTATTAAACAATCCTTAAATTGACGCATAAAGTGAAGCTAACTCTCTACTCCTGTTGCTTATCAAGGAAAAGCTGCATGATAGGGGAAGGGAGGAACAATCACTGTAAGTTACCGAGTTAAAAGACTTTTCGACACGGTCTGCTGCTTTCTGGATCTTCTCCGAGATGTGGATTTCAGCTGACTCTTCCAAATCTTACCTTCTTTCCTGACACCCACCACTCTCAACTCGGTAACAACACTAATAATATTTCTGTAAGAAAAGCTTTCCTCTCTGCAGAGTGTTATATAGGGGCATATGGAGGCCACTACTCCTTGCATGTCTTAACTACCGAGGATGGTAGATATTTACATTCTCAACATTCTTTCACTAAAGAAATGGCATAAAGTATTGCCTTATTTTGTGTACTTTTGTCACCCTGGTAACTACCGTAGCAAAGAGCTGTTTAACAGCCTTCCAGGATATCAGTCAGATAGGAAAGTTACCCAAATGATCCTCCACTCTCCATCTGAAACATGCAACTCCTACCTTGTTTACAGGGACTTCTTCATGGTCTAAACGAGACACAGGTTTCATATTCACATCAAAAGTACTATATTCAGGCAGGGCATCTCGCAGGTACATCAGGTTGTCATCCAGCCTCTTTTCCAGCTTCAGAACCTCAATCGCCTGGATTCGAGGATTGTATAGTTCATAGCGTATTTCAACACCTTAGAGAGAGAAAGTCTGGTTTAACGAACCAAATTCATTAGAAACACCAGCACCAAATTAGTAGTTCTTCAATGTTATAAATTCCTGTATTATCCAAGAACAGCTTTTTACTTATACAGAGAACTCGAACGTACAGTGCTGTGTGCACATGTGATTGTACACGTGCATCATGTCTGCACAGGCAAATGCAGGTTTCTTTTGTAAGTCAAATCTTTGATAACAGAATGGCTTAAGAGACATTGAATGGCTTGAATTTAAGGAAGACAAGCTTGGGTTTTAAACTTTACTGCCTTTTGGTTACAATGGCTGTAATCTATCTCACTGTATGTGCAGTGTATATAAAGTGACACCCACCCCTTTCATATTTGCTCTCAGAACATCAGTATTTGCATCTCCCCCCATTTTGTCATAAAACAGAATATGAACCTATTATAAAACTCTGCTAATCTGTTGCTTGTTAAACAGTTCATGCATATGTCCCCAGCTCATGCAAATACACAGCACTCAAACTGGGCTAGTATTTACATGACTAGGAGTAGACTGCCCAGCATCAAATATAAGCACAACCATAGTGGATCACATTCAATCTCCTCAGAATACAGACGTAAAAATCACTAAGTATACAGACAAAAAATTACTAAGCTGATCGATGGCACATCGGCATCTCTGCATACACAGTTTTAAACCTACAGTATCTCCTAGTGGGTAGACTCACAATTTCACTTCAATTTATAGCCATCCTCTCCACAGACTAAATTTCTACACCAGATATCCCTTCGTGTACAACTTGAACATTTTTTGCTTAACGTTTCTATCTATCTAGCATATTTACCACAGTTAAAATCCCACCTTGGTCTTCTATAACATTCCGAAGGACAAAGGTAGCGCCAAGTCCTTTGCCTCCTCTCTGAATGCAGATGCCCACAAACCGGCTGGCTTTCTCATTGGCGTATGGATCTGCAGTAGTAACGGCGAGTACGCTGCCTGCCAAAAAATTAAATAATTAAAAGAAACAGACTGTTCAAGTAAATATGTACCGAAATGTGGGAAAAGAGTCAGATAAAGTGCATGCACTTAGGTACATTTTGAAAATGGTGTATTTTCCATGAAAACTGCCAGAAATAGAACAAACTTCTAACATGCCCTGAATTAATATATGTTAAAGTGATTCTACAGGTTAACTATGAAGCTTCTTCACCTTTATACCTTCACCTTTATCTTTTACTCTTTGTTATGCAAACTGAATACAAATAATCTAACGTCAAATAATGTACAAGTAATGTACAAGTAATCCTTTCTTGAGCTTTACTGGTAAACCATATGCTAAAGTGCCAGGATTTAAAAAACACCTAAGAAACACATTACTATTATACTTTTAATGGAAACTGGATGTAAATATGAAATTAAAATATGAAGTAGCATGTATAAAAACACATACTAGTTGATCTAATACACCCGACACTGTGATGTTCTTTGATACTCTACAACATGAAACCATCCCACCCTACAAAAAATATTGATGAAATTATGAAAGTTCTAGCGCTGTTACTGACCAACATAGAACTCTGGGATGTTGAAGACTTTCCGTCTCTGTATCATATCTTTTCTTTCTATATAAAATTTAAACGGATCTGTTCTCCCTCTGGGAGGTATAAATTCAGGGCTCAAGAACCTGTAAGAAAATCCAAACTTTTGTAAGTGTAAAAACAAAAGCATTTTGCAGCTCCGTTTCACAAACAGTAACATGCACTTACAGTTGATCTCAAGGTCTAAGTCAAAGACAGACACGGGACCAATGTCCCTGTCACCTTGTGGCATACTGAAGCGATACATGCTTTTAACAGATGAAAACCTCACACATCAACCCCAAATTTGCAAAACTCTCTACTGCTATGCATTTTTTTCCTGTTTCACTGCTTTCAGGAACTCTAGAACACAGTATTTTGAGGTTTTTTTTAAGCATACTTCAACCTAAATTATCTTTGGTAGGACTCTGCAAATACTTTTTGTGCAATAACGCCTTGGAGCTTTACGAAGGGGTGCTCACATAACTACCAGCCTGGCAGCAGACCTGAACACAAGCTCCCCGTGATAAGCACCAGGACACCCCACCTCCTCTCCTCTCTCAGCTTCTGCTTGTCAATAATGACGGGCTTTGGAGGCGGCTGAAATTTTGCTGGCTTTCCATCGCTGCTAATTCGATAGCCCGAGGAAGAAAAGCACCCTGTAAAAATAAAACAATTTTAAAAGCCCTGCGCTTTCAAGTTGAATCGCCCCCAACGGATCCCACCCCGGCAAAGCAGGCCCGGGATGTCCCCCCTCCGCCCCGCTCTTTGGGCAAACACGCCACGGGACGCGCTGAGGGAAAGGGACGGGTCGCGGGCAGGAGGAAAGCGCCGGGCTGAAGGGGGATAAGGGGCACTGGCGGTCCTCACTGCCGGGCAGAGCGGCGAGGCCCAGCACCGCCGCGGCGGCGCTCCGCGGCACCAGCCTCCCGCAGGCGGCTGCCATGGCGACTGCGGCCGCTTCCGGCCCGCCGGCGCGCGCGCGCCGCGCCGCTACGGCCAGCGCAGAGGGACAAACTAGCCCCAAGCGCGAAGCGGCTCTCTGGCCGGCGGCGCGGCCGTCCCATGGTTTCAGGGAAGCGCAGGGCCCGGGATGGGCCCGGCTCGGCTCCTCGGGGGCTTTCCCATGGCAGAACCTGGCTATGGCGCCGTCCGATTCATACCTGAGGAAAGGGCCCTGGCCTGCCCTGCTGGAAGGCCCGTGGGGCCATGGCTGGTGCTTACCTCCGGCGTG
>VYXH01005291.1:714429-736433 GCA_013397275.1 Burhinus bistriatus
GTGGGCCCCTGCTCGGAGCGGGACCCCAAATGGCACAAGGCCGCTGTGGCTGCCGCCTCACAAGGGTGGCTGTGGGCGGCAGCGAGGATGGTCGGTTGGTCCTGGAGCCAGGTGTCCCTTCAAGGGCGGGAGGAAACAAAGTGGCTCCTTTCACCCACCCCATCCCTCAAGGAGATTTAACGTGGGGGACGAGGACCCAAAAGGGGGACCAGAGAGCACCCCCGGCCCTAAGGCAGACATGGAAGGGGAGAGGGGCAGGTGCTGTGGCAGTGGGCTGCAAAGCCGGAGCTTCCAGCGTGTCGCTGGGCTCAATGGCAGTGGGAATACAGTGCAGGCACACTCATGGTAGCTCCTTAGGACATCAGGTGTTACCGTAAGCCGGCAAAATAGGAACTCTCTAAGAGTCAATTTGGAGTTTTAGACAGCAGGCATTCTTTGTTGCGGCGCTGGATGCACAGGGGATCACTCCACCTAGTGTGGGTGCTGAGAGGCTCAGCTATGGAAGCTACATACAATCAGAGTATACCTATTCACCACATTCCTGAGGAACAATTAACATATTCATACTGTTTCCAAGAACTCATTTTTATATGTAAATGTCCTTAACGCATGCGCACTCAGGTCCAATGGTGGTCTTCCAGGGTCCTCTGGTCGTCGTCGATAGTCTTCCTCACCATGTCCGCTGGTTGAACTCGGTCTTCGC
This sequence comes from Burhinus bistriatus, assembly GCA_013397275.1. Classification (NCBI taxonomy): domain Eukaryota; kingdom Metazoa; phylum Chordata; class Aves; order Charadriiformes; family Burhinidae; genus Burhinus; species Burhinus bistriatus. The sequence continues at coordinate 715,133 of VYXH01005291.1, forward strand.
GCCTGCTCAGTTTGGTTTTGGCTTGGTTGCACAATTCTTTCTCATCCAGAAACTAGCTCATTATAGTAAGATTTACTTATCTATTCTACTCAAGGATACAGAGTCTCAAAAACTAGCTCATTATAGTAAAATTTACTTATCTATTCTACTTAAGGATACAGAGTCTCAAAAACTAGCTCATTATATTATGATCTCCTTATCTAGTCATATATAGGAAATTCTAAAGCCACCTGCTCGCAAAGAATTCCAAAATTGACTACATTGCTTCTAACAAGAAGGAAACCATATGTTCCTTTTGAACTTGGTATCACAGGGGGATCCACCACAGTTTATTAATGCTAGCATTGCTGCACAAAAGTGGTTATATAGTTTCCAGAAACACACTCCTGTGTGTTCTCATGATAGAAAGCCTCAACTAATAATTTTTTGGGGGCCATTGTTAGAACTATCCATAGTTCAGATAACCTGCAGTCCCGCTGATTTCACCATGGTTAGTTTAGAAATTATTATATACATCAGTATTATTGAATTACTTTTGATATGTTTGTTTCAGTCCAATTTCCTCAGGTGTCAGTAACAGTCTGGATTCAATTAGTGGCTACGCAGGCGAGAGAGAGGCAATGTTTAAATGCAGAGTCCGGACCACTGTTTAAACTTCGCAGAGATTCACTTCAAAATATGCCTGACCTCATCAACTAATTAGATCAATCAGCCCCTTTTATTGGTGGCAGCTTTGTAGCCTGCCTGAGCCCCACATTGATGAGAGTTATTTTCTCGTTTGTGATCAGCCGTTTGATTTCTTAACTGTGCTTTAGAAGAAGATAGGATGTGCAGAAGACAAGCCGTGGTATTTCTCAATCTGCTGATCTAACACAGAAGTGAGTTAATCAGGACTCGGATGGGACAGAAGAGGGCACTCTGACCCTTGAAATACAAAAAAATTTCCACAAACACCGAGCACACCACTTGAAGCAAAGATTCCTTCTGAAGATTATTCTTTTTTTAAGCTTTTGTCACTACCTAAGCACTATTAAAAAGGCAGAAGAGTATATCTCAGGAGGGTGAGGAATAGAGTATATAGGCGTAATTCCAATAGCTTAATGGTGACCGAGGAGATCCCAAAACAGCTGTAAGGAGATGTGTGCGTTGTGACTTGGAAAACTGCACATTTGTGGCTCACAACTGTCTTTAAAGAGAATTGGATGCTTCAGCGTGAGGGAGCCATTTCTAACTCCTTGGCTGACCACTGTTGGTTGCAGCCTAACAAGACCATCTCGACCGCCTCGTACTGCATGGAGTTCAGGGATTCCCAAGTTACTGTAGGTGAACCTCACTTCACTTGAGGTGCCCTGCAGGGCTCTGCACCCTGTGTCTAGTTCCTATGTGGTCTGCTGAGGCACCTTGACATCAAGGCACCACTGATTTGCTTGGCTAAGCCAGTCAGGTATGCCTCGGCTTTCCATTTTTAAGGAGCACAAGTGCAGGTTATCAAGGTTGACTTGCAGATGGCTGTTTCCTTAGGTTCATCAGTTGTACTGTGTGAGCTTCTTACTCGTGGTGGACCCCCTGTTCTTGGGTCTCTTTTTTCAGGGACAGCTCTCTTGAGTTTGAAATACAGGTACAAGGGACTTAGCTTGAATTTCTTCACTGAGCAGGTCAGATGGAGTAGAGGAAGGGCTGCCTTCCTACTTTTCTTACCTATACAACAAAATCTCTGAAAATATGGATCACTTTACAATTACAAGACTTAATTTCTGTAAAATGCTTCGAGGAGTAGTATGAAATTCATAAAGGCATCACTGTGCTGAGGTGATCTGGCAAAGATTAAACAGACTTTGGGACTTCTCTGAATTAATTCTGTTTGAGTTGAGCATATTTCTAGTTCCCCCTGTCAGGTCCTGGGGAAGCTCACTTGTGGTTCCTTGCTGCTACTATACAAAATTTATTTGTGACTGCTTGCCCAGCTTGAATTACAGCCCCCTATTACTAAGTGTGCATCTTCCTCTCTGGTAGTCATGGTCAAGTCACTCTTTAAATTCTTTTTTATAAGAATTTTTGGCTGAATCTACCATGGAGGAGCAGGGATGTGCCATGGAGCACACAATTGTTGTGTTTCCACAATGCCTAGGCGGCTGTGGCTCAATCTAGGGATGCTGTGCCCTGCAGGTCTTTTTTGTTCCCACCAAAATGCAATGCAATTCCCTGTCTGAGCATTTGAGTTTCCTTGGGAAGAAAACCCAGACAGGTAGAAAATAGTGCTTACCCTGATCCCCTCTTATCTATGGAAGTAGGATGGGGCCAAGGTCTTCCATGAAATGTCATCCTTCATGTTACTGTCTTTGAAGTCTTTTCCAGTAGTTCAATATCCTTCTTGAACTGTTTGTTTCAAAACTGAACACAACAGTTCAGTAGTGCTCACAGTCATCCCAAATACAGAGATATGATAGCTCACAGTCTTCGGCTGTGTTTAGACCCAATACTGAAGTAGGCCTTTTGGCCGTAACATTGCATTGAGAGGTTGGGTTCACTCAATTATCCAGCTGGACGTGCTCCCACCTCCAACCTATTTCAAAACTAAATCTCTTTGGGCATGGGTGTTTCAGTGACCTGACTTATGTTTGTGCCCTTGCAGATGTATCAATAAAGACAACGTATTCTCTCTCAGGTCACTGGTATAACTGATCCCTCTTGGACCTACGTAGAAACACACTTCTTGCTAAAGATTTCACTGAATGATGGCTTGCTCATTATAGGACAAAAGGCATATGTTTAGGGACTACCCTGGGATGAAGGAAACCTGCCTTGTGTTTTGCTCCACCCTTTCTTTGTGACTCTGCGCCATTCATTTCTGTTTGATATGCTTTAGCTCAGCTTTGTTGTAAGCAAAGCCTGAAGAACAGACCTTCTCACACCTGGCTTTTGGCCAGGTAGGGAAGGGGTATGTGTACATTTCTGATGTGGAGATGCCCAACAGGTAGTACTGGTGTTGGCTCAGAACGAGTTCAGAGACAGCTGCCTGAGGTCTAGGACACATCTGGGTTTGTATGACACTGAATGTGAGTTAAGAAACCACAAAACTTGTTAGTGGCATTAGGACAAGGCTCTTACTCTGAGTTGTGTGAAAATTGGCAGGCTGCTTCCTGACTCCAGCTAACCTGCCTACCTGCATCTAGCTCATGCTGTCTGGATTTAACCTCCTTATGTCCCCATGAGGCCAGGGACACGGTGCTTCAGTCCCAGCATAGATATCTGCATCAATCTCTGCAGCACCAGGATGAAGGCTGTCAGTATCACCTTCTGAAACAGTCTGTATCACAGCCTGAAATCCCAGAGATTTCTTCTAAACACCTGAGGCCACATTGCAGCAGCCCCAACACAGCTGTCTGTGGAGTGTCAGAGGGTGTGAAGAAGGGAGTAAGTTTTCATGTTGCCTGAGGGAACTTGGATGTCTCTTTAGAGCAAACACAAGCAAAAGGTGGTAACACCTGCTGTTATTGTTATTATGTCTCTAAACAGAAAGAGATGTCTGCAAGGGGCCAAGCTGCTCTGGAGATGTGGTCTGTTGTGCATTCAGCGTTGAGAAGAGGCAGTTGGTTGTCCCCAGATTCCAAAAGAAATGGGGCCGGCTCATGGACGGCCTTCCCCACCTCATCCTCTCTGGATGTGCAGAAAACCCTTGTGGTTATTTCCTTCACATATGGGAACGAGCACTGCCTCAATACAGACCTCAGGGCTTGGCACTGTTTGGTTTCAGTTGGATTTGAAAGTGGAAACATTGCTTTTGAGAATTCATTTTTAAAACCTTACCTTGGCATTTGTTACCTCAGGAGTGAAGCTCCTTTCTCTGCCAGTTATGCCACAGCGTGGCTGTCGCAGGATGGAGGTATTAGACACAGTTATGATTTAGCAACAGCTCAATTTTATTAATGATTTGAGGTAGATCAAAGGATTGAGTTTAGCAGCACTTAATCATTAACTGATTTGAAGATTTACAAGATGATTTAACAGCGACTTAATTACAGATTCGAAGATGACAAGACCCACACGAAGTTACTATAAGGTATCCCAAACCAATATGTATTTATATGTATATGTATGTATGTAAGCAAGAACACGGGTTTCAGATTAATATGTATATGAGTGAAGCATATAAGTGTACACACACACACACCCCTACACATACACACACCGCAATTCGAAACTGCTGAGATCGGAGATCTCAATGTCGCACGACTCTATCAAGTAGGTGGGTACCCCTTCTAACTCCTCCATGTGCATGGAAAATGGAAGAACATCCACATCCATAAAGCTAATGCATACAAACATATAAATGGAGAGTGGCACAGTGGCACAAATACATCTCTCGTTCTCTCATCTGTGTTTTGTTGATGTGTACAGTCATAATACCAGGTACAGAGCCTGGAAGAGAGCCTGCTCACAGAGGCATCACCCAAAAGTCAGAGTGGGAGGAAGAAAGGTTAAAGGGTGAATCCCCTCAAGCATTCAATGTGTCCTTATTGCTAGGAGATGCTGGGCTCTTGTCTGGCACTTCTGAGGGTCTCCTGAGCTGCTTTTCCAGTAGAGAAGTGGAGACCCAAGGAAGCTAACTGGAAGGACGAGGACAGACTCTGTGGTGTGGAGTAGCTCCACTGGTCTGTGGCTTGCATGGTGACGTCTTCCTGAGAAAAGCGGCCCAGAGTCTGCTTTTGTCCAAGCTAAATAATGCCGTTTACAGAGAGTCATTCATAGTTGCTGTAGCTTTACCGGTGGCTGGTAAAGCAGACATAGCTCCCTTCAGACTGAGGTGTCTTGTATATCACATAGTCCAGGATTACCTGAGTCTTTTTCAGGCTCTCTTGCAAAACCATGTCAGCATGGGCACAAGGCAATGCCTGGATTCCTCTGTGTCATGTTTATCCCAGGTATCAAAACAGCTCTATAAACTACTCTAGAAAGGTTTGAGTATAGTGGATTTTATTAGAATATTTAAACAATCTGATGGCAGCTGTAGTCTTTCTGAAAGCTTCCTTTTAATGAGACATGAGTTGTTGGTTAGCTTAAAGTGAGTTAACCTTCTTGAAACTTAATAATCAGGAAGATCCCAAAATGTTGCTTAAAATAACCTAAGGTGCCAGACCCTTCTGGCATGAACAGCTGTTCATTAAGGTGACTATCAAACATCCACAATTACATTTTTTACCTTACTGTAGAGCAGGCAAAGAGGAGAGGGAGAACTGTTCTTCATATGCAGCATCCTAGCACTGATCTTGGAGAACTGACGGACTGGAAAATTTTCAGCTGGTTCTGTCAAAACAACCCAGGCCTTGGTCATTTTGGAGCCACGCGCGGTTAACCCTGCCAGACCGACTGCATGTTCGCCCCTTCGCGTGCAGTTGCTGGAGAAGTGATCACATCTGCTCCCCTGAGCCTGAGGCTTCTGGAGCGCCTCTGGCAATGGGCATGGCTTCCATGGCACATCACCATTGTGTTCATGCACACCTATTTTCTTCCATTTCCTTTTCCCTTTGTTGTGCTCTGGCCCTGAAGGATAAATTGTTACTGTATAACCTTTATGGGAGAAGAAAAAAACCAGGTGCCAATGATTTCTATCAGGGTGCAGGTGATACATGAAATATGAACTGGTCTGTTGGCAGCTTTGCCTCAGTAGATACTGGCCCTATTTTCAGAGTCAGAAGTCTTTAAATTTCTCTTGGAATCTGTGTTGTCTTCAGATCACTGAGGATTTAAGATGTGACTGGCTTTGCAGCTTCTCTTGGGGTTTTGGCTCTTGGTTGTGTCCCCACTTAGTACTGAGTTCCCAATGGGTTGCCTGGGACCTTTACAGGTTACAGAACGGACAGTAACACTGGCTTAACTCAGCATTCATGAAACACTCGATTCTCCTAATTTTCTGATTCATTAAGACATTTTTAAGAGGAATTAAATCTAATGTGGAGGGCAATGTTGAAATGAATCTAAAGTAGACTCCAATAGTCTGTAGAAGACAGGTATAGTGTTGCTACAGAGGTTAAATGAATGAGACATTATCATCCCCAGAAGAGGGGGACTGGAGCAGCAAAGCCCCTCCCACTGTAAGAGAAGATCAGGTTCATGACCACCTGAAGAACCTGAACAAACAGAATTCTATGGGACTTGATGAGATGCATCCCAGAGTCCTGAGGCAATTGGCTGATGTAGTTGCCAAGCCACTCTCCATGATATTTGAAAAGTCATGGCAGTTGGGTGAAGTCCCCGGTGACAGGAAAAAGGGAAACATTGCACCCATTTTGAAAAAAGGTAGGAAGGAGGAACCTGGGAACTACCAACCTGTCGTCCTCACCTGTGTGCCTGGGAAGATCATGGAACAGATCCTCCTAGAAGCTATGCTAAGGCACATGGAGGACAGGAAGGTGATTTGAGACAGCCAGCATGGCTTCACCAGGGACCAACCTTGTGGCCTTCTATGATGGAGTGACTACATCAGTGGACAAGGGAAGAGCTAGGAATGTCATCTATCTGGACTTCTGTAAGGCCTTTGGCATGATGCCCCACAACATCCTTCTCTCTAAATTGGAGAGATATGGATTTGATGGGTGGACTGCTTGATGAATGAGGAATTGGTTGGATGGTCACATCCAGAGGGCAGTGGTCAATGGCTCAATGTCCAGATGGAGATCAGTGACAAGTGGTGTCCTTCAGGGGTCCATATTAGGACCAGTACTGTTCAGNTGTTGCGATAGGACAAGGGGTAATGGTTTTAAACTAAAAGAGGGAAGACTTAGACTAGATAGAAGGAAGAAATTTTTTATGCTGAGGGTGGTGAAACACTGGCGCAGGTTGCCCAGAGAGGTGGTAGATGCCCCATCCCTGGAAACATTCAAGGTCAGGTTGGACGTGGCTCTGAGCAACCTGACCTAGTTGAAGGTGTCCCTGCTTATTGCAGGGGAGTTGGACTAGATGACCTTTAAAGGTCCTTTCCAACCCAAACTATTCTATGATTCTATGATTCTATGATACTACGATTCTATGATTCTATGAATCTATAATTCTATGATTCTATGATACTACGATTCTACGATTCTATAATTCTATGATTCTATGACTCTATGATTATGAGTTTGGAGGGGGATGAAGAGTGTGTGATAAAGTAAGATTAAATTCAGTAAATGGTGCCAGAGACCTTTCCCTTAGGCAGTAAATTCTTGGGTCCTCTTAAGTCCTGTATGGGTCCAGATGCTAAGGGGTGTCCGTGTCCCTGAATTTCCATAGTATAAGTGATGGAAGGTAAGTTTCTGGAGCCAGAGATCTTACAGAAAGCTAGAAACACCATCAAACAAATAACTCATTGGCCAGTCCAGGCAGCTCCTTCAGTACTTATGTCAAACTGAAAGACAACTCTTGGGTTGGGAGCATCTACCTCATTCCAGAAATCGGAGGTACTATCCTTCAGAAACAGTCTGGAATACCTTGAAAACCTAAAGAGATCACTGAGTTGAATATCCCCATCCTGTTTCCTGGAATGCTTAAAAAAAAAATAATCAGAATGGATTATGAAAGAAATCCCATTCATCTTGAAAGGCAAGTGTAATCTAAAGACTGATGGGTGAACTCCCAGGTACCTTTACATTTCATAGAGTCAATATTTGTTCTTTCACCATTTATAACCCCATTACTCTCTCTAGGTGAGCAGGAGATTTCAAAGGGGACCATTTGTTTTTCTTGATTAATGCATTAATGCTAGTGGTTTGTCATAGTAAATTATACCTACTATCACAACCTGCTCATGCAGGAGAAAAAGCAAGACAAAAATTTATGATCAAATTGCTCAAAGTCACAGCTTCTCATTATTTTAAACAAAGCAAGCCAACTTCTGCTCTTCATTACTGTGTGAGCAGTGACTAAACTGAGGAGAAAATGTGATCCAATATCCTTTGTTTTGCAAAGACCCTTTAGCAATCATAAAATTATTTTCCACTACACTGTGTGCAGTATTATTGGGTGAAGATAGGTGGGAGAGAGAAACTGCTGCTTTGTTTTATGTCTCACTTAGCTTCCCCTGGATCCACAGCAGGGCTTTCACCTGAGAACTGGGCTTTACAAGCTTTGGGTCTCTGCCTCCTCCTCCATAGAAGCAGCAGCAGCTATGGACACTGGCTTCCTAAACCAGCTGAAGAAGTCCTCAAATCTCCTAGCTATTCATAACACCATTTGTGGCAATCTTCCTTTGTTGAAAACCAAACTGCCAGAAATCAGCACTTAGGACTGAGACTCCTTTTAACGAACACAGCTGCTTTGCCTTTAACGTCGGAAGGTGCATTTTGCAGAGGGAGGGTTATGTGGAGGCTAGCTGGTGTGCTGTGTCGGGGTAGATTCCGTGAGCTGAAAATAAATGATTTACCTGTCACTGCAGGAAGGGAGAAGGTGGTTTGGCTAGTTATGTATGTCCAAGATGGGGTTGGCAAGTGAAGCAAGAAATTATCAGCAGTGTAGTAATAAATAGAAAAGATTCTCCATGTGGAACAGCATCTCGGGTTGCGAACAGCTAGGGAAGGGCTGTGCGTGAAATAGCACCCAGGGGATAACAGCAGAACAGGGCAGAGAACAAGCCCCAGAGCGGCAGGCAGGGGAAGGCTGGGAGGGTGATTCTGGCTTATTGATCTATCGCAAAGGGCTGGTCCAGCAAAAATAGAAAAGGGGTTGGAAGATGGGTGGGCTCTAGTCCCTTTTTACCTCAGCTGAGGTGTTTCTGAGGCAAGCTACTTGTGTATAGAAATGCCACTTTTTATACTGGTCTTACGCAGTTCCCTGTTGCTTGCAACCACTAAGCTAATGATCGGCATACACACAGAGCTCTGCACGTTACACCGAGTCAGTCCAGGCAGTGCCCAGCCTGGTGAGCTCAGACATTTGCAAATCTCCTGTAAGCCGCTGTATAGTCTCCTTCCTTCCTCTGTGTTCTTTGTAGCTGGTCCAGTAAGTAACACTACTGCGTTAGGTATCAGCGATGTGTCTTTGAGCCAGGTGCCCGGAGACAATGAATGCAGTAAAATTTCCGTATGAGCTTTCTGCAGTGGGAAGTGTCTCCTGCCCTTAGAAGCAAGTCAACTGGAGTTCCCTAATGCCGGTGTTGTGGCTACAGAGTGCAAAGGTCTGAATGGCTTGAACGTCAATGCCATTGTAAGTTCCTTAGGCTGTTTTAGATGACATAGTCCAGCACTGTCTGCAATGCCCAGAACACCTGGACTTTGTCACTGGACAGTCTCTTGAGACCATTGTAAAACAAATAACTGGCGATATTATTGTCCTGAGTACTTAAATGCATGTGGAAGCACACAGTTGCTCTTGAAACAGTCCTTTCAAATAGAAAAGATTAAAAAATGGAAAAGAAAATGTATTTTTAAGCACATGTGAAAGGAGAACATAAACCTGTTCTTCTTGCAAATGGCTGACCTAGTCCATTGTTGAATTTGCACTGATGCCAGTGAAATTACACTTGGGATTAATTTTACCCATTCAGCAGAAAGGCATTTCCTCTAGATTCCCTTTGATTTCTTACCAGTTTGTGATCTGTGAGCCAGAGGTTTTTTGTGTAATTTGCTGTCTGTACAAAAACGAGGGAAATACCCTGTACCCCTAGGCAATGATAAGCCTGAGGCAAAAGCTGATCTGTCCGAGTTATGCTGGAAAGAGATTTGATCGCTGTATGTTCCTCACACATTCTTCAGCTCTGCCTTCCATTAGACCTGTCCTTCAATAAAGAGAACATTAGAAAGTGTTAAGCTTCAGTGGAATTGCTTGCCTGCAATCTAGAATTGTTCAAATCCATCCATGACCAAAGACGTGAGGGTGCGAGCGACTTAGAGAGCTGCGTTGGTTCACTCTCACAGGAGAAGACAGTCCTGGCCCTGAACCAGGGAAGTCTGTAAGATTTTTTTCTTATTGACTTCACCAGCTCAAACTTGAGCCCAGTCTCTGCTGAACGCCCCTGTAGGAACCGTCTGTCCTGCTAACCGCTGTAAATAGGTGGGAGCATGGCAGGTAGCAGCCTGGGCTGTAGCTGTGCTGGCATCTGGAGGTGGGACTGTAGGATGCACTGTCATTCCTGGGCAGCTCTAGTCAGGCCTGCCTAGGTAGCAAGAGGGAGAAGATGCTGTGGCACTGGCAGATAGTACCAGTCTGCCCTGGGTCCAGGGATATTTAGTCAGTTCTTAGCCCATGTCACTGCATCTTCACCATGGCTATTAAGAACTTCTGAAACCCCGGTGGGACTTTTAGCACACATCCTCTGGCCATGTTCATGCTGTCAAACTCCAAAGATTCCTTCCTGCCTGTTGAGAATGACCAAAGTCCCTGCTGACTCCCAAGCTATGCTCAAGAATTGTCTGGATGCCAGGTGGTCTGGGTCAAAAGCGTGCCAAGGACTGGTCTGACAGGTAACTAACCAGAGGAGTTGCAGTGCCTGTGTCCAGACCCTTGCTTGCTTCAGCTTGTTACTGTAGACGTGGACGTTATGTGAGGGCTTCATGGCTATGCTTGGAAACAATCAGTTCTGGGGGAAGGAGGGTCTCTGGCGATGAAAACGGAAGTGTCCAATGCAAGTTACAACAGTAGTTGCAATAAGGATGAGGTGTGATGTGTTTAGAGGATGTGTGCCCATGAGGGACAGGAGGATCTAGGGGAGCACTGAAGGACTCTTTTATTGACCTTCATGCTACTGAGCTTGCATGCCCTCAAGGTGGAATCCACAGTACGCCTGACGTTTGGAATTGGTGCCTGTGGTACCATCTTAAGTATCTTTTTAAGGATGGATGTTGAGATGATTCCCAGTTTTTATCGAATTGCATCATGGCATGTTTCTCCCACAGGACAAGCAGAGAACTTCTGGACTAGTAAATCTGAGGAAGAATTCTGGTTCCTGTAGAAATGAATGACAATGTAAGTTATCTATGAGGGTTGGTAGTAAAACAGGAAACAGAAGGGAAAAACATTGTGGAGATCAAGACTAAAAGGGGTCCGTAACCTGAAGTGACTCACAGCTATGTAGCAGCAGGATAGAGATAGTTCTCCCTGGTTACCATAGGTGAGATAATAGAAAAAACATACTGCTGCTCACATTGAACCAGCTGGGATGTCGCTGGTCTTCAAAGCAAAGGCCATCTAGGTCAGAGATAGATACCTTTGGGTGTAAAATTCAGCCTCTTATCTAACAAACACTCCCAGAGAGCTCTAGAGTATACTGAAGGAAAGATAGAAGTGGCAAAAAAAAGCCAGTATATATCATCATCCAATGGATGGAGAAATCTTCCCAGAAGAACTGTTAGGAGAGGACTAATGAGTCAAGTCAGGTGGGGTGAAAGTTTTACATTACAGATATAAGAAGGCAGTGCAAGTCCTGAAGGTCTCAGTGAACTTCAGGGTTTTAGCTGGGTGCTATATGCCCACATAGCAAAAATCTCAGGGAGCAACATCCAAACAGGCAGGACAGATGAAACACAGGGAAAAGGAAGGATCCAATTCACAGCTGAGGAACTCTGATCCTTGAAATCCTTTTCTCTTGAAAGCCTTATGTGAGTTGCAGTGGACTACAAAGATGAAGTGTGAAGATGACTCTAAATCCCTGTGGTTCTAGTACAGTGATTACAGAATCACGGAATCATGGAATCACGGAATTTTTAGAGTTGGAAGGGACCTCTAGAGATCATCTAGGCCAACTCCCCTGCTGACGCAGNCCCAAGAACATCCTGTACACGAGGCACCAGCTAAACCCAGTCGGGTCTGCTGGTCCCAGATAAAGCACCAGACTACAGTATCCTCTAACATAGAACATGGCATTGGTATACTAACATGAATGGCACCTGAGAGAGGTTTCAACATCAGTTACTTGGTGCGGACATGAGCATTCTTGTGGATCACTTTGTAGTGTCCAAATATTTTATTTTTGATATTTTGGCGCATCGGAGGATTTTGCATCACTCTGTACAACATTTCTCAATGTTTAAGTGAGATAAGTGCATCAACTGGGGCCTTTGCTCTACACAGAATTCTGTTAGAGCAACACCCTCAGTCCAAACCTGTCCCACTATGTAGCAAAAAGTCCCACAGGATTTATATTTGTTTTGTAAACTGGGGCGATTGAGGGACACAAAATGTGAAAACTTCAAAGCCTTATCTGTTTGCATATTCTGCACAGCTGTTGTTTAACATTGAATATGGAGACAGGGGAGGATTTTACTTGTGAGATACTTGGTGTGGTATTGCAAAACTGCATTATGTGAAGTCCTGTGCCTTCAAATTGATGAAAGCAATGACACTTACTTCCATAAGTAACCCCACCTGTTTCCATAAGACATTCTTAGGGGAGAGATCAAAAAAAACCCCAAAGAGCAAAGAGCCATACTATGCTGGGAAGCTTTGCTGGTTTATATTTGAAGCTCTGTCCCCCCACTGTAGATGTATTTCTATAGGTATAAATGCACATATACTTTGTCATTAATTTACATTCATTTACAAGCAGACAATGTGGCAAAGTGCAAGCAGCGCTATCTGGACTTAAAGATTAAAAGTATTTAATCTTTTCTCACCTCTGGCAGTTTTCCCTGGCTGACCTTGAAAAAGGAGTGACCTCAAACTGTGACGGTGCTTCCTCCATGTGTGAAATGGCAGAATGCAACGGTGGTCTTTTGGAGAGTGCTTTGAGGCTTGATGGAAAACACAGTAAGAAGTAAGTAATGTTACTAGGGTTCAGAAAGCAAGACTAGTCCTGGCACATTTGTACAAATAAACCTGCCCATGACTGTGTAAACAAACATGGCTTCAACCCTACCTACGGTTCTCTAGCTGAAAGCTAATCCTGGTCTGGCTCTTCTAGTGACCGACCCTTCTTCAAGCTGTTAATGGTTTAGTCAGCAAGGTAGAGGTTAGTGGTGCAGGGTCAGTGAGAAATAGGAAAGCATTACCAAAAATCATCCCTAGAAGGCAGCAAGATCAGCACATACAGCTGTAAACTGAGAATCATCCTAACTGGGTCTGTTCCTGATTAGCATTTATAAACTGGGTGATGCTGGGATGACAAAATCGGATGGCAAATTGCTTCACTTCTCAGTGCCTCAGTTTCCCCAGTTGCAGTTGTACTTAACTGCTTTTAAAGCACTTTGGGAATTTGCATGCATGTTTCCGATATTCCAGTTTTACGTGCAGTGGGAGAAGGAGAGGATCTGCAAGAGAGAGGAGTATGGGAGAAGAAAGAACAATGTAATTAAGTACCATGGTCAAAAAGGAGGACTGAGGTACAGTTGTTAAGCATTCCAGACTAAAGCCGCTTTGGGATTCAGGTAACTAACTCCTGGATTAGCTCTGGCTGGAGAAGTACCCTAATTTGCTTGGAGGTGGGACTAGTTGGTGTGCCTGCTTCTCCGTGGTGAGTGGCCACAACACTTATTACTGCAGGGGAAGGTGAGAAGTGCTAAGCTCAGGCCCAGGCTCTGTGTATGTAACTAGGTGCTATGGACTTCTTTGCTTCGTAAGCTGGGCATATAGACCCCACGTGCTTTTTGCCATGATCAGGAACGTATTAAAACCAAGCATTCTCCATAGTTACTCTGTGAAGAGAAAGAGAGCAGACAATCATTCCTCCAAGCTAAGATGTAATGCTGACTGCATCAGTACCAGCCTGTTCCCGCTTCTCAGTGGCTTTGGGGACAAGGGATCCAAGAGATTGTGTATCATCGTATGCATTTTTACCTATTCCCAGGAGACATATTTAAAGGCATGGCTGTATTTCAAGGGCTGTTATTTCATTGGTGTCCTCTTGATTCACATTTACCCCATGAAACTGTCCATGACAGAGAGACTATCCTTTGTCTATGCTGCAGTTCGGACAGGTGGCCTCTTTCCGTTTGAAACACACAGCTGATGTTCCCACATACCCTAGGGAATAAGAGGATTATGGAGATGGGCTCTAACTGAATTGTCTGTTTCTCAAAGGCTGATTTTTTTTTTTTTTTTTTTTTTAGCAAGAGCTGCTTTCTGCTTTCCTTTTGGAAGGCATCTTTACAAACTTGCTTAAAAACAAAGTCCTCACATGACACTGATGTAAATTTCCTCCCCTCTGGTTTGACTTTATTAACAACAACCTAAAGTGCTGCTCCAGCACACTTCCCATGTTTAGCCTTAAACCCTTTGTCACCTGAGTTTTTTTCTTCCCCATATACTGAGTCAGCCAAACCTAATTACCCTTTAATCAGTAAAATCAACACCTGCTAACAGGGTGGGCTCTTTTCAGCAAATACTGCGTCCCTTTTCCAGAGCACTGATAAATTTCCAGGGGCCCTATTACTTCTTTGTCCTACTGATAAGGAGCTTTGACTGATAATGGGTATGATTATCTCATGCCTATAAGGCAATAGTGGTGAATCTTCCTCTTGGCAAGGGTAGCAGAACTGAGACAAGAATTATACATAGATGCTAGGAGCCAAATGTCCTGATCTTTTTTCTTTAAAACTTAGGTCAACCCTGGAAAGTATGGGTCAGAGAGGTCTGGCATGTGGGATTAAAGTCTCGGGTGAAATAAGGAGTAAGGCAGCCCATAGAAGTTCCTGATCTTTGATCTTGTGTAGGCAGCCCTCTGCAAAAAGGTAAGGTGGCAGGATTGTCTGCAGAGAGGAGGGACTGGATTGTACAGAGCCTGCTGGACCTCAGGGTATGTCTGTGCTGTCACATCAGCCCAGACCCACCACTGTCTGTGAGAGGTGACTCATCTGCACTTTCGCTGTAGAGCCTCGGTATGTGAAGAGCTGTTTGTGGGAAGGAGGGTTGCTTAGGTGCAATTCAGGCCAGACCAGCCTCTTGTTCACGTGGTCTGGGTGGATGGGTCATTGACAGGATTCAAGCTCAAACTCAAGATTTCTCACACTACCCTCATCCTCAGTGTGGCTAGTTGGAACCTGAGCAAGCAGCTGTATGGACAGAAAGCAAACGGGGTCACAGACTTACAGCTCCCCTTGAGGTTTGCTTTTAGCACACAGATCATCCCAGGACAGATTTCTGGTGGAAACAATGATGGTGGTTTTCATGGCAGCACTCTTGAAAATGTCTTTCACATGTAATCTGACAGCCAGTCTGATTTTCATCTGAGAACAGCTGAAACATTGTTAGAAATTTCATCATAAGAAAGTCTTTAGCAGTGCACTCAGCTCTGAAAAAATCCAGAGCCCTTTGGGCTGAAGTCTCTTATGCTTGTTTTCAGGTCTAAGGTGAATGTTTTTGGGGAAAGTTTCGCTTAATTCCATGTGGGTGAACAGGACAGAGGAGTAAAAACTAGTCGTAGTTTTCTTTGGATGTTCCCATTCAGGTTATTTTTGCTGGATAGAAGCTGCCAGGCTGTGTGTGTGCCTGGCTCCACCTCCCTTTCCCTGGCATCCCCATATAGTGCTGCTCCGTAGGTTTGTGTAGGTGCATACACAGGCTGCTAAATGGCTGGTGTTGGCTTTGACTATGAAAAGTATCCCCCCCTCTCTGCACTGACACTCAGCCTAGATATATTGGTTATGTCCATTATTTATCCACAAAGCCTATGCCCAAGCTGCAGCTAACATTGATGACCAAAGTCCAGGATCTCCTTCCTCTACCCAGGGAGAACAGGGTCCACCAGTTCAGTCCGCATCTGTGTCCCCAGAGCTCAGCTCTTCCAAGTTAGCATGGCTGGCTTGATGCTGCCAGGATGTGGATGAAGATCAGGCAGGATCAAGTACTGGATGGGCTTCCAGGTGAGCTGGAGCCTTCCTTTAACTCTGCCGGGTGAGCAGTGCTTGAGTTAGCAGCTAAGTCCATGCTAGTTGGAGATAAGCAGTTGCTATGGAAGGAGACAGGTCTCCTGGGTCTGAACACCTCAGGTTATGATCTGCATGAAAATCCTCTGTTGAGCTTGATGGAGGGGACAGGGGTCCAGTGAGACAGAGGGAGTCTGGCAAGGCTGGCTGCTGTCAAAAGGAAGGAGGATTTTGGATATGTGGGCTGACACTGGTCCCAGTCCTTGCAATGATATCCAGGAGGGTTTGATCCCTGGGCCTGTGCAAAGTCTCCTACACTGTGGCATCACTCTCAGTGGTGGACATAGCTGAAGAACTGGCCTGTCACCAATCTGGCAGGACACCACTGCTCAAGCTGATTTCAGCAGCAGCTACAAATACCTGTCGCTCCAAAAATCCTTGTGAATTCCGGCATTTATTTTGGGTTGCCCCCTTTGAAAATACTGCCCATCCTTCTGTCTCTCTGCACCGGAGAGACAAGAACCCCGGGACATCTAAAACAACAGCAACCAGGCTTCTCCAGAGCAGCCCCCCCAGGCACCCCCCTCCCCCGACTCTNAAAAGAGTCTGCAGCAATTTTGGGCGAAGCGATGGCTTTTAGGACCCTGGGACCTCCGCCAAGGCTCAGGTAGGTCTGTCTCATTCGTCAGCCCCACTCAGCCGGGATTCATTCACTCCCAGGGATGTGTGTGTGTGTGTGAGAGTGTGAGTGTGTGTGTGTGTGTGTGTGTGTGTGTGTGTTGAGTGCTTTTCCTTCCCCGCCGCTCGCTGTGATCCTTCCAAGCAATGGGACTAACACTGTTCTGCGGGCAATGAGGAGTACTGGGTTGGGGCAGAAAGCGCTTTCCTTTTCTCGGGAAGAAAGCAAGCCGTGAGGATACTTAAGGATGTGCTGCCCAGATGTGTCTCCCACCTTCGCCTTCCTCACAGGACTCGTGTGCTTGACAGCTTTCAGCAACTTTGCCAAGACTTCTGCAGACTTCTCAGGTAGGGGAGAAGCGCCGATCCTTCCTCATGCTGGACGGCTGCTTATGGATGGGAGCGCTGATTAGAGTGCTCAGGAGCAGCTCAGGGAAAAGTGGATGTGTGCAGACCTGGGATAGTTATGTGGGGAGTAATTTTAATCTTTTTAAAGCAAGCTGATGAAAAGCATCTTCTGTAAGAGGATTTTGAGTTTGTTAAAAGCCTCTCTCAATAACCCTTCGCAAACCTAGTTCAGCTGAGTTAGTCTGAGTAACTTTGGGAGCAAAGAAAGGAAGAGTGTTAACTTGTGTGAGTTTGTAGCAGGTTTTGTGCTATGTTTCTCTGAGGAGTGAAAAGAGCTAGGTTAGGAGACTGGGAAGGTCTAGGACATAAATTAAAGCTAACATAGCAAGACCCAATTATTTTATAATGGGCCAGATTTGCCTCCTCTTAACATACAGTTCCTGATTGTTGCAAAAGTTCCCTGAGCTGAGATAAAGGACATGTTACATGCAGAGAATGGATTATATTCGGAGCCTACATTTACTTAAGCCAGGAGAGGTGTCTCATTTCTAAGTAATTTCTGACTCTAAAAATGTTCACAGCACTTGTTTTGGGTTGTGCACAGCAGGTAAATATACAGGACTTTGAAGGTATGGAGTCTCATGTAAGTTTTATAACTATGTACAGCTACATCAGTCACTTTAAAATTACCTTTCTGCTTCTGTTCTTTATGGATGTGCGTGTGGATCAGAGGAAACACAACAGACCTCATTTTACAGTTGAGCAGGGTTGATTAGTTTGCTTGGGAATGCCTAGTGAGGGTCACTTTGCTTTTGGGATATTGATTCTAATTTTGGGTCTTAGTGTGAAGAACTAGCCTGACATATTCTTTAGCTGTGTGTTGCAAAACTCTTGTAGCGGGTAAGAGCTGCCAATTATAGTTTGCTGATGAGAAAGTGTCATTTGCAAGAGCTGAATCTCACCGGACTTGGGTTTCAACACATCACAACACTGCTGCTCGCTGCCGGGGAGTGCATGTGTCTGCGTGCTGTGAGAGATTTGTGTTAGAAAGGAGGAGCTTGTGGTGGAGGGTGGGGGGCAGAATATATACAGTAGCTCTAAGTCTTAATGCGAATTGAAGGGGGCTGACTTGCTTGTGATTCAGTCTCCTTTGGAGGCAGATCGGTCCTGGGGGCTGCCATTCAAGGCAGATCTGCCTCTGAATGGGAAGGGCTGAGGCATTTCCCTGTTTCTAGCGTGTTTTTATGTCGTTCTTGGCTTTGAGCTTTCTCTGTGCTCCTCCTTGCAAGCAAGTTAATGCAGAAGGGGCACATGGAGTGGGCAGGACAGGAGCTAAAGCTGCAATGGGGAAAGTACTGGTTGTTCTAAAATATAGATAAAGTTCGTCTCAGCCAGGCCAAATTGCTAAGCATTAAAATGTGCGAAAGCGTCAGAGAGCAAGGTACTTAATACTGTGTGTGTGCTACACAGCCAGAGCGATGGAAGCAAATTCAATAGGCTTTGGTGATGCTGGCAGGGTGGACAGAAGCTGTTCTTTTAAAAAAAATTAATAAGAAGGTTGCTGATAACGAAATAATGTTTTCTGCAACATCCAGTTGTACTGTCACACTTTGGGAGAAGAGAGGTGGCTTAAAACCCTGTGTACGTGCACGGCAGGGATGTACTCTGAAGCAGGGTCTGTAATCCCAACAGCATAACCTCCTGTGTGTTTCCACAACTGTTGAAATCTTCCACCGGATCTAAGCTGTGTTTTCTGATAGCAGGCTTGGCAGATGTCCCCAGTTTTGTTGGACTGACTGTACCTTGCAGGACAGGAAACACGGTTTGCTGCAGGAAAGGGCTGTACCCAGTGTGTGGCAGCTCAAATACGGTTTTGTAAGTTCAGGAGCTGGGTAGCCACAAGATGTCAGGGGGCAGGAAAAGGTACAGCATTTCCCAAATTGCACCTTATGCTTCCCTAATACGTTTTGCAAGGACCCCATTTGTCTCCCTCCAATGCTTGAGGACACACACCATGTGCCTCTGTGAAGGAGTAGTGGCCCAGATAACTCTTCCTACCTGATGGAGCACCTTGTTTGTTACTGTTACCTCTACGTATGAATTGTCAGTTGTCATGGGGAATGGAAGGAAGGGTAGCCTTTTAACGTAGTTTGACCATAATGGTTTCTGGCCACTTAGATACTTTTTCTATACTTTGGGGTGTTCTGGGTTCTTCTCCAGCATGGCTGGAATTGAGCAAGTGAGTGTCTTTGGGGAAGCCTTATAACCTTACCGTATGCCATCCCAGGTAGAGGTGATGCATCCAAAACGTGAATTGTCTGCATCCCAAGGAGATGTAATGATTTGTAATGATTATTGGTGCTGAGGAATGCAAGGCTTGCTGTGATCCCATGAGAGGTTTCTGCAGCGGTTCGACTGTTGCCCGCATGCTGGAGGGAGATGACATAGCTCACTGGGTTGGAAGGGCTTTTCCAGGTTGCAAATAGCAGTACTGTCCAGAGAGAGCAGCTGATGCTCTTTGGAGAAGAATGCTTTTTTTAAACTCAAACCTGTAGACCTTGTTTAGCAACAAAGCTTCTCTGGCTTCTCAGCTTGGTTTGACTCAGTGCTGCCAGGGAGGTGCTGCTGTTAGTAGTAGGTCATGGCCTTTTCATGATGGGCCTTTCATGAACGCATAGATCCAGCCCTGGAAACAAACAGCTTAGGGCTGGCCAGTCTTGAGCTCTAAGCAGATCACAAGCAGCACTGATCTGACACACGCACCGCAGCTGTGCAGCAGGACTGGCTGAAAGAATTACCTAGAATTGCATACCCACCCACGTCCCACTGGCTGGGTCTTCAAGGTGTGTGTCTGTTGGCTGCAGGAAGATTTGTTTTTTACGTAGGTCATGAGAAGGCACTCTGAGAGGGTAAGCAGAGGTATGGTGAACTCATGGAAAGCACAGGTAGAGCTGATGGGGATCTCCATCATGTCAGCTCCCAGGCCTCTGAGCTCATGGTCTCACACTGTGGCTCCATCCCTCCTGTTTGAGCAGCTCAAATGCCACAACGTGAACATGATGAGTGCATGTCCTGCTGCGGACTGGTGCAATCTGAGATGTAAGAATTAAAATTCCTTTTAAGTGAAGTATTTGAACTATGTGAAGAGTTTTGAAGTTGTTTTCTTTAATAGTTCTTTAAACATTGATGTTTGCAGGAGGGTGTGGGGGTAGGAAGCAGGTCCTTGGGGAGAGAGTGGAATTATCAGGCACTTTGCAGCCACTTCTAAGAAGGCCTGGACTGTTTCTCTGTGGCTGCTTGTAGTATGGACTCTTGATCTAATCTCTTTCTGTGGTCGGTTCTTGTGCTCAGGACTGTTTGAAGGCTCAGGACCTAGTGTCATGATGTGTCACATACCCTTTATGTTCAGGGTGACACTTGAAGACTGTGATGAGGTGTGGCGTAAGAGGCTGGTCTTTTGAGTCTCTGTGCTTTAACTATAAACCCTTAATCCTAATCTCAGTCCCAGCAATGAACTCTCCAAAATCCCTCCTGGTTGATAAAACTTCACCTTTGTTTTAGCCCTTTTCTATTTGTGGTGGGAGTCCCAGACAAAGCAATGGCTTGCGCTACTAGAGGAAGCTATGCCATAGCTCCTCTGCCTGGGCTCTGGGAGGCAGTGATTCTTGTGCACTGCACAGAGTTTGCACCTTAGAGGGACTACGTTCATGGAAATGGGGCCAAAATTAGTCTTTGGTGCTAACTTAAAATGCAGGCATTGAAAGCTTAGTCGAAAGCCTGGTCAACACCTATTGCTTATATCCTGTGTGCTGTCTAGCTCCAGCCATGGGATTCCTGTCTCTGAAGCTAATTCATGCAAACACATGTTTAATTCTGCTCTGCCCACTGCCAGCCAAGGTGACCATTTCATTTCCAGCTGCATACCTGCAGGGAATTAGGCTTATGTAATTATGATGCCGCGCTCCAATTCTCCTCAGTAACTTTGCCATTCATTAGCTAATTTCAGGCACGTTGGACAGAAAGGTAGTGGCATCAGATCTACACAATTCCTACAAGTTTCATGTTAGCAGAGACAGATCCCTTCACTGCTGCCACAGTGCAGAAAAGGCTGTGCTGTGAACTCAACCTTTTGCAGACATCAGAGAATCCACTGCAGGGACCTAAGCCAAAAACTTAGGTTTCTAGGCATGGAAATAGCTTTGATGGGAGCTCATGCCTTTTCTGACACAGGAGAACCCAGCTGCAGGACATAAAGCTGTAGGAGTAACAGTCCCAGTAGTGCTGCTCCCCCTGGGCCTGCTTTAATATTTATGTTCTTTGCATTATATTTGGCACAAGCTGGATGTGAGCAGCACATTGCTTAAGGGAGCTGATCCGGCATGGAGCCAGATGAATACTGATAACTCCCATCCACACCCTGCAGGTGAGCCCTGGGTAGCTTTTGGGATCTCTCCCTGGAGGCTCTTCCTGGCTTTGAAAGCACAAAGATTTTGTTGTTGTTGTTGGGG
>VYXH01005291.1:736486-776981 GCA_013397275.1 Burhinus bistriatus
AGCTGCTTTTGCCACCTCCCTGCTAATTGGCTCAGTGTGTTTGTTTGAGCTGATGAGCGCTGGAGTTGGGAAGGTAAAAGCACATCTCCCTGATTGTATTTAATCAGTCCATAATAACGGCAATTTGTTTGACAAATCCATTCACCAAATTATCACCAAGATCTACACGCTAACAGCTTCTGAATGGCTTTAGTCAGACTTTGCTATTGGTTTTGGAGCTCTGAATGGGTCGACGGTGTCAAGGGGGGGTCCAGGATTTCCACGTGCTGAAAGCTGCAGGCTTCAAAAGGGGGATTTTCAAGAGAAAGGCAGATACAATTTCTTTCCTGGTGCAGCGGTGTAACTCAGTAATGAGGTTTGTGCTTTTGACCCCGGGGGCAAACACGCATGCTTTAGACTTGGTTTAAAGACTGGGCCAAACCCAGGCTATCTCCAGACCTTCTGTTGGTGAAGAGCTCTGAGTGATGATGTTGGATGGACCTCAGGCTGCTGCTTGAAGAGGTCCTTGCCCCAGGCGATGGTTTCCTCCTCAGCTGGAGGTCATATGGGCCAACCCATCCATCACAGCTGCATGGGCTGAAGTTTGGTTTACCGAGGGAGGTCTGTGCTGCAGCAGAGAAATTCTCCTTTGCAGAGGTGAAAAAGTGCAAAACCTCATCAAAGACCAGCTTTGGCCTCTTCTGGCAACGTTCTGGAGATGGGGCAGCATGGTGAACTTTAGGGGACGGATGTGGGGAGCTGAAGGGGATGGCTGGGTCTGGCAGCCATGGCTGAGCAGTTCTCCCCGGGGGAAGCTGCATTTGGTTTTGTGTCATCTACGTCTGTCTGTCAGCGGGAAGCAGTTTAAAGCTGAGAGGTGTTGGAGGAGGAAATCAATGGGGGGGATATCAGGTGCCAGTTCTGTTGCTGTTGGGAGAGGAGGAGAAGAAGCACAGAAGCTGGGGCTATTTTTGTGCCTTAGAGAGTTGTTCTGGTTTGTCAGCAGGGATGCAGCTTTGTGGGCATCAATATACCATGTTAAGCAAAGATACAATGTCTGTGCACTCCTTTCCTGTGGCCTGCTCCAGAAGACACCGTGGATTTCCCAAAAGTTGTGATGATAATGCTGTGAGGGAGGACTCAGCGCTTGCTGGCTCTTAAAATGTTCAGAGTTTACTTTTACTGACAGCTGAGGGGACCAAACTGAGCTTCAGGAAGAGAAACACGTGTTTCCAATTCCGTGTGTTTGTGGTCCTGGGCTGTGACCAGAGGTGCTGCTGTTACTGCTGTGAAAAACCAGCTGCAGGTCTGGATTTGCGGTGCCAGGGAAAGGAGGCACCGTCAGGGAGGGAGGGATGGATGGGGTTGCTGTGGGTGCCAGGACGTCTCGTTGGCGATGTTGGCAATGACTGCAAGCTCAAGAGCCATATGTACGCACCTGGCTCACGTCATGTGGAAATCCACTGTTTTGCCATCAGAGCTGTCAGCAAGAGCCAAGAGACCCCAGGGTTGCCAATGTCTGTGTGATGATTGGCAAAGTTTATATAGTATCTACTAATTGCAGTGGCCCAGAAACTGATCTACTGATGCAAACTTTTGTCAGTACCAGGAACACTTTATTTAATTAGTATTATTATCAAACTCTCCCAAAAAATCCACAGTGGTACTTTTAATCACTTTGAAGTATCCCAGGTTATCAGTACCCACTAGATGCACAGTCTATTTGAGGAATATGCCCTTGCAGCATTCTTCCTATGCCTGTGTGTTGTTAGGGCTACAAATGCTGCAGAATTAAAGCAAGCAACTGTTTATTGTCCTCAGGTAAAAATTGTTCCCTGATTTAAGACCCTGTGAAAGCAGATTTTATAAAACACAAATAGTTTGGTCAATTAAAAAAAAAAAGTTGGAATTTTAATGTATCTTTTCTCAACTGAGATACTTAGAAGCTAAAATTTTAATTTAAGCTGGGGGAGGGCAGCATAAGCTTAGTCTCTGCAGAGGGAGAAAAACTATGTATTTACACTTGGCACTTTTGCTGATCCTTTTGTTGATGCTAATTTAAACATGGCCTGATCTCCCAAAGTGCTCGGTGTTCAGAACTGAAAATTGGACTATGCTGCATTTAGGTAGGTGTGCAATGATTTAGGTGGCCAACACCAGGACTGTTTACATGTCTTATTTGAGATTGGCTGCTTCTGCTTGGCATGTTTGTGCATGTAGAGATGGAACTTTCTGCTTTCTGTTCCAAGATAGCAATCCCAGTCTCTGTGGGGGACCATTTGAAGCAACCACCCCTGTTTATTTTTGTGCTCTTGTTGTTCCTTTTTATCCAGATACCCAAGACCTTGACAGATTCAGTCTGTTTCTGTCCCTTGAAAGGTATGTGGCTACCTGCAGGAACAGACCCAATGTGCTGCTCAAAGTTCAGAGGATTTTTGGTCAGGTTGGTTTGGTACAATACCACAAGGTTCCTTGTGTCCTTGCCAGTGCTGTGCCTCACTGATCCGGTTGCTGCTGTTGTCTGGGATTTTTGTGCTCCTTCCAAGAGACAGGCAAGGGCCAAATTCTGCTCAGCTGCGAGGCAACTTTGCTGACTTGCCAAGACCTTTGCAGGATGCACAGAAGCTAATCCCAAGGAATCTTCTTGCTGATTAAATCTGATATAGAAGTAATAATTGTGAACATGTTCAAGATAATTGCTTGGGTTACCTATTATTATTATTGTTGTTCTTGTTGTTATTTATGCATTTATTTTATTTATTTACATAGCTGCTCCTTTTGCCTAAGGAAAGATGTTAAGTTGTGTCTGTCTCAGCCTGCGTTTGGGCTGACCCAAGTATGCCTGGCTCAGCTCACTGGCTGAGAATATGAGCTCGTTCGTAGTGATTAAAGGAGATATGTCTGATCTTTCGGGGATGCTTAATGCTTGGCTGCCTGGAACCCAGTGCGTGTCTTTTCATGTCAGAGAGACAGTGATGGTTGGCAGTTCTGAGTTGCACAGTAGAATGAATCTCGGCTGAGTCTCTTCAAATATACCACGTGCTCTTGAACCATGTTGGTAGATGCTGTGGTATCAGTGTTGATGGGGCTCCTTTGGATGTTAAGGCTTGCTATACAATAATCACTCTTGGATCCATCTGGATCCTTGCATGAAGATGGAGCAGCGTGTGTGGGACCTGCAGTTTGGGCAAATTCTCCGAGTGGTCAGGTTTCAGAAGTGCCTTTGAATTAACGGATGGATATAGCGTACTGCTGAAGGATTTGCAGTAGATGTTGCCCAAGCACTTTAGCTGTGGTGGGCAAGGGAGGTCACATCCACCTGCTGGCAAAGTATCCCACATCCTTAACAATAGAGGAAGAAAGATGTAAAAAAAAGATGCCTTTTTATAATGTTATGTTAAAAGAAGAAGGCCTGGAGGTATACAATAAGTTTTGTCAGCCACCTACAATCAAAGAACTTCACTGTATACTTTTGTGTGTCATCTTTTGACCTGGAATCAACACACTAGTTGCCAGCAGAGACACTTGTCACTCCTCCAGCAGCCGATAAGAGCACCAGAATCGTCAGGGTGTGAGAGGGCTGTCTTCAGGTAAGTTGTACTAAATCCTCGATAGACTAGGTACCTGGTGGTGCTGCTCGTTGAAAAGGGATCATTCAGACCACCTACTCTGAGACCCCCTATGTGATGGTGTTGTTTTATTTTATTTTCATCTATTGCATGCCTGTGGTTTTGCTGCTACAATATTATCGACGTGCGTTGTATTAGCCTCAAGGGTTTAAAATGGGCTTTTACTGCAACACAGAAATATAAACATAAACACAGCAGCGGGCGGATTTTCTGCTGATTTTTCCTCTGTGATTTTTTTTGTATCACTCTCTGGGCTGAGGTGACCTGCATCCTGTGCCTAGGACCCGTGGGCTCAGCTGTGATCCCGTCTTGCTTGCTCCTTTGCATTGATACTAAGGTTGCTCTATGGCAGGTGCCATTCCTGGCATTCATTTCCCATGTTTGCTGTATTTTGCAAAGGCTTCTGGCTTACACGTTTTCCCTTAAAGCTGTGTTGGGCCAAGGGTGCAGACGCTTAGTGCAATTTGATAGGTGGTAACTTGAGCTGCTGTAGCTGGGTTACGTTCAGTTTTTGGGCCTCAGTCTTTGGGAAATCTCTTGCCTCTGTGGTCTGTGTGGGGCCTGTGAGTGCAGTGCTGCTGTGGCCCTGGCCCATAAGATGCTATGGGACAAAATTCTGCACTTTGGTTTTGGAAAAGTTTAGCTTTTGTGTGGAACATTCGAAGAACACCGTTAAGGTTGCAAATCAAACATTTGGAAGTTAAGAAATGTTAAAATTAATGTAGTTTTAACTACTTGAATCCAGCCCTTTGGGTTTTTATGTTATGAGTTACTCTTTAATGAGAACATACTACTTTTTCTCCACCTCCTTGAGACTCCTGTATTGTCCATTGCACAGGACAGCTGCCTCACAATTGTTTTTCTTTCTCCTTCTGGTTCATTGGGGTGCTAGGACCTTATTTACCATGTGTTACTTAAATCCTATTCTGCTTGTTGTGATTGTCCTACAAACAGGGATGTATTTACCTTTCTGGAAGGAGAGTTTGGAGTGTTACCTGCATTGCACAGGTGAGCATCCAAGGCATCAGGAGCTCTAACTGCCCAATATTTCAGAGATTTTTTCAGTGTCTGCCTTTTTCTCCAGGAGCAGCCCCTTACCCATCCTCTCAAGCTGTGATAGGCAGGAAGAAATACGTGGTACTTCATATACAATTCCTTCTCCAATACGGTAACGCATATGTGCAAATGGGCTGCACAGGTTAAAATGAGCAGTATAGTTGCAAAGTCAAGTGCACGAAACTAAGTGTTGTGGGTTAACCCCTGTAGGCAACTAGCACCACACAGCCACTTGCTCGCCTCCCCTTCCCACCCCCAGTAGGAGAGGGGAAGAGGAAAGGAAGAGTAAAAGCAGGAAAACTCATTGGTCAAGGTAAAAATAGTCTCATAAGTGAAGGAGAAGTGGAAGAAAAAAGAAAGAAAACAAAGTAAGTGATGCAAAGGCAATCACTTGCCGCCTCCCACAGGTAGACTGATGCCCAGCCACTTCCCAAGAAAAAGACGGCTGACTTACCTGAACCCCACTCTGCTCCGTTTCATTGCTGAACATGATGTTATACAGCATGGAATATCTCTTTGGTTAGTTGGGGTCATCTGCCTGGTTGTGTCCTTTCCCAACCCTCCAGTCTATTCACTGGGGGGGCAGAGTGAGAAACAGAGAAAGCGCTGATGCTGTGCCAACACTGTTCAGCAATACCTAAAACATTAATATGTTATCAGGACTGTTTTGGTCCCAGATCCAAAGCACAGCATTATTTGAGCTGCTACGAAGAAAATTAACTCCGTCACAGCCAGACCCAGTACACTAAGGAAAGGGCAACGTTACCCCTGTATTTTATATGTAATACGAGCTAGAGGTGGACACGATAGCAAGCTTTCAGTTGGCAGATGTGATCTGAGCCCGTAAAGTGCAGTTGTAAGAAGGGTCTGGTTTTGCATAGGTTTTTTTCTTACAGCAGTTATGCTTTTAGGCTTACTTTCTTTGGGATGAGATAAGAGTACTTAAAATTGGGTTACAAATTTGAGGTCAGTCCTTGGAACGTATTCCAAGACATCTTTAAAAATGAGTTTTGAAGACATTCCCCCTCCAAATTTTTTTTTGTTTGTTTCTGTCCCTTCATAGGAGGAAAAAAAAAAATGTAAATGTGTCTATTCAAAGGCACAAATAAAGATCCTCTGGTGCAAGTGATATCACTAAAAATAGAGCCCCTGGGATTTGTGCAGGTTATTCTCTTTCTAGATTTTTATTGTGTGGGTAACCCCTTGGAAACTGAGGTTGTTGATCGGACTGTTTCCAAAGCACGTCCGTCTCTTCGTGTATCTTTTGTACAGGGGCCACTTCTGTTGTGTTAACACTGTTTGATTCCTGGTTTATGTGCTCAAGCTGAATTCCAGCTCAAAGAGGTTAAGGCTTTATAAAAGCAAGTTGAGCAGGGAAGTGGCTCCACAGTTGATGATGAAGCGCACACATCTGTGACCCACGCTGTGCTCACATGTTAGTTTATTGTTAGCCTCACAATAAAGGATAGCACTGGTTTTTGTTCAGCTAAACAACT
Source organism: Burhinus bistriatus (assembly GCA_013397275.1). Lineage (NCBI taxonomy): Eukaryota > Metazoa > Chordata > Aves > Charadriiformes > Burhinidae > Burhinus > Burhinus bistriatus. Next base: position 742,647 of record VYXH01005291.1, read on the forward strand.
TTGATGGAATGAATTGTATAGAAAAAAGAATAGATGAAGCCTGGCTGTTATTTGCCAAAATGTTCTTTGTTTTAGCTGCGTTGTGTGGGACACAGAACTCCCAGAAGAGGATAGTCTCTCTTCTGTAGCAGCCAAGAGGAGCTGATGAATTGAATAGGGAGGCAGAGACAGAGGTTCAGCAAGGAAGGGTGAAAAAAATTTCTGATTCTTCCTACTCTTTGGGTTTGCTTGTCTTCAGCTGACAGCCCCAGGCTTTCACTTTGGCTATATTGCAAGAGTAGAGGCTCTGCTCTACCAGTAAGTTGCACTGTAAATGCAGTTGGTGCCATTTGGCTTGGATTTGGTTCAGGGTTAGCATGCCCACATAGTGGTTAGTACATTTTAGCAATGGTATAGCCAGTGGCTGGAGTGTAAAGATCTGTCAGCAGCTGCACGAAGCTGAATGGTTGGTGTTAGGCAACCCATTTTTCTTGCTGCAAAAATGAAAATCATTTTATCTCTCTTTTCTTAAACATTGCCCATATAAGTGGAGGGCAGGGTTCAAGTTCAAACTGATAAGATTATTTTGCTTCCCTAAGCTGCATGACAATGGTTCCCTTTGCAAATTAAGCCATGGATGTCCTTTTGCTGTAATGGGAACCAATCTCATTAGAAACAGAGCTGGATTAGCAAAGAGTCCAACCTACCGTACAGATACGCATTCTGACCCCAGAAGGCCCGAAGTGCCTTTTGTTCACTCCAGCTTCCTCTGCGTTTTCCCATCGCTTGTACATCTGTGTGGTAGAGCTGGTGGTGATTGTTTCTGCTCAAGAAAAGCCTGCTGGGGGGGTGAAAAGGAAGTCGATTTGCCACTGTGATATCACCATAGGAATGATAAAGTGATTTTTTAAATGTTTCCCTTGATTTAAGTCATTGGAGCACAAGACTGATTAAGATGCCTGGTGCAGGGTATTGGAGATTAAGGGCTACTCTTCACCGGTTTGACCTGTGAGACAGAAGACGATCCTCTGATCCTCTTCTGCCTCTCAGCATTACTCTCTTCTACAGATCAGAAAATCTGGACCTATTGAAACCAACCTCCCCAACGTCTGGACACAGGAAGCTCTTTTTGAGGCAAAAGAAAGACAAACCTTTTCACCTGTGACCTGTGCTGTTTCTGTCTGTCCTTCTTGGTGATGGTTGTTGGCTCTTGATGGGGTGTGCATGGACTGTCCAAGCTGCTTTATCAAGCAGTTGGGACCAAGAGTCTTTCGCTGGCTCTGTGCACACTGCTGCCAGCAAGAGACCAGCATGACTGGGGAAATGGGGAAATGTGGCTCAGGAGCAGTGCTGAGCTGTGGAGGTGCTGCTTCTGGAGATGCTCATGTGCATGCCTCTGTTGGCCCTAGCTCCGTGGTGGTGTTGTATGTGCTGTTGTCTGTTGTTTGCTTTCTTTCCTTTGCATCTTCACATTCTGCTTTTGGGATCCTCCCTAGCTATCGACTTACTTGTATTATCTGCAATTTTTCCTCTTTCTGAGGTCCCTCAGCTCTGGGAGATTAGAGGTACAGCCCTGGCTAATTCTAGCTGCTGCCATGAAATGAAGTCACTCTAAGGATGCTAAGAGGGGTGAATCCCACTGCTTCCTGGGTTAAGAGCCATTTTGTGATCCTTAAGGAAATCCTTGTGCCCTTGCATCTCTCCTGTGTCCTACTTCTCGGTGTGATCTTGGAAGTATTGCCTGGAGCTTGACTCCTGGCTGGAAGTTCGTGCTTGAAGCAATCTGGCAGGGAGGGCAGACTGTGGACAGTGTTTGAAAGTGGCACCAATGAAAGAATGAGCCTAGCCAGTTATTGTAGTAATTTGTTGCTATTGATTAGCCTGGAGGCTAATGCTTAAGCGGTGAGGAGCCCTGACTTGGTGAGTAATTCAATTTAAAGCACTGGGCCTATTCACGAGGGAGAACTGCCTCCTCTTTATGCCCACTCCTGATGGATATGAAGTGTTTTTTGTAAATAAATGTAATTAGTAAGAACAAGGGTTAACCAGGGTAATTAACACTGCTAAGCTATAGATTCTCTGTCCCCAGCCAGGGTCCAAATAGGCACCTGAAGAAACAGATTTGTTTTTTGTTCTTGTTACACTTCTGGATATTTTTTAGGGTTTCTCAGAAAGATCAGAACAATGAAACACCCTTTGACAACAGCAATCTCTTTTCCTCATGGTGCAGCCTGAGCAAGCATTCAGACTCTTTCCTTCTGGGATTGCTCATTTCCTTTTTTTCTCCTGAAATAAAAACAATAGTCCCCCAAAAGCAGGACTTCTGCAGTGCTGTGGCAGAGCCAGCCTCTGTTGCTCTATCAAGCAGGCATTGGATGGGACATTGTCTTCTGTTTCTCACGAGGGGGAGGTGGGGGGAGTGGAAATAGAAAGCAACAAAGAAACCCTTTTCATGTGTTGTTTAAGTGCTGTCAAAAATAATAACTAATGCTCATCCTGAATTTCTCTCAGTGCTTTTGCAGAGGCTGCCATCCTTTATGCGCAGGGGGGAGAATGAGGCACGTGGGAAAGAAATCACATTCCGTGAAATAAAATATTGACAAGCCAATTGGAGGCACAACCCTTGGGCCTCCTGAAGTCTGAGGCTGTAGCCCCAGGCCTGGCTCAAGTGTGAAAGGAGCCTGTGATTAAAGAGACTGTCACAGACCTCCTGTGTGTCCCTGCCTGCACAGCCCCGAAGCTCACCGTGAGAGCCGGGGGTCCGAGGGACTCAGCCTCTCTTTCCATGCCTGTCCCTTTTGATTACATGTTTCCTGAGTGTCTCCGTGTGTCTTTTACTGTAGCTTGATTCCTTGCTGGGTTTTTTTGGAGTCCAGATCCCATAGTTACCTGCATTGTGGTGACTTCTAAATAGTTTTGGGGCTGGGAAGTTGAAGAGTATGTGTACTGCCCCATTAAAAGGCTGAGAGACTTGGGCCTTTTTAGNAAAGACTTTCTGATACAGAAAGGTCTTCCAAAGTAAATAGATAACTCTGAGCAGACGGTTAGATAGATAGTCCTGTCTATCTGCTGCTTTCAAATGAGTGTTTTTACTTGATCCTGTCTGTGACTAGTTAGATGAAGTTACTCCTGGAAAGGATGCCTTATTTGCACGTCAGCAGTCCAAAGCATCGGTCTAAGTTCCAAAGGAGCATACACAGGGTTTACCCACATCTGCGAAGTTTGCCAGCAAATGCTTTTGGCGAGACCCTGCTTCAGCAAGTTGCTAGCCTGTAAGACCAATGGTTTCTGCCTGCCTAAGCCGAGCAGCCGGCCTGGAGTAAGGTAAAGGTGCAGCTGTGCGTGGTGGGAGCATTTTCTTTGCCAGCTCAGCCTCAGAATGGAGGGCTCTGATATTACCTCCGGCAGAGATGGCAGAGAATGAAACACTTCTACTGCTTTCTTCACCACTGGGGCTGTGGTCCAGCCATGCTCCCTGTGCTCCCCAGTGCAGTATCAAAAGTCACTCGGTCCAAACTTTACATGCTGTCTTACAAGGGACCAAATGGGCCCGACCCACCTTGATTGTAAGAGATTTCAGAATTGTCTTTAAACTCAGACCTGTCCCTTTGTGCAAAAATCTTCTGCTGGTTGAAAACTACTTTTCTGCTGTGAGGTTAGTGAGGGCTGCGGGATGCTGTTAGTACCCTGAGTGAGATATTACCCCAGTGTCTATGCCTGTTTGATACAGGATTGCCTTTTAAAGCCCCTCTCAGCCTTGTCAGTGTTGGGGCATTAGTACAGACCTGCATTTCTGTGTCTGCTGGCCAAAGCAGCCCAAACTACAAAATGCTGGAAGGGGAAGAAGGCTGGCTAGATGCTTGATCCCTTGTTTCAGGGCCTTTCTGGCCCATTTTCTAGCATAGTTTTCTGGAGGAGATCAGAGCTACCTCCATCCTAGCCGTATGTCATTGGCTTAATGGCAGCACTGATGGATGTGGAGGGAGATCGGGCTATTCCCTGAACACTTGGCCTGGTGGTGTTGGGGCAAGAGTGAGGTCAACACCCTTTTCTGCTCTCAAAGGAGTGGCTATCAAGGGGCAATAACTTTTCATTTAGGGCTTTTTCCATTGGTGACAATGAGCCTCATTTGCATTGCAGAGAAGCTGTAATATAAATGGTGCCTGGCTCATGTGATAGCTGAGCTCAGCTGTGCTCCAGCCCCTGTGGGATGTGCAATGAGGGTAAGAAATTTTCTCAGACATTAGGCATGTGGAAGGCACACTTCCCACAAAAACGTGCTGGGGAGAGGTAGGGAAACGTCCATCTGAAGGTGTATTTAGACAGAGATTGAGCATGCAGGAAACTGGTGGACAGAGGTGGAAATTCACTGTCCCAGGCTGTTCTCCATCTGAGTCTTGCCTGGCCACGCGAGGGGAGCATCCAGCCCTCCTGATGCCCAGGCACAAGCAAAGCTTGCTGTGTTTTGAGTGCTCTGGTGAAGGCTGTTTTACTCTCACTCTGATAGCTTGTTAGTACTGGTGCTTCAGTGATCAGTCATTACTGGTGTTTCTAATGAGGCTTTTAGGATTTCTCTGGAAACATTAAAACCTGTAGTAGTAAGGTAAGGCTACAGGTAAACACCTTGGAGGCTTGGTTTGCCTCCAACGCAAGACAGGCCAGGTGCTTTTTGTTTGCAACAGCTCTAAATTTTCTAGCTTTACTTGAAAGCCGTAATGTTTCCTCCCTCTTCTCCCTCTAGTTCTGAATTTCCAGCGGGTCTCCAAGTAACATGTTCAACCACACTCAGTAAGTCTATCAACCGTAATTCACAGTTACATAGCATTGATCGTTCATGGCTGTAGAGGCATTTTACCATAGAGGAGAAATACCAATAGCATTATTTTGCAGGTGGAGAAACGGAGGCACATCTCCTGTGCTTTTTTTGGTTCTTGGCACTTTGCTGATATGAAATGGGTATAAGGTGATTCTGGAACTCCTTCCTTCTGTCTTTTTAAGACACTTTTTGCAGGAAACTTCCTGTTAGGCTGGTGAGGTATGGAACTGGAATAATATCCTCTCTTAGTGTCCTTACAAGTAATGTCTGTGTAGTGGATTGTTAGCCTTGCAGTTGCTCCCTTACTATGCGGAGTGCGAGGTAATACTCCTTGCACTGCTCTGATAGAGCTAAACAAGCCCAAGGAGCAAGGAGACTGGCCTCAGTGGTTTGACATCAGTGCATTTGTGTTTGTATTTTCTGTTTTTCACTTTCCAGCCTAAGGGCACTCATTTATTGTTTTGATGTATGTGCTGTCTCCTATTCTTATAAATGCTGTGCTTGTTCTAAGAGAAGAATGACATTCATTCACTCTGAAACAACCTGGGGATTTGTTTTCTTGGGCGTTGTAAAACAGACTAGGTATAAATGCTGCAATTATGAGGTGATGGGCTAATCTCATTAGTCAATGGGAGGAAACGTTGGGGTCAGTGGGTTGGATAATGAAATCTAAAGATAAATTTTGATGTGCCAGATGGCCTGGCATAGTGGTTCCACGAATTTGGAAGGAAGGAGAGCCAATAGTAGCTTTGAAGAACAAAAGCTGTAGCAAGAGGTGGCACATGATTTCTCAGAGCTAAAAACCTGTTTATGTGATGTCCCAGTTGAGTGCAGGCCTGTGGGATTCATCCAGGCCTGTCTTTTTTTTTTTTTTTTAGCCTTTTTGGCCAGTTTTGGACAGTAAGAGACAGGCCTCCAGCAAAAGTTAATGAGGCACTGGCAGTATATTGCTGTGCTTGTATGATCCGTGGCTCAGCAAGAAGAAACAATCCTGACATCTCATTCTTTTGGAAGGGGCTGATAATTTAAATATCTTTGTTCTATAGGGAAGGTTGTATTTGTGGTGTCCGCTTATCCACAAATATGTAAGACTTAGGATTCAGAAATCCTGACACTTGTTTTTTGTCATGAGTTTGTAGGCTCTTTCAGCATAATGCTTTGTTTGGGCTCAACTCTTCATTTTCTAGCATCAGTCCTTTCAGCTGCATTGAATTAGGCAAGAAATAGCAGTTTGGGGGCTAAAAAATAGAGAAAAAAAAAAAATTGCAGCTTTCAAGAGTGACCTCTGAGATAGGAACACCTCTATTTTGGCTTGGCCCGACCTGAGATACTGTCACCAGATTTTGCTTTCACGGAGAACTCGCTGGCTCCTTTCATTTCTGTTCATTTTCAGTGCATTCGGCACCAGCACACACAGATGCATCAGCACACACTGAGGCACTTCCCATCCTGAGTCCCTCTACAGGGTTGAGGCCCAAGAGATACTCCAGAGGTAAGTGGGAATAAGTTTGGTATAGTCCTCCTCCTTTCCGATTTGCTCTGTGTTCAACACAAGCACTCATTCCTTACCTCTCTCACCTACCCACACCAACATTTTTCCAGGAAACAGTGAGCAGGGTTTACCAAGCTTGGCTGTATTGCCTAAAACAAGAGCTGAGGAAATCCAATTGCACGCTCTCGCCACCTTGCCTGGCAGCATCCTGGTGCTATTTTCTTTTAGCGAGCATCCAGTGCAGGCAAAGGCTTGTCCTGGGCTCTGGGCCATTGCGGCAGCTCTACTGATGAGTGCCCAAGCTTGGAACAGTCTGATAAAAGCTCTTAGTCTTTAAAGCAGTGTCCAGAATAGTAGCCAGACTTCATCTGGCCGTGAAATAATGAAAAGTGTATTTACGATAAGAAACCTTATTGAAAAATGTGCTTGTAAGTGGGACACAGCCAGTCAGCACTCTGTATCTCCTGGCAGAAGGAAGGAGGAGGAATTTTTTTGTAGTAGTTTAGTGTGTTTGGTATTATGAAAGCACAATGGGCTGGATCTTCAGCGAGTGTACAATAACATAGGTCTGATGGCAGCAATGCTGCAGTGATAATGATCTGTATACAACCTGAGAGTAGCTCAGGTTAAACATAGCTGGACCATTCTCCTAGGATCCTTAACCGTCTCCGTAGAGTAGTATGAGCTGTAGTTTCTTAGCCCCCATCTTGAGTCCTGTTTACATTATCGTGGGTCAAAACCAACACTATACATACGACTCAGTTCCAAACTAATGTAGTGCTAAGAGTGCACCATGTGCTGGAAGTAGAATTTAATGCGGAAAACCTTAATCTGGCAAGTGTCCTCCTCCTCCTGCAAAGGGTCTAGGTGCTGCTGCTGGAAGGGGACCCAACTGCCAGGCAGGCCAGCGAGCGGAGGCACTTAGCAGTGGCAGGGACCGTCCCAGAGGAGATGCAGCTGTGGGGGAGGCTGTTATAAATCATAGCGGCCCCAGCTGTCGGGCAGGGCAGAGGGGAGATTGATGGGGTGGGTGGGAGAGCTGAGGCAAGGAGAGTTCAAGCATCACCCTGACCTGCGAGAGGGCAAAATAGCCCCAACCCTCAGCAACGTTTAATTGAAGCCTGCTGTTCCCCCAAAGGGGAAAGGTCAGGTTCTGCTTTGTCAGGCGCCCTCAAACAAAAAAACCTGTTTATACAGGACCCACCCCTGTACCTTGTGAGGTGGAGGGTAAATGGGCTTGGAGATATTCAATGCTTCTCTCTCCAGTAACGTTTGTGTCAATGAACAGTGGAAATTCAGATTGGGCTGGTAGTAAATGCCTGAAAGCAAGTGGGCAGATTAAAACCCCACATAAACATTAACTGGAGTTAGCCTCCATAAGCATTATATTGGTGGTCCAGGGACAATGCTATTCAGCGCCTGGGTTCCCCTGTGGAAGGGATGGGATGTGTTGGAGGTGTTGGTTGTTGCCAGCTTGTGCTTGAAATTATGCCTGAAGCGGTGTGCTGCCGTACATATCCCTGCACCCTCGCAGCCTAAGCGTGGTGCAGGGTGCTGCCGGCACCTGGGCAGAGGAGGGTTTCCACATTGTTCTGTGCCACACGTAGCCAAATGACCCAGCATAAGGTTTTGCCAGCCCTGATGGTTCATCTGGAAGTGAGACGTACATATACCGTGTGTCTGGGGACCCGCAGTCAGGAGGACAGTCATTTAGGAGTGTCTTGAATTCGCAGTGGTGGAGGTCTCTGCTGGAAAAATTGACCTTCTCTGCTCCCAGGCATCCTCTTTCCTGAGTCTCCCCAACACGTGGTCGGGGAATAGCTTCTGGCTATCTGAACTGTTATGGTGACCTGCTCCCTGTCGCAGTCTTTCAGAGGGACCCTGCGGGTCCCATGTAACTTGCTGGGTACTTGTCCAAGTGCCGTATGATACAAACACAAATGGCTCTGTCACTTGTATATACATGACAGAAACCTACATCTTGGGAATCAGATATGACTTCCACGTCCTGTCCTGCATCTGGTTTGTGCTCATATTGTAAATAAAGCTGTTTGAAATGAGGGGCCTATTTGACTTGCCCTAGCCAAAGCTTGGGCACCTCTTCAACTCACCAAAGTAAGAACTGGCAGTTCAGGAGCCAGTTTCTGTGTGAATTGGATGTTTCCGTCAAAGGAGAGGAGGCATGAAAACAGCTTCAACCATCTGATTTTAATGTACCACCATACGCCTGTCGGAGCCCTCCCAGCTGCTTTCCAACCTCTCCCCTCCCTTTCTGCCCTTACACAGAGGAGAAGCTGAACCAAGTACAGCTCAGCCAAGCATGGGCAATCTGGCATCTCTGCTCTGGTCCTGCATGGCTTTTATCTATTTGAAAGTTACTGGTATAGAATACATTGATTAATGGCCCAGTAAATTAATTGGCAGCCTCTGTAGGTTGTTTTGCAGCTGATGGCTGCAGAGAGCTGTTGGAGTGGAAAAGCACAACAAAGTGCCAACTTACTAGGCTGTGACGGTGCCCGCTGTACGGCAAGCCTTTTCCTAACAGGAAAGGAAACAAAGGCATTTCACTGAGGAATGTTGCAGGCAGAGACTGACTCACAAGCAGGGTGGGGGAATTTTAAAAAGCCCAAAACCAGGGGGGAAAAACCCCAAAAGCGTAGTTCAAACACAAAGTTGGCACTCTTCACATAATGAGCCACAGGACTGTAGCTCAAAACTGACTTTGATTTGATTTGACAGAGTTTGATTATATGGTGTTTCGTGTGTTGAAGGGAAGATCAAATTCTGCCCAAATCTGAGGCTGCGAAGATCTCCCTCCTGCTCTTTCTTTCCAAGGCAGCAGAGATGAAACTAAAGAGGGACGTACGGGCTGTATCTCTGCCAGCGGCTGCTGAGGCACCGGCTTTTCCCGGCTCTCCAGAGTCACTTTCTGATCAGTAAGCAGAGCAATGACTGGGAAATATGGTCTTAAAACACTCCCTATGTGTGCCAAACAAATTGCTGATCCTAATATCAAAAGCAAAAAGTTTCTGTTGTCCTGTAACAAATTAAGATTCGGGTTTGTGTGGAGAGCACAAAGTGCCGTCGAGAAAGAAAAGAAATTAGACTAGTTGATGACACATTAAATCAAAGTTATTACATCATTTTTCAATGTCATGGAGAGCATCCCCTCATCTGCCTCATGCATTCATTCAGCTCTTTTGTGTGAGTCCCATTATTTTGTTTCTCTGGTTTTGTAAAAGAAGCTATGAAGGCTTATTTGAGTTGTCTAGAAATAAAGGAATATGCCTTGTTCTGCCCTATTTCCTGCCTGCAGGAAATAAAGCAAAATACCTTTTTCTGCCCAGGTCTGAGGTGGTTGCTTGTGTGAAAAGCCTGCCTTGCAATGATCTTTCCTTACCTGGGGGACTGGAATTTAGCTCCTTCCATTTTCAGTGTTGTTACGGTTCCCTTAATGGGCGACAGGGAGGGAGATGCAGCTCCAGAAGTCAGGTCCTTCAAATGGTCTGCGAAACACCATGCCTAAAGTAGGATCTTAACTAAGCAGGATCTTAGCTCCTGCTCAGACTCCGGGCTTCCTGGTTGATTTTTGGTGGGAAGCTAAATCTTGTGTTGAATCTGGGTCTGAGCCCATGTCACTTAAAGTCACTGGATAGTTTTCATTTGGAATAACTAATGGAACAAAGCTTTGCCCTGGGAGTCTAATCTTACCAAAAAGGAAATCTGGCTTTAGGGCTTCTGCAATCAAAAATGCTGCAGCATTGTAATGCAAGAACTTCCTCTGCTGGTTCAAAGTTGTTAAAACAGAGTTTGATGGGTTTATTTTATACTCCTTCAGAAGCGTGGTCTTGTTTTGCAGTTAGAATGGGGGAAAATGCGAGCAGGAATTGTGGAAGGGGCCATAGCAGAGAGCAGATTTCCATGCCTGGCACCGTGGCGGTTTCGCCATCACTTGCCTTGCTGTCACTCTGCCTGCCCCATGACAAGGCTATGTATGGAGATGTAAGAATAGCCCGACCAAAATGAAATAGAGCTGATGGTTTGGAGGTGAGAGCTAGAGATAGCGGGGCAAGCTATCACCGTGAGTTTCTGCACGCCACGTGTCCCAGGTGGTTGGTCAATAGGATGTGTTATAGGAAAATAATGTTAACTTTACTATTTGATTTGGTCTGATTAGTCTGAAGCCACCAACCTGCTGCCAGACCATTCGCTTGGCTGTCTGACCCCAAAGGGCTTTGACTGGAAGAGTGGGAGTGTTTCTTCTCAAAGATGATGTGCCTTGGCAGTGCTGGCTGTGTGCTCGGCATTCGCAGGTCTGATAAAAGCTACCTTGTCTCCCCATGGGGAAGGAGAAGAGCACCTTAGTGCCCAACCCAGCAGATCTTTACTTAGACACGGTCATGCCTCACACCACTTTATGTGAAGACAGACTTGCAGCCCTCATGTTTTGCCTTGTCTTTGCATAATGAGACACCAAAGTATTGCTTGTCTTGGCTAAACAACAGAAATGGGCTGTGATGAATTGCATTTGTGCCTGTTTCTGATCGGTTTAAGGTGCCTATTTCAAGTGGTCAGGAAGAAAGATGAGTGTTTACATTTTCTTTATATGGCTGGCGCAGGCTCTTTGCCCCTAAGTAGTCCAGATTAGCGCATAGCCAAGAGCTCTGGCACAGGGCCACAAGAACAGATTATTCACTCTGCTTTGAAAGGGTGTTGGGTTTCTGGATCTGACCTTTTGGGTGGATAAATGGGAGGATTAGCTGCTAAGGAAGCAATTATCCACTCTCTATAATTAATATCTCCTTCTTATTCTCTGGTGTTACTTGACCTGGAACCAGAACCTGTTGGTGTTGCCAGTTTTGTGTAATTACCACCTTTAAAACGAGGGCTAGAGTCCCAGACCTTTCGAAGTCAGAGCAGTGGAAGTGGGGAGTAGGAACACAAGGGTGAAGTTACTGAATCAAGCTCCAGTGTCCAAAACAATGAAGATCGGGATGATTAAAGACTGTAGTTTTGTCCCTGAGGTAACTCTCTACCCTTTAATGCCACTGTGTCTTTTGACATGAAGATTAAATATGCTTGCTATTCTTCTTAAACAAAGCCTGCCCTGTCAATAAAGCAAACAGGTGCCTAATGCTTCTGCACATGCCTTTTTAAAGGTTGCCTTTCCCATCAATTCTGCTGTGTTTTCAGCTGTCACAGTTTAAAATGCCATGTTGATCAGGTGCAGCTAGAGATTGTCATTCTGCACTATCATTTCCCATTTACAAATCCATGCAGATGTAGCCAGATGTTGATGGCATCTGACAGTTCTAGGAGGAGGATATATTATTATTACTTTACTTTTGAAAGTAATCCTGGATTCCTTATTTATCTCTCTGTCTATTTTGAAGTAGTTATAGTGTCCATTGCCATTGTAAAGGAGACAGACTGAAAAAAAAAAAAAATCTAATGATTCTCTGGAAATGTCCAATTTTGGTGTGTTTCTGGATTTTTTTAAAGGACTATAATTTTAAGAAAAACGGAGCAGTAACTCAGCCAAATCAAATCGTATTCCCCTCTTTGAAAGCATTTATTGTTAAACTTTCACACACAAAAATCACTTATGGAACAAAAAGCCAAAGGAGAATAAACTTTTAAAACATGTAGATATAAAGTTAAATATTAACTTCTTTTTAAACTTCTAACAGGATTAAGTGGAGCTTTTAAAATGTACTTGTAAGTTAGAGATTTATTGCAGACTCTTACTTGATGCTCTTGCTGAAGTAGCACCATAGGTGGGAGTTAGTTATTTTCCCCCTGCACTATATTTTGAGATAAAGGGAAATAAGAATTAATAAATTAAGGACAAGTAAACCTTTTATTGGATACATATTTTAGACTATGCTATCTGAATACCAAAGGTTTTCAAGGGGACTGTCAGTTGAGTGAAGAGTCACTGGGGAAATGCTGCTGGGTTTCAGGGAACGATGAGGTTTCAGCAGGCAAGGTGGGACTTTGTACAGCACATAGCTTAGTGAGGAAATCACATAAATACGTAGTGAGATTATCCACTGCAACCCAGCTGTGGGATTATCTTCCTGCCTACCGCACACTGAAAGCAAAAACAAACAAAAAGGGTTAAGCATTTACAGTGCCGAACAGCAGCGTTTTACTCTGAGGAGACCTCCTAAGTTGTCTCCTGGGGACCATATCTAAGGAAGAGCTAATCTGTCAAATGGTCTTCTGCAGAGCGCTAACTCCAGTAAAACAGCACCCAATAGTCTGTTTACCGCGCCTTGACTGAATAGATATTTTCATTGAATAGTCAAAAATAAAGCAGAAGTTTGCTATTTGTGAACTAAGATCTTTCTCCAACTGAGCATAGGAGGCTGAATTCCCAGAGAAAATACCTTTCGTGTTTACTGCAGATACTAGAAAATGTTATTTTCTTGAAAGAACAGAGTCTTAACTGCTACTAATACTGCGGAGTCGTTCTTAGAGTAGTGGGTTCCCCCCAGCTTCGGGAGGGATATGTGGGCTTGTTTGTCTGAGCTCAGTGGGAGACCGACTGAATTAGCCCAACTTAACCCTGTGCAGTGGGAGAACCTGGGGACTGTTATATTACCCTTAAGGCAAATTGAACTTGGAGACAAACACTGACAGTGCAGACTCAGAAGAAGAAAAACATGTGGGGAATGTGAAAGCTGAACATCCTGTATGCTCTTGCAGATTAGTGTGGCGCTGCCTTTTATTAAATCAAGGAGGTCACTCTGTATTCTTGTAGAAGATGTTTGTCTTGGTTTGCAGAATACACAAGGACCAGCCTGCAGGGAAACTTCAGTTAAATCTCTGTTGTCTTCAGTTAAACTTAGTAGTTCAATTCAAATAATAAATTAAAGTAATAGAATAACACAAGTCATCTTCAATTAATGGATCACCACTAAGTAACAGCAGCAATAGTAGTCATCATTTCTCAGTTGCTATGTAGGACTTGCATGTCCTGGACCAACATTTGATTTTTTTTTTTTTTTTTATATCAAGACAAATGCAGGACATGCATCTACCTTGACGTGTTCAGATCAGGAGTATGCTGATTTTTCTGTGTCTCAGTTGATATTTTGTATAGGTAATTTTGTAGGTCTTCTTGGCCAGAGAAGACTCAATTGGCAAAGAAAACTTTGCATTTTTCCAGTGCTGAGAGTTGATACTCGATCTCCGAAAGTTACCAGCAAAGCCGACATGAGCTCCCTTGGTGCCTGCACCATTTCTGCTGGTGGTGACTGCCCAAACCTCAAAACTGTTGTGGTCATCTGTTTTCCTCTCAGCGCCAGGAGAAGGACTTTTTGGTGTCTTTTGATGTTCTCAGCCTTTATTTGTCTCAGAGATAACTCAGCAGTCTCTCTCCCTCCAAACATGCAACAGTTGCAAATCATGACATCTGCTATAACAATAATCATTAATTTTAATGAGAAATAAGTAAAGTTAGAGTTAATGCAATCTGTCTTTGGTTGTACCCGTACATTGGTTAGAGGTACTCAAGGCACTTCTAGATTTTTTTCATAGTGTTTAAAATGTACCTTTAAAGTAAGTGAAGTAGGGATTGTCCCATAATCACCTGTCTCCAGGAGATGGAGCTCCAAGAAAAACACTAATTACTGTTGGGTTTGTAATTTAAATTATGAAGGTTAGCAACACTAGTTCTATGTCCCTGGCTGGGAAGACTTGTCAACAGCTCAATTACGATTTCTGAATCTCATTTTGTATTCCAGAAGTGTAGTGAAAGGAACTGAGAGGAGAAAAATACACTCATTTACCTCAGCTAGAGAGAGCCTGGGCCTGTATCCAGTTGTGACTAATGCTTGCTGGAAACAAGACATGAGCATTTAACAAGGAGGGTAATTAACTATTACTGTAGCTTATGAAGATATGCCACAGATTTTTGCTTGCTCGGAGCTTTTAAATCCAAAATCCAGGGGTTTACTCAGTGAATACTTCTTTTTGACGTTATTGAGTTTAGTGAAAGGTTTGGGGTGTGAACACCTAAGACCCGTGTTATGGTGGAGATCTGGCTAAACAGGCTTAATAGCGCTGCATGGCTTTGAAATCTCAGTAATTGGGTTGCACACAGGGATGGGAGGCTAGGATTTGGGCTTTACTGATTAAGAAAATTTATACTGAAGGGACCCTGTGCATTTGGAACTTGAATAGACCACTCTCTTTTGGCTCTGACGGCTTTCAAAAGAAAGTCCTGAAAGAGATGAAAACCCCGACCCGTCAGCAGCAGAGCCCTAGCGCCCCGCTGTTCCCCCTGCCCGGGCTGCTTCTCCTCCCTCCTTGGTTGGCCTGGACGTGCTCTCCTGCCGTCTTTGGGAAAGCAGGGGTTTGCCTGGAAAGCGCTCTCCTTCCTGAGGGAGAGCTGGCTGTGCACGTATGCAGTTTAGCGGATCCCGGGCTGAGGTCTGGGGGGGAGAAATTCAGCCTATTCCGTGCTGCACTTCTTTGCAAATGGATAACTGAAAAAATTTGCCTCTTGAGAGGGATGGTGACTTCATCTCAGCCTTAACAAGCTACCAAATAGTTCAAAGCTATTTAGCAAATGGCTAGTCAAAAGTGTAAATTAGTATTGTATTGAAATTGTATTGTATTGAAAAACATCTCACTTTGAAACATAACACCAAGTAACAGCTACAGTTTTTATTTTAAATAAAAATGAAAACAGGTTCTACAAGTTCTTTTTTTCTAGGAGATCTTTTTTTTTTTTCCCCTCTAGCTTTTGAACCTGAAAATTCCAAGTAAGACGAGAATTTTCAAAGAAAAAACAAGACAAAAACTTCTGCTCAAAAAGCCTTTTTTTAATTTGGGAGGAAAAATGATAAAAAAGAGAAAAATCGATAATGAGGTACACAGTTGCGTTTTTTCATTTGTTTTGTTTGTAATAATCTAAGACAGGTAGGGACCTTTGGTCACATGGAATTTTTAAGTCTTTTAGGAGTTTTTTTAACCAACACTAAAATCAATAGTGAAGATTATAAAAGATGGCACTTCAGACTGAAAAATCACTGTCGCTTGTGTAGGCAGAAATGTTCACATACACCCAGCTGGAGCCCTGAATTTTTTTTTAATGAGTTTAGACCAAACATCTATCCCAATAATAATCCATCCAGGGAATGGAATCAAATTAACACACAGCTTCGTGCTGTTGGAAATGCTCAGAGCCCCTTTTCTGAAGATGAGTAATACAGAAATCAAGATTGCCTTCAGACAGAGAAACAGACCTGCTTCTGTGAGTGCCAATATCACTGGGTTTTAATATTATTTTCTGACATGTGGGAATGCTTTCGCATGCAGGTGATGCTTTGAAGTGCTGAGTTCTGTCTTTGTAAGCTGTAACTCTCCCTGTATTTTATTATTCGCCATAGATTTTTGGGAATGATATGCTCCCATCACTTTTAGGCTCTGCATGAAGTACAGTAACAACTGAAGTGTGTGCCGGAGAGGTTTCTGCTGTGCTACAGTTTTTGGTTATGGGCTATATCCTCTCTCTGGCTCCTTTTTCCTTGTGATTTACAGAAGAAATCATGGACTGTGACCATAGTGCCAGGGTGTTTTGATGCTCTGTCAGACTGGTTCTGCGGCACTTTCCTAAACAATTTGTGTGCAATTTCTGGAGTTAGGGGTGGGCCTGTGGGGTCCAGCAGTACCAGTTTGGAGGCTTCAAGGGATTAACCTTATGGCCAAGGCCAGGCTGTGCCAGTTGTCTCGGGGCAAGAGAAGGGGACCTGCCACTCGTTATTATTTTTGAGAGTGTACAAGAGAAACGGGTGATCAGGGCATCCCTTCTTGTCCTATGACAAGATGTGTGAAGCCCAAAGAGGGTAGGAAATCATCTGGGTCAGCTGAAGATGATGGAGTCAGTGGTATGGCCCATATATGCCCCAGCAGGGTGACTGCATGGCATGGCACCTGAAGTATAAGTTCCTGTGGGTGGGCGTGCTGAAATCATGGTGACTTCAGATCTCAGCAGCTCTTGCAGGAGGCAGTGATAGCTCCCTTTTAGGAAGGTGTCCAGGTGGTATCAGTCATATGGCACTACAGCAAAGGCAACTGAGATAGATGGGTAAAACTGGAAAAGTTGTGAGATAAGCATGGCCTTGAGCACGATCTAAAATTTAGGGTGCTCTTGGGGCAGCCTTGAACAGCACCAGCTCCTCTGGTACTGCCATTGCAGAGGGTGAAGTTCTGTGGACAGTCTCAAATTTGGCCTCAAGCACAGCACCAAGGCTGCCCTTGTGTAACAGTGTGCACACAGACATTAATAATGACCACAAAGATGTTGTTCCCTTCAGGAGCCGAGGGCTTGGTTAGCTTTATGTAGCCATCAGCTCTGATGGGCATGTCCTTTCTGGAAGGAAGAGTGGTTTCTCTGGCCCTTCTGCCATAAACTAAGGGCAGCCCGAGCACGAAATGTCCTCTGGTAGTGTCACTTATTCACAGAGCCAGACTGCTTAGGAAACAACTTGGTGCCACACAAAAGCATGGAGCAGTTGTCTCCAGAGAGTCAGAGGTCCTAACAGCTGCTATCCCTAGCCCTGTGGTGCAAATACTCGCAAGTACCAGCTTTTACTTCTGCTGTTTTAACGGTTGGCAAGCGGGTGGTTTGCTTTGCCCCTTCTATTTTAGAGTGCTAGTGCTTGGCTCCTTGTGAATCACTGGTCCACATTGTTTATTACTGGAGAGGACTATCAAAGGCTTGGAGGTCTGGAAAAAGCAGTTGAAGTGCCTTGCCTTTCTCCCTGATTTCCCATGGTGAATTCTAGATGAGCGAGCAGGTCGCTCTCTACTTGTCAATGTGGAGTGAAGAACTGGGCTTTCGATGCACCTAGTGTTTCTTGGCAGCCTCCTTACGTGGGCTGGCTGTGCGTGGAGGAAATAGGAGATGTTTCTGCATGCAGATTTTCCTGGGATATTTCAGGGGTGATTCAATGAGCGGTTTCATTCTGCTCCCCACCAGACCCTCTCCCCTATTTCTCCCACCAAAGCAGCAGAGCTGCCGTTAATTGGCCTGACAAGTGGAACAGCTCCTTTTTGACAGAACCCCATACTCCTTTGCCAAGAGGAATTTGCTTTGAAGTTGTCTCCCTGCCCTGTATTGTCTACACACCTTGCTTTGCGTGAGTGTGATAAATGGCAATCAAACAGTTCCAGACCAAGGAAACGACTGCTAAGTCCTGCCTGTCATTCCAAAACGTTTGCTGTGTTTATAATGAACCTGTCAGGGTGGCACTGAGCAGTCAGATCCAGAGCAGCCAAAATGCTGAGCAGCCAAATGCTGCTCTCCTCCTCCCAATTCATTTTTTGGGGTAAGAACACATCAAAGCTTTTGGAAGTGGGTTGGAGTGAGCTTGATATTGCTAACGTCCATGTGTGACGCAGTGTCAGAAACACTGTGACCCAGCACAGCTAGACCGTTGCAGTAAGGAGCCCAAGACAGTTTGTAATTAGGATACTCAAACGGATCATTTCCATAGTGTTATTACAGCTTAGAGCCCTCAAACTTTCCTCAGCCATGTAAAAAGGGTGGTTTCATGATCTAATGGTTAGATGAGTAAAGCAGTATTGGTAGGGCACGGGGCTGGGCTTCTGTTCCCTGGTACTTTCACTGAACTGCAATGTGACTCGGTAAGTGGTTTCATCTCTCTGTGTCTCTCCTCTTCCTCTCTTCTTTTGCCTCTATCATCTGCCTGAGTCAGATGGTAGGACTGAACTAGACCCTGTACTTACAGGGGTAATAAATCCCTCCAGTTTGTTTATCTAATGCATGAGTATGGAGAAAAAGGAGGCCACTTTCCTTCAGAAAAAAAGAAAAGCGGGGAGCACTTAGAAAAAAAAATAATGCAGGTTTTCAGCTGCTGCTCAAAACAGCTAAAGTGACTCTGTGGCTTGAGAGGGAACCTGGAACAGAAGGGAAACACCATTTTTCAAAGAAACAGGCCTGGTCCAAGTTCCTCAGACTCTGGGGTTGAAGTGCACATTGACAGCTGCATGGTGGGATCAGAGAATGGGCAGTTAAGGGACCTTTGCTTCTTGGGTGTACCCAGAGATACTGGTTTATTGCCAAAGTGACTGGGGGGGACAGATCCAGATGGATTCAGCAATGCTATGGTTTTCTAGCTTCATGTGAAAACTGCTTGCAAAGAAAGACTTGTGCCAGGATGATGTGCTTAGCATCTCAAAGATCTAGGAGGTACAGGGATTTATCTGTCTTTTAAAAGTTGTTTAAAGCAGTCTGAGCCCATTGTTGCTGCCGCTGATGAACTCACGAAGGGTGTGATTGCCATGTCACTTCCTATGCAACATGGTGTGTGGTGAGACGAAACTCCCGAATTACAGTGAAGTCCTCAGCTGGATGATGTATCAGAGGCCATGTATGCAGCAGACCCCTGTTCCCGATGGAAGCACCCCAGGCCCGACTGCGATACAAGGGGACTCCACACCTCCACAGAGGGGTTGGCAGCTGTGAGATTCAACGTGACAGCAGAGATATGCCAACCGAGAAGAGTTCTATTGGCTTGGTAGAATATTAGCTCCTCACCTAAGGGATTTCTCTTTCCCACCGCAGATGTAAAAGATGTAAACTGGGCAGGGAGGGAGAACACGTAGCTGTTCAGCCTGTCCCACCACGCTGGAAGTGGCGCTGGCTGGACGATCTCTCCCTGCTGAAGAGCTGAGCTGTGTGGGGAGGGGTGGAGTGGCTCTGAATGCCAGCAGGAATAGCTGTGTAATCCAAACTTTCTTGTTTCTTGAATAACCCAGCCTCTGAGCACAATTGGGCTTCAGTGATGTGGGGGGAATCTTATTAGGAGGCTGCAGTGAGGAAAGAAGACTGGCTTTTGTAAGTAGTAAATGAAGTAGTTATTAAAAAGGAAAGACAAAGCTACCAAAAGCCTCATTCATGTTACAGGTTTGGGCATGGGACAGGGAAGAAATCCACAAAAATCTGCCTTTCAGCTTTTTCTATTGCCTGTGTTTGAATGGGAAATTGGATATCCCCAGGATCCTGGGAGACAGCACACATGAAAACAACACCAAATTCCTTCAGGGGTATGCAAGGAGGAAGTGACATCTGTTTTGCATCCAAACATTACTTGAAGGCTAGTTAAAACTGTTGTTGTGGCTGGGGGGTGAAAAAACACGGAGAAAATCCTCCTTCCCTTTTAGTTGGGAATCAGTACAGCCAGGCGGGAGGAGTACTAATGGAGGTCTCTGATCTTTCCACCACTTAAAAATCAGTGCCATCCCTGCTTCGAACAAGCCACTTAGTCACCCATGGTTGAGTCTTGGGTAAATGTGAAACAACTTGCTAGTGATAGACAGGGTCATTCACACTGGGCTATCCTGGCCTCTGTGTATGAGGAAAAGACCAGTATTAATCTAAGCAGGTATTTACTCACTGCTCTTCAGTTAATTATCTTAGCTTAATTTGATGTGTGGAAAACAGCGGGTCATGTAAGTTAAGGCTGGTATTTCAAAGGAAACAGGGCATTTGAGGTATTTAATAGGGCCTGTAATGATAGGACAAGGGCTCCTGGTTTTAAACTGAACAAGGGTAGATTCAGGCTAGATAGAAGAAAGATTTTTTTACGCTGAGGGTGGTGAAACACTGGCACAAGTTGCCCAGAGAGGTGGTAGATGCCCCATCCCTGGAAACATTCAAGGTCAGGTTGGATGGGGCTCTGAGCAACCTGATCTAGTTGAAGATGTCTCTGTTCATTGCAGGGAGGTTGGACTAGATGACCTTTAAAGGTCCCTTCCAACCCAAACTATTCTGATTCTATGATTCTATTGAGAACTCTTGGGTGGAGCTGGCCAGAAAAAAAATCTGTGTCATGAAATGTTTTGAGGTTTGGGCTTTGAAGATCCTCAGGCATTTTTCATAATCAGAGACACAAACTCTTTCCCCTTACTCCTTTTTCTGGAATACACTTGCTGTTCGGATGCTCACCTGAGAGCTGGAAGACCCCCATTCAAGTGCCCAAAGGTCCAGTCTATGGAGTCCATTTATCTTTGAATCCCCCCAGTTGAAGCTCTTCTGTCCTGTGGTATATTCCTTTGGTGAATGAGATGTTAGCTGAGCTGCACCATATGGCAGTTGCCTGAGATAAGGCATTAATAAATAAGTACCTGTCCGACATAGGAAAGCCCAGGAACTTCCTACACTGTGGCTGCCTTTGAGCCTACGTGAAAGACTGTGGCAAAACAAAAGAACGGCTGAACTGCTGCACGTGGACGGCTCCCCAGTTAGATTGCGCCGGAGCCCAGGTCTTGTGGCAGGTAGGGCAGCATGTCTTTCACCCTGCTTGCGAGGGGGACTCGAGCTGCTGCTGTCTGAGCTGAGATGCTTTTAAGCACCCATGTAAACAAGGCTGAAAGCTGAATTGTTTCTTTTTGTTAGGCAGAAGGATCAAGCAGGCAAGTTTGGGCTAAAGATTACTCTGCTTTATGAGACCACACAGCCAATCTCACCTGCTCTCTGCTAGACAAAACACAGAGCCTGGAGGTGGGAATAAATGCTGGAAGAGGCCAGTATGGGGAGGGACTGCTGAGATTCAGTCAGGGAGATTTTACTGATGTGGTATGATAAGCAAGACAGCTGTGCTGGGTTTCCTCTTCTTCATACATGGAAATGAATAATCACAGTATTAGCTGTCTAGTGTTTATCCTATTTCATACCCCAGTTTTGAATACACTTCTCATTAGCACAAGACTGAAACAACCTCATGCTATACGTCTAATCATGAGATGCACATTCCCTGTTGGTCTGTGCCTAGGATGGTTTGCAGATTTGTCTGAGAAAATCCTGCTGTCTTTTTCCCTTTTTTCTCCTTCTTGGTCCAGTTCCCCAGTCTCCCTGGGTAGCCTTGAACTCCTCACTGTTGAAGGCATGGAGGGAAAGCGGGACACCAGAGGTGTCCTGCCATATGTGGGATGTGAGTGCCATCAGTCAGATGATGTTAGCGTGAAAATTGCGTTGAAGAAGATGCAGCAGTGCAGTTGTATTTGGCTATGGAAAACTTTGCCAATCTTGTAATAAAGAGGTGTCATTTTTTTTGCCGAAGAGCAGGTTTGGGGGCTTTCTATTTGTTAGAAAATTATGTGTAGAATTAGTACTGAGGAGGTTCTTAGGTTAGAGGTTTGTGTGGTGGTGGTGGTGGCTAGTTTCCCTCTCATGGAATTAAAATGGTGGTGTCATGCTTGGTCATCCTTGCACTGACACAGGTAGCAGATACACCTGCACAGACCCCTCTTTGGGTAGTAGAAGCAGCAGCGTTCACCTTGCTTAGCATGGCAGCGATGGTAATTTAATACCACCGCAGGTCTGCACAGACTAAGACCCTAGTCTACTGAGGCACATGAATGAATACATGCTTAGTTTTTAAAAGCAGGTTACTGTTTCCATGTGTCTTGCCTGAGTTGAAGGCCAAATATATAAAATATTTGCCTGGATTGAGATCTAAATGACCTAATAGCACTAGGTTCTGTCTGAGATAGTGTCCAGTGTTGGGAATAACAGCAGGTCTTGAATTTAACATTTCATCAATCTTTGAATGTGCCTTTAGTCCAGCAAGTAGCATTTGTAAGGCTCTGGAATTGAATAGCTCTGTTAAGTTTTAGATACTTAACTGCTTTGCTGTGGTTTTGTTCTCCCAGGGTGACTCAGGGGGGCTGATGTACTCCAGTGGCTGCCCTTGCAAAGAGCTGGATTATAAAAGTCTCTTGATTCTTCCCTTGTTAGAAGCTTGTGGTTTATGAGGTTAGAAACCTTTCTGGGTTAAGCTTTCACTTTGTCATGATAAGCTGTTTTACAAGAGCGCAATGAATTTCTCTGAGGTTAATTTAAACTAAATAGGCCCTTTTCACTGTACCTACAGCAGAAGAGACCATCTTTGGGGTTTTGAAAGAAAATTGTGCCAGTAAGCAAGTCTAAGACAAACAGTGGGTAGCTGTACCAGCACAGAAAAACGGGGGAAGTTTATTGCAACCAAGAGACTTCCTGTTGGACTTGGGAATTGAACTAGGAATTTATTTTTTCCCTGGCCATAAAGCTTTTGCTAAGAAGGCAATGCCAGGCACTGCCTTCCTGCAAAGAGTGGATGGATAGGGAGAGACTGGATATCTCCGTGTGACTCCCCTAGCTTATGTATTCTCCAAAACCCGCCTAATAGTTTTCAGTATTTAAGTGTTGGTCTTCATGTAGTTGTGTTTTGTGTCCTATAGGCCGTAAAAGCAACTGCAGCAGAGAATGGATTCAAAAATTATTAATGTTGGTGCTGAGGTATTGGTGCTCCAATACTGGGGCAAAATAGGGAGTGCAGGAGCACCTGGTGATTGAGAGACTTTCAGGGACAAAATCCGGGGCATAAAGGGAGAGGACAGAATGGGAAATAGTGTGTACGACAGGAAATGAAGACGACTTCCAAGACACCACAAAGTAGTTCAGTGACTTGGCTGGAGCCCCAGAAACCCAGTCTAGTGCTTCATCCATTAGACAGTGGCCCATTCTTGGCACATTCATGTTTTTTTAAGGTTGCAGTCATCGCATTTCACTTAACATAAAAGCAATATATGCGATATGGTGTGGAGTGCGCTGTGTCCCAAGCGAAACTGGGATGGTCTCTCTTGTGCTCCAGTGGTCTCTTTGATGACCATGTTCAAGGGACCCCGTGCAGATCTTTGTACACAAGTGTTGGAGGTCAGTCTTCATTTCTCTCTCAGCCTCAAAATGTTCTTGCCATGGGAGTGACCCAGAACTATTCCCTGCCCCTTGGATTCATGCTGAGATGGCTGCATGGGGACACTCCCAGAGGGTTTTTGTTTTCCACTCATGTTCCACTCATTCAAGCAGTGTGTGGCTCTGTTGGCTGCAGAAGGTCTGGCTTCTGACTTGTCTCTGTAGCATGCGCTGAAGTTTGATAGTGAAAGATACGAGCAAAAGAAAGCCAAATAATTAGCTATCCCAGCCCTAATTCCCTAGGCAGAAGTTCACTTTTCAGTAACTGAAACTGGCTTAATTGTAATCCCCTGCAAATCCCCCTTCCTAAGAGTCTTTGTGAGGCTCCCTTATTGGTGAAAGCTTCCAAAAAGACCAGTGCAGCTGTTAGGGTGAATTTTCCTAAAGCCTGTAAACGTGTCTGCAGTGTGATATAATACAAGGACAGTGAATCTCTGAAGCCACAAACCCCTTATCATGTGCATGGGGTTATTAATGGACAAAACGAACTGGAAGAAGAGCTCTAGTCTGCAGGCACCAGTTTTCTCCCCTCTGTTACTGATATAAGCCTCCTTTCTTGCCTCTCATGCAAGCTGGCCATTTTCTGGGAGAACTTTCTCTGAAAGAGTTCCCACTGCCTTTTATGTTTTTTTGACTGACAGTGGCGATGCGAGGGGTTACACTGGGATCACTTGTCATTGCTGCCTCATTTAGCCAGTGGAGAGAAGTTGCCACAACTGATACATTTGGGTCTTGCTTCTGATGATCGGAGTGATGGGCTCTACTTCTCTGTGTGGTTTGTGCATGGAATCAGAGCCTGGCGGCTCAGATCAGCTCCTTGTGCTCTTGACTGTAGATGGCCCACTACTTACGGCACTGAGTTAGCCTGTCTGAATTGTAATTCATGGGCTGCATGTCTCAGGCATATGTGGGAGTTAAAAAAGGTGGAAATCTCAGCCATGAATCCTTCTTCATCTTCATGGGGAGGGGAGAGAGATAGAAGAGAGCAAATTGGACGTTCCTGTCCTTTGCCTAGAGTGGGTAGTCAGTCTGCTCATTACTGATGAAACTTACAGCTTTTTTTTTTTTTAAAAACAAATGGGTCAGATTCCTCTGTCTTCTCACATCCCTCCTTTACCTCCTAGTACTCATCTCTGTTTGCTGTTCCAGTTTTCCTCCTGAGAAAGGTCTGGGTGAAAGACACTGCAGTGAGCGGAACGGGTACTGCCAACTCTTCCTCTGCTGCTGCCTCCTCCTTTCCCTGCCGCAGGGATCAGGTGGGGCACACCTAGCCCATGACAAAAAGGACAATTATTTATCATGACAACTTGGTAGGTGAGCATCTTTCTTTGAATAGATATGCTAATTAAAGGCAGTCCATGTGCTAATTACTTTGTTCCCATTGTAACCAAGAACTCCAGGGAACTTGCTAGTCTCAGCAATAAAACTGAGAGAGGATGGTTTGGGAAAATCTATGGTCTAATGCTAAGTGAAGCTTCCCTTGTTATCTCTATGGATTTAAGGAATAGTCTCTTCTGTCTATTTTAATTGCTTCCTTCATAAACCTTTGGACTAATTAGCTTGGATAACTTCTCTCCTGAAAAAGGATTAAAAACAGAGAGATAACAGATAAACGAACCATGAACGTGTGTTTTGACAGTGTTACTGGTATTCTTTTTTTTTTCTTTTTTAAAATCCCAAACTGGATCAATCTTCTGATGAAGTGTCAAGGCTCTGATACAATTTTTCTGAGGCTTCATCCATGCTTTGGAATTGCCCGTGCCTTGTGACAGAGTTGTCTGGTAATTGCTTCTCCTCCATGAGCTACCCCTCACCCCAGTTCAGCACATACAGCTCCCAGGAGCAGGGACACGGTGGCTGGTCCCTCGCTAGGTCCTAGATCAGTGGCAGCTGCTTAGGAATACTTGGGTGGGATTTAAAAGAGTCACAGCTCAGATCTGGAAAGCTGTTATTCAGACATTAATAAGATGTTTCTTGTCTTTAGAGGGATTCACATCCGTTAAAGGTTCAAACAACCACTGGGGAAGTAACCTGTTGTACTCCTATATGTAAAAGCAATGTCTGTGTTGGGAAGGTATGTGGCCTGGGCGCACCCTGTGATCCACAGAGGGTCCCAGGCACCTTGACGCCAATTTGTATCCCAGGCTGGCTGAACTGCCGTGCTGAAGTGCCCCTCCATCTCTGTGGATGGCATAGGGATGCAGGAGTGATGATACTCCTACATAGCTCAGTAAATAGGCTAAAATTAGGTAGGTGACCCTGAACGCATTTAATATAGCCGATCAGTTCTGCAGTGCTGTTTTTAGAGATGCTATACAAATGCCTAAAAAGTGCCTCTCCTTAACCTGAAGTGAGTGTTAAGTCCTAGATTGCAAACTGGTGCTAGTGGGTCCTCTGGACCATGGCTGACGGGCCCATTCCCCCGACTTGCTCGCAGAGGAAAAGGCAGTAATTTCTAGGTTGAGATTGCCACTGCCGCCCCTTGTTGCCAAGCTGCCTCATGTGAGGAGACAAATTGTGGGCATCAGGATGTGCCCAGAGCCTGAACTGATCCAAATAGCTCAGCTGAGTGAAAAGAGAGACCCAAATAACACTGGCTTTGGTAGCCTCGAGGACTTTCTAGATTATTGGCTTTTGCTACTCTAGCTAAATCTACCAGCCCTTTTTCTTCTGCAAAGCGTGCCTTGGTAGAGGTTGACTGCCCTAAAGCGAGGGAATCCTGGCTTTAGCTTTAATAGGGAATTGACTCCAGTGTACTAATGTGCAAACAAAGGCTTTTTGAGAGGACCCGTGTTTCTGAATATAATCCTCTGTGCTTCACTGCTCCAGAGACCCACTTGTCTCGGGGACTGGGAGAGCTGCATATTGTTATGCTTAATTTTAGGAGCTGTCTAGGAAATGCCCTTTCCCAGCCTCCAGGCCGAACGGGACTTACCCCAGTCTCTCCTTGTGTCTGTGGGCCATTTACATTTTATGGTTAAGGGACAGCACAGCTCAGATGAAGGTGCTTTTCAGAGAAAGGTGATAGTTCCACTATCGGCTGAGATTTAATACTTCCACAGCAGGCAAAGCCTGTCATATCAATTTGTTGTTCTGGCCCATTCCCAGGCAACATGCCATTCCCTGGTACAAAAGTGCCTATTGTTGCCACTGAGCCAGTTCCAATGTAAGATGCTATATGCCTCCTTCCTCAAAGAAGTGCAAGGTGCAATGTGAACTACAGTTTTCAGGATTATAGATTAAAACTAATTCTCAGCAGTTCAACAGAGCAGACTATGATAATTATGAAAGTCGTATGAGCTGCCTGAAGATGAGCAGGAGATAGAACGTTACATTGTGTAGGTTGGAGAAATTAGTCTAGTATTACAAGCTTTAATGCTCCAAATTATTCAAAACACATTTAATAAAACATTCTATCTTTTGGCAAGAGAAACTTTGATTGAAATTGGTTGGGGGAAGAGGAGGTAAAGGAACAGGTCCTTGACTCAGGAAATCATACCTGTCCTGTGGATAGCAGTTGTATTATGTGGCTATGCGTGTACTAGAAAATTAAACACTTTCAAGGGACACCAAGGGACTAGAACTCAATCACAGAGTCCTAAATGGATTTAGGGAGGAAGGGACCATTGGAGGCCTTCTAGTTCAAACCCCTGCTTAAAGCAAGGATTGACCTCAAAGTTACGTTAGGGTGCTTGTGACCTTGCCCAATCAGGCCTGAAAATATCCCGAGGATGGAGCTTCCACAGGTTCTCTGGGCAACCTGTTCCAGGACTTAACCTCTCTGGTGGTGAAAAATTGTTTTGTTAAGTTTGGTTGGGTTTTCCCGTGTTGCAACTTGTGACCTTTGCTTCTTGTCCTCTCTCTGTGCGCTTCTGGGAAGGATCTGGCTTTCTTTTCAATAACCAACCCCATTAGGAAGCGTAAGTCTACAATTAGGTCCTCCCCTTAATCTTTGCCAGGCTAAACAAATATACTTTCGTTAGCCTTATATGTTATGTGCTCCAGCCCTCTAATCATCTACGGTGGTCCTCTTGGTGAACTCTTTCCAGTTTCTCAGCATCTCTGTTTTGCTGGGATTTTCATAAGTGCTGGAGAGAGAGGAATCATCACTCCTTTGGCCGCTGAAGCGAGGGGGATTTCAGCACATGCTTAAAGTATCTCTAAGTGCTTTCCTGGAGCTGGAACAAAGTTATGACCACAACAGTTTTGAAGTTGCTCAGGGTGTCGTTCAGCTGAGTTTTCAGTATCACCAAGAACACAGAATACACAATGTCATCTTAAAAGGATGTGGGACAGCCCACAAATTGTCCTTAGGAGGTGCCTGTTTTTCACTATTGACCTTAAAGAGACGCAAATTTTGCTAGTTCAGATTTTGATGTTAATTTAAATGCCCTAATATCAGGGGGATGCCTACCTGATATATCCTCATACAAATAGTCTGTCTCGGCTTAGATCTGCTTCCGTAGGGGTGGGTGGCCAGTCAGGTGTGAACAGGATAGAGCAGATATGCTCTCATCTGCTCAGTGGTGTGGGAATTTGTGTTTGAATGAGGATGTTGTATGGGTATTATAGTGGTAAATTTGTTCAGTGTTCAAGGGTAGAGAAGGGAGAGGTGGGTAAACTTTGTGTCACCCACATTAGAACTGGGTAAATTCCCATTTCCTGTATTTAGTCTGGAGAACAGCAGTTTTCAGATGTATGGATGCTTTGCCAGCTGACTGAAACTTTTTCAGAGGGGATTTTGAAGAGTGTGACATGGTGCTGATATATGGGGATTTTTGTGTGTTTTAATGCTCAAATTTTTCTTACCTGAAAGCATCAAACTGGGTTTGACTTACAAACTTCCCCCAGCCTCTGGGTTGAATTTAGGGTAAAGAGAACAAAAAGAGAGCTACACTGTTTTGAACAGACTGGTTGGTCAAAGTTTCAGGGCATTGGTTTTGTTAGAAGAGACACTCCTCAGGGACCCAGCTCTCTTTTGCTGCCATTTTAGTCATGTAGGTAACTGTTCTTCCTTGAACACAGCAGATACTGAACGAGGAAGTTTTTTGCAAGGTTGCAGGTAGTAGTTATTTGGAAGAAGACCACTGCTGTATCATGCTGTTGCTTTTGTCACTCTGAAGCCAGCTGCTTGAGTGAGATTTCCCCCGATTCACATCAGGAGCTCAGGAATCTGAAATACCAATACAATCAAGCCCGCTCATGTTAAGAGTGTGGATTTTATTAATGCCTGGTCCATCTCTCTTTGCCTTGATTCACATTGGTTCCAGTGGAAAAAGTCAGTATTACTCTTTTCAGCAATGAGCAAATCAGTTAAGCACTTCAAAAAGTTCCAGCCAGCACAAGCCTTCCTTCTACCTTTGAAAGGGTTGCTGTGGATTACCTACCTCCAGCACTCTTTGGGAAGACTGTGCCCTTCAATCTTCCCGTGCGATTTTGGTTGAGAAGTAGGTGAGGGATTGGCATGACCACGAGAACCTGATGACAGCCATGTGTCCTGTCTGCGCATGAGCTGTGCTGAGGCTGCCGAGAGCCACTCATATGCAAATGTTAATGACCCTGTTCCCCTCTAACAACTCATCTGAAAAGCATCTTGATACCCAGGCTGGGTCAAGCATGAGCAAAGTGTAATTCCGTTGCACTGTCGTTAAGTCTAGTTTCTTGACAGAAAGAAAGAGATGGAAAAATTCTTCCAGCTGGCCCTTCTGCCCGAGTTTGGACAGGTTGTCGAAAGTCTCTTCGAATTACTGTTCATTTTGGGAATCCCTGGATCAATGAGCTGTATACGAGGGTCTGAGTAGCAGATCAGTCTCTTGTAGCTGTTGGTCCCAGATGGATCTGCTGAGTTAAGTATCCCAGGAGCCTCCGATTTTTGCCTTTTCCTATGGGGAACAAGAAGTGCTGGGAGTAATTATTTGAGTCTCATGAGATCTTAGAGTCACTAAGCTCCGAAAGCTGCTCTTTGGAATTGTTAGTTTGGTTTTGGCAATTATTCCTTGCCGTCCTACCCTTTCCAGTCCTGAGGAAGGTTTCCATCCCACCTAAATGCTCTGTTTTTCTTTGGAGAATAATTCTGCTTGACCCTCATGCCTTTACAAACAACATGTAGGAGGGTTTTGGTGCTGTTTCCCACTGCTTACTCAAGATATAACAATTCTGTTGTTTCTCAATGCAGGGAAAGTAATGTCTACGTTGAAATTGTATCCACGAAGTTTATCTCCTTGTTAAGGTGCAGCTTGTGGAAACCCAAGCTTCGTGCCCTTGGTTTATCCTCTGGGAGGGGCAGTTCTGCTCTGCAGAACCTGAGGCATTCTGCCAATTCCCCAGTGTTGTTTTTATCCCCTGACCTTTCTCCTGGCTTGCCCCCCTCCCACCTCGAGGGTGAGAGACAGTGAAGGGAAGATGGAGTTACCGCTTCCTGACATTTGGCTGTTTCGTCTTTTGTACATCACTTTGTGGCTGACAGCAATTTTTTTTTCTTTCTTTTTTNGGGGTTACAGCAATTTTTTTTTTTTTTTTTTTTTTTTTTTTTTTTTTTTCCAGAAAATGCCTTGCATGCTAATCTCTGTGCATTAGCTGATCACAACATAAATGCTTGTCCATTAATCCAGTGCCTTCCTGTGTGTCTTTCATCTCCACGCTCTCCAGCATTCTCCTGTTTCACTTTTGTCTTTGACTCTGCTTAATAAATCCACCTCAGTACCACAGCTCCGGGCTGTGGAAACAGGGACAGATACTGTAAGCAGAGTGATAGACTCCGTTAATAAACATGCCCCCCAATGCTGAAGGCTATGCTCTCTGCAAAGGCCAATCTTCACGTGACTTTGGCAGACATGTTCCCTTCCACTGTTTCTTTATCTGCTGCTGAGAGTAGCCTACTGACTTCTCCGCTGTGCTAACATGTTGACTAAGACACTACAGCTTATTTCCAGAGAATTCAAATAATATTATTATTGGTGCTCTTTTATCTTCTAATAGATTGGATGGCTTGAGAGCAAAACCCAGGCTTAGTGCTCTGTCCTGACTTCTCAGTTTACCATGCAGATTTCTGTATCTGAGATACTCATTCCTGGATCCCTGTATGGGCACTGCAGACACGTAGGCACTTTAAACATCATGCAAGAGCACCTATACCAGCTTGAACCAAGGGGCCACCCGTAACCACTCTGAGCAACCTGTTCTAGTGTTTGATCAACCTCACAGCTCAAGGACTTCTTAAATCAAGAGCTGTGTGGGAGTTCACTGGTTCTTGATGGAGTTTTCTTCCATTCATTGATGTTGTGATGTTTTTACTCCATGTGAATGTTGGAGACCTGCAGAAGGGCAGTGGCAGTAAGTGCCACAGCTCAGCTTCGCAGAAGGTAAGGAAATGTCTCCTTTTGTTTACCTTGTTTGATCCCTCTACACCAACCTTTTTTTACTGAAAGAAACAACGCTCTCAAACCCTTTACCTCCCTTCCAGTTTCTGTGTGGTCTGTGGCACCTCCCAGTTGTCTGTTTTCCAGGTAGAAGGGGGCTAGTTGCAACTTAACACCTTTCTCTTAACTGTCTCCAAGTTCACTGCATGATTTCTGAGTGGTGAGGGAAATGGGAGGAGGACCCAGGAATGCAGACGGTCTTCTGGATACGAGTCCTTAAATGGTTATACAGTGACACCATGGTGGTTTCTGGATTGCTTTCTATTCTTCCCTAACAGTTCCTAGTATTTCTTTTTTTTCCCCTGGTTATTAGTGAATATTGATTTTTATATTTTC
This sequence comes from Burhinus bistriatus, assembly GCA_013397275.1. Classification (NCBI taxonomy): domain Eukaryota; kingdom Metazoa; phylum Chordata; class Aves; order Charadriiformes; family Burhinidae; genus Burhinus; species Burhinus bistriatus. The sequence goes on from VYXH01005291.1 coordinate 773,459, forward strand.
ACGGAGCTGCTACTAGTCCAAAACCTCTATTATGTGTTACTTTACATTTATTTACATTGAATTTTGTCTGTGACTTATCACCAAACTTCTCAGTATCAGGCAGTCTTTCTGCTGTTCACCCTCCAGTACTCTCTGCAGTACTTTCAGTGTGTGACACTTCAGACCTGGTTTGGATGTGTGCTTCAGCATAAGACATTACAGAAATGCGTGCTTCTCTTCGCTAGCTCTAAGGGGAGGCTGAACATGTCACTCACCTATGGAGCCCTTTCGCCGGACAGGGTGTGAGCTTGCTGCCAGCACAGCATGTGCTCACAAGTTGGTTGTCCTTCCTTTTGGCACTGTCTTGGAGGAAAAAAAGAGCCTATGTTTTCTGTAGCATCCCTGGCATGGCCTTTTCTCCTGGGCACGGAAAGCAGCTCTCTCTGTGGAGGGTGGTGTTTCTGGTGGGAGCACTAGCTGGCTTCCAGAGACTGTGTCTCAACATCTCTTCACCTGCCAGGTGACTTTCTCCTCTTTGCTGATAGATTGCTTGTGATGGGCTGCATCAAAAGAAGCGTGGCCAGCAGGTCGAGGAACGTGATGCTGCCCCTCTACTCCACTCTTGTGAGACCCCCACCTGGAATACTGTGTCCAGCTCTGGAGCCCCCAACGTAAGAAGGACGTGGACCTGTTGGAGCGGGTCCAGAGGAGGGCCACGAAAATGATCAGAGGATTAGAGCACCTCTGCTATGAGGACAGGCTGAGAGAGTTGGGGAGACCTTATAGCAGCTTTCCAGTATCTGAAAGGGCGCTACAAGAAATCTGGAGAGGGACTTTTTACAAGGGCATGTAGCGATAGGACGAGAAGTCACGGCTTCAAACTGGAAGAGGGTAGATTTAGAACAGATCTCAAGAAGAAATTTTTTGCTATGCTGGTGGTGAGACACTGGAACAGGTTGCCCAGGGAAGCTGTGGATGCCCCATCTCTGGGGGTGTTCCAGGCCAGGCTGGATGAGGCTTTGAGCAACCAGGTCTAGTGGGAGGTGTCCTTGCCCATGGCAAGGGGATTGGAACTAGATGATCTTTAAGGTCCGTTGCAACTTGAACCATTCTATGATTCTGTCATCTGGGAAGGCATTTGTTGAGATTTGGAGGACAAACTTCAGAATGAGTAATCAAGTGGGCTACAAGGGAATGCTATTGGTTCTGTAAAATCTGGATGCTAAGCTAATATGTAAAATTCATAACAAATTTTGCAAATTTCATTATCTAATACTGTGTTCCTGTAGCACTCTCCATATTTGCATCAGAGTAAATCTAATTAATAAACATAGATGTGAAGACTGAACAAATCCTGAAAGGTGATCTTGTTACAGCGCTTACTCAGCAGACACAGAGTGCCAAGTGCCATTTCCATTGTCTGGAACAGCAGTTTGCTTGAATGATAGTGTTGTTTATAAAGGTCTGTAATGCTGCTTGTCCAGGAGATGTTCCTAGGAAATCAATTTCTTACTTTCCTGAAATCTGTTGCAGGACAGTTCAAGTCTAACTAAGAGGCATCTCTGTGTGAACAGAGCTGAGATGATGCTGAAATGCTACCTGGGATCATAACAAATGGAACTCCAAATTTGAATAAAGGTTTTTTCAAGGGTGCGTTAAAAGAAACCAAGTCTCATCAATGCATCCTGAGAAGTGATTTGATATCACAGGATGGCTGAGGTTGGAAGAGACTAGCATAGCTAGCTGGTCAAGAGAGGTGACTGTCCCACTTTACATTGCACTGGTGTGGCCTCATCTCAAGTACTGTCTGCAGTTTTGGGCACCTCATTATAAGAAGGACATCAAGAATGTGTCCAGAGGAGGGTGACCAAGATGGTGAAAGGCTTTGAGGGCAAGACTTAGGAGGAGCAGCTGAGGTCACTTGGTTTGTTCAGCTTGGAGGAGAGAAGGCTGAGGGGATGATCATGGCAGTCTACACCTTCCTCAAGGTGGGCAGCAGAGGAGGAGGTGCTGATCTCCTCTCTGCAGTGACCAGCAACAGGACACAAGGAAATGGAATGAATCTGCATCAGGGAAATTTCAGAGTGAACATTAGGAAAAGATTCTGCACTAAGAGTGGTCGGTGACTGGAACAGGCTCCCCAGGAAAGTGGTCATGGTACCAAACCTGTTGGAATTCCAGGAGCATCTGGACGAGCTCTTAGTCATATGATTTTGTTTTAGGTAGTTTGTGACGAGCAGGGATTTGGACTTGATGATCCTTATGGATCCCTTCCAACTTGAGATATTCTATGATTCTGTGATTCTATGACTCTTAAGATCACCTAGTCCAACCTATCTACTTACAATAGGGTCACCTACAGCAGGTTGCTCAGGGCTGTGTCTAGTTGGATTTTGAATATCTGCAAGGCTGGAGACTCCACAACCTTTCTGGGTAACCCATTCTAGTGTTTCACCATCTCACAGTTATACATACATGTTTAAACGGAATTTCCTGTATTTCAATTTGTGCCCATTGCTTCTTCTCCATTTATGGGATATCATTGAGAAGAATCTGGCTTTGTCTTCTTTACTTCTCCCCCATCAGTTATTTACACACATTGAAAAGATCCCTCTGAACCTTCTCTTCTCCAGGCTAATCAGTCCCAGCTCTCTCAGTCTCTCCTCACATCACAGATACTCCAGTCCCTTGATCTTCTTTGTGGCCCTTCGCTGGATTTGCACCAGTATGTGCATGTCTCTCTTGTATTGAGGAATGCAGAACTGGACATAACACTCCAGATGGGTTTCACCACTGCTGAGGGTTAGGCTTACCTCTCTTGACCTGCTGGTGATACTCCAATGTCCTGGTTTGAGGTAAAACAGGACTAATTTTGTTCAGTAACTTTACTTTTTAGCTAGGCCTCTTCTAACTGCTGAAATTAACAGCATGTTGTGCAGAAAACTGTTCACTCTCAGAGTGATAAGACCCATGTTTATAGCTGATGCCCAGGAATGGGATGCAGAGAGGCTCTTGCTTATACTTATTGCTATAACAACCAAGGCCAGCCAACTTTGTTACTTGCCCCGTTGGAGGGTCGGAAGNCCAATGGCTGCCTTTGCTGTGAGGGCATATTACTGGCTCATGGTCAACTTGGCATCCACCAGGACCCCCTAGTCCTTGCCTAAAAAGCTGCTTTCCAGCCTGTTGGTCTCCAGGCTGTACCGATGCATGGGGATACTCTTCCCCATGAGCAGGACTTGGCATTCCCTTTAGTTAAAATTAATGAGATTCCTGTTTGCTCATTTCTGCAGGTTGTCGAGGTCCTTCTCCAAGATGGAACAACCATCTGGTCTATCAACTGCTCCTTCCAGTTCTGTATCATCTGCAAAATATGCAGATGTCATACACAGGTTCAGAAGCGTTCCTGAATTTAATAGAAAAGCATAACATTAGACTCAACAGTAGAATAACTGAGTGCAGTTCCCTGTCCTGTCCCAAACCAGGACAACGTAGGAGGGGAGAGTCATCAATCTAAGCTGTCTGAAGAATTAAAAAAAAAAAA
>VYXH01005291.1:777033-830378 GCA_013397275.1 Burhinus bistriatus
AAAAAAAAAAAGAAAGAAAATAACCTTTTCTGGGGAGGGATGGTGTGTCTGGTTCCAGTTTGGGGTTGGGATACAGCTGGGATGTGCACTCAGATCCAGGGGCTGGGAAATGCTCCCAGGTCTTGTAGTTAAATCACAGCCTTTAGCTGTAATGCTGTCCATATATGAGCACAATTCTCACCAAGTTTAGCAGCAGCCAACCCTGAAACTGTTTTGGCCTCTGATGTGTTTTGGTACGTAATACAATAGGTAGGAGGAAAACGTGTGCTCTGGATGTCGTTGCTTTTACAGCTGTGAGGCAAAGAGCCCTTCAAAGTGCTACTCTGCAAAAGAAATCCCCTTCTCTAGCCTATTAGTCAAAACAACTGCTCTGTGTCAAAGCAGCGCAAATAGCTTTTAGCCAAAAAGCTTTTCTAACTGCTGTTACGCTGGGGCCATTCTGCTCTGCCTGATGGCTGTCCCTATACAAGGGGTTAGTGTAGTACGCGCCTTAATAAATTCCACTGTCGGATTTCTATTGTCTCTTTGTTCTTCGTTGCCAAGGAAGCCAAATATTATTTCTGTCCTTGAAAGAAGCTGCAAATATGGGGAATGGCCTCAGTGAGAGGCGGGAGGGAAAAGGGACCCTGTGGAAAAATACCTTTTGTGTTTTCACTTATTGCCTTTATAGAGATGATTGTGGTGATGTGGTAGATTGGGGCTGTTCTGTCTTTTCTCTGTTAGTCAGATGTCTTCATTATTATTATTAACTTATATTCCAGGCTAAGCAGTTCCCTCTCTTTGTGTATCCTTTCATCCCCTTTGTCGTGTCCTGAAGTACTACGGAGTGCTCCTCATTAAAATTCAGTATGCATTTATATCTCTTTTTATCCCAGTCTTTCTGTGGCTGTTGTTACTTCACATTCATAGGTCCTTATTTTTCCCTGGCCTATGCATGAAATGGGTAGAAATGGGACCATCTTCAGCTGATAGTTAGGAAACTGAGGTGCAAGGGTGATACCAGATGAAGTGTGCTGGGAACTCTCCTCTGGCCCTGTGGCTGGTGGCCAGAGTTGACCTTTCCTGATGGCACCAGGGAATAGGTAGAAGCTGTCTGTGGATGCCCTTTTGGTCCTGAGAAGCTAATCTAGTATGGTTAAACCTCTATACTAACTACATAAATGCAGTCTTTCTTTTGCTTTATGTAGGAATCTCTTTAAGGTTAGATACTAAAGACAAAAGTTACAGTGGCAGCAAGGAATAGCAGAGGCTGAAGAACACCAGGGTCTCTCCAAAGACCATGTTCTAGCACTAGCAACCATTGCGTTGCCGTAGCATAAACCCTCATTCACCTGTGGGACCCCATAGAGATCAGGGCAGTGAGTTGCCACTGTACTGACCTTGCTTACCCAAGGTAAGCTCCACCTTGGGAAGCCTTATCAGAAGGTCATGAAGCCATTGCTCAGTGCTGTGATACACGAGCAGTTCGTCTTTCTTTTGATGCCTATAATGAAAATATGTTTGAGCTAGTTAGATGGGTTTCCCTTTACAGTCAGCAGAGAGGGGTAAACCTGTTTCAGACATAGTTTGTCTGACCTCTACTCCTGTTCCCAGTTAGACATCTACTTTGGAATAATATGTTTCACAGCTGACAGTGCTTTCTTCTTTCTACTGACTGTATGGAGACAGCTCAAATGATAGCTAAGCCCAATGGGTGATGGGGTCTAAGGGGCAGTCTTCTAAGTCGAGGTCTTCCTCCACACTATGGCTTTGCCTAGCTAGGAAACAAGGCTACCTTCCCACGCCAAAAAAAAAAAAAAAAGGCAGAAAAAAATCTGAGGACAGGGATGTAACAGGTCTTGATAATGAAGCCTAAATCAGGATAACCTAATTTAGTGAATAATTTTTAAAGTCCCAACAAGAATACCACAAGTTCTGTGATTGAGTGACATGATTCTTCAAGAAAAATAAAACTACAGGTAAATTGGTGAGATATTTTGAGACAGGCAAGGTTTTTCACTTGAGCACCAGGAAGGTATAGCTTGTTTAACAGGCAGAAATGAAGCTCCTGCATTAGTGCTTGATCCTCAGCCCAAGATACAAAGACCATCCTGCCTTTACTCCCAAGTGCTAATTTCCTGTCCATTCCTGCAATGCCTTTTCCACGAGGAGCATGTGAGGAGTTGAGGTTAGTTAACTTCTAGCTGGTTGGGCAGCCTGACGGCTCGAACTGGTAATGCTCAGGATGCCTGTCTCTTGTTAGTACCGTTTATGTCAAACTAAAAAAAACCCCACACTTCACCTGTGAAATCATCATTCCTGCTACCCTGACAACATTTATCGTTGCTTTAAGTTGTCCAGTTGCTGGTGAATAATAAATTCCCTCTTGACTGAAGTCAATGGCTTAAACAGAAGATGCTGATCTGGCAGTTTTGCCTGATTGTTGCATACACAACACACTGCACATTCTGTTAAGGCAATATTTGAGGTTTGTAGCCAAGTCATGAGAGACAGGGCATATCTGAAATTAGGGGAGACTCATGCAAACCTCCTTTTTAATTTTCTTTTTTTTTTTTTTTTCTGTTTTGACAGTCAGTCTTCACAGTCCCTTTTCTCCTGGATAAATTTTATCTCTAGGTAACGCAGGTGTGATTTTGAACTTGACCACGTGGGAACATAAAGAGAGGTCACTTACAAATGGATAGTCATGCTCAAAATCTTTATCTTTTCCCCTTTTTAGTATACTAAGGATGCTCTCTGTTTCTCCAGTTTCCCTACTTTTGCTCAAGTGACCCAGCCACCACGATGCTTCCAGCTGATTCTTGCCGGCACGATAAGCTCCCAGGACCACACTGCTAATTAACAAATGAGAAAGAGGAATGTTTTTATATGTCTACTCTAACCCGTGTCTCCTTTTGTTTTCCCTTTTTAATTTCCTCCTTTTTCCCCAACTCTGCTTCTTCCTTTCCCTGTTTAGCCTCTTCTATCTTGTCTCAGTCTCTCCTCATTTCCTTTCCTCTCTTGGGGTTCATAAAGCTGCCAAGGCCTGGCCAAAGCAAAGAGAAATACGCGTTTCACAGGCGAAGGTCATGCAGAGGGCAGCATCATAGTTCTTATTGCAGGTCCTGGGGAAAAGGATGCAGGTTCATTCCAGAGCTGTTGCTCTCATTCCATTTGTCAAATCTACCCTGAGTAGGAATAAATAAATAAAATGTGGAATTTAAAGCAGAAGGAAAAGGGAGATGTTAAAATCCCAGTGTTGGAAACAAGCTTCTGCCTAATTTGAATTTTCTTGGGAGGTCAGTTCTGGGAGAATTAAGCACAAGGTCTCTAGTCTGGAGGGGAATCACAAATGTGGATTCTCTGCTGCGTCTCAGCAGAGCTCACACTGTATGTCTGTCCCTTCCCACCACAGACAGCAATTTGGCATTGTCCCAAAAAATTTCCTGCTTCTTCAGTGGAAAAATTGCTAGGTGGCAAAGCAATCCAGAGTGATTTCACCTACTTGAGCATGGGAATTGCCTATCCCCTACCCTTATTACACTACGTCAAATAAGGGAGGCCTTGAATTTCACAGTTTGCAATAGAAAACAGTTTCTAATAAAAATGACCATTGGAGTGTTGAAGTGCTTGTTAAAGTCAGCGCAAGAGACTACAACCTGATTGGAAGTGTTTTCCCCTAGAACTCTTCACTGCCAAGACGGTATTTGCACCCGTAAGTCACACTGTATTATTTCAGGCAAGCTAACAGGATTTCGGATTTGCTCTCTGGCATCACAGGAATTGTTCAGCATTTTGACCTGCCAGTTGGAATCGACTTCTTTTTCAGGCATGTGTAGGTCTCTCTGGAGGCCCCGGAGCTGGCTTCTGGCACTGCGTGCGAAGCACTCATGTCTGCTTGTGATGGCTTCAGCAGCAGCTCCCGGAGGGTTATGCACTTTTGCCTTCCCTCCTGCCATTTGCCCTAGTCTAAACAAACCTGCCATCTCTCTCTACTCAGAGTCTTGTCAGAATAAGTGCTCCCGAATGGGCAGAAACCTGTTTATTTAGTGTTGGTGTTTCATAGCCCTTGTCAGATTGTCATGGCTTAGTTCTTGATTTGCTTAAAGAGTTGGTCAGTGCGCATAAAGTCTTGTCTGTCACTTGTGTGGTCAAATAACGGTTTGCATTGTCCCAGTGTGATATGTTGTGCAAAAGCTTTTTTTTTTTTTTTTTCAATTTGTTNTTTGTTGTGGAAAAGTTTTTTTTTTTTTTTTTCAATTTGTGTGGTAACAGGGTACGTCCCTGTCACTCCCAGTAAAGCTGTGGGCAAAGGCCAGGCTGCTTTTAGGCACTTCTGCTGCAGGTCTGCAGAGGCGCATGGTTATAGCAAGGCTGATTTATATTTCCCTTGCTGCGTGTTTCTAATACAGAAACAAACCTTTCCCTCTGCATTTGCAATGGTGAAAGTCTATGTTTTGGTCAAATTGGACAGTCCCCAACCTTCCCGGGTTGGTGCTGTCTCTCACTGTCACGCTGCAAGAGGACATGAACGAGCTATCACAGAATCACGGAATTTTCAGAGTTGGAAGGGACCTCTAGAGATCATCTAGGCCAGCTCCCCTGCTGCCGCAGGAATGCCTAGAGCACATTACTCAGGACTGCATCCAGGCGGGTCTTGAAAATCTCCAGAGAAGGGGACTCCACAACCTCCCTGGGCAGCCTGTGCCAGTGCTCTGTCACCCTCACCGTAAAGAAGTTTTTTCTTGTGTTTGAATGGAACTTCCTATGTTCCAACTTGTGCCCATTGCCCCTTGTCCTGATGCTGGGAACCACTGAAAAGAGTCTGCCTCCATCCTCCTCCAACCCACCCTTTAGATACTTGTAAGCAAGAATAAGGTCTCCCCTCAGCCTTCTCTTCTCCAGGCTCAAGAGTCCCAGCTCTCTCAGCCTTTCCTCATAAGGGAGGTGCTCCAGTCCCCCAGTCACAGACCTTACCAGAGACCTGACATACAGCAGCTGCTTTTGTGACAGATGCCAAATATTTTCTATTTCCAGAGAAGATTTGAGACTGAATATTCTTTGGTATGTGGTGAAATGGTAAACCCCACGCTTTCAAAATATTAGAGGAAAAGACAAAAGTTGCATTCATTGGGCGTGAGGGTGCACCAGCAGACTGCTGTCGGGCACTGTGCTCACCAGCATTGACTTCTCTGTGGGTGATGTGGCTAAGGAGGGCCCAAGAAGGGATTTGATGGAGATAAAGAGGTGCCTTGCTGAAACTTATATGGCGCTTCTCCCCTGGGAGTGGAAGAAGTGTGACAGCAATCGTTTGCAGATTGACCGCGGAAGCCCTGGAAGCGCAAATTCTCTTCCATTTCATTCCATTCCATTCCATCCTGTCCTAAATTATGGGTAAGGTGGAGGTGGACTAAGATGTTGATCACCATAAAACGTTCTTGGCCTCTTGAATAAGCAGTGAGCCGTTCAGTGAGCTCAGAGCATGTCCTGAGGGAAGTGCGTGGATCCACCTCCTGACTTCTCCTGTTAAACAGGAATATTGCATTGGTTAATCGCTTTAGCAACACATGAATAAGTTGGTCCCTGGCCCTTGAGAAATGGCACAAATTTGATTTCAGCAATTTTAGTGACTAGGCCAGAAGGTGCAGAAGGGCTGTCAGTCTCTTGCCATAAGACCCAGTGATTCTTGTAGGAAAGGCTGAGCATCAGCGTGCCCTGGGAGCAGGCGGAGTGTAGGGACAGATCCTGTTTGAGCTTAAACGTCACTGCAGGCAGTGCTGCCAACAGCTGCTGGAAGATACCGAGCTTTGGGATTGTTTTTTCTTAGCTAGGGTCTTTCCATTTGCATGTTAGATGTGTAATGATGTTGATTTCCAAGGTCAAATTTGTTTTCCATAAGAATTGTCACAGGAAAGGGTGGGATCAAAAGGACTTTATTGTGGAGCTGGAAATCAAAATGAACATCAGTGAAACTTGTCTAACATGAGGAATTTTACCAGCAAAGGTGCATTGGTACTTATGCAAGTGTGTCCCTGTGTGACTACAGAAAATTATATAATTTTAATTATAATTATAATAATAATTTATAAGAATAATAATTAAACAATAATTTATAATAATTTATTATAATAATATTATATCAATAATTTATATTATAATTATAACAATATTTTATATTGTATAATTTATATAATTTTTTATAATTATATATTTTTTTATATCATTATGGCGTCCTAATTATACCACTGCAGTTGTCCTGTTAAAAATCCCTTGTATATAAACCATCTAGAGAAAACTGTCATTCGTTCAATAAAATAAACCTGTTATAACTTAATTTAGAAGAGCTACATGATCCCTGCAGTGTGAATTCTTTATCACTACTTAGAATGCAATAACAAGGCCAGAGTGAGCAGCGCTGTGATTTATTTGTGTGATGACGGTGTTTTGGAAAGGACTTGGTTGGGAGCCAAGGAGAAAGAGCCAATTGAAGCTGCTTAGGAAGTATCACCCGTGTAGTTCCTTCAGCTATAAAGTGACGACCTTAACACTTACTGTAGCTGTATCTGTAGAATGAAATAGTGCCCAGCTTGTCTACAGTGTGTAGAATTGACCTTTGCGGGCTGTAAGAAGGATACACTAAATCTCTCTCAAAATTAACAGCTCTCCTTCTCAGAGTACTGAACAAACCCCACAGGGCTTCCCAAGGTGACCTGGTACTTATCTTTAGGTTATGCTCTGAAATATGTTTTAACTATGATTGTGCTATGTGCAATATACTTTATATAATTGACACGTAATGCATACTATTGCATGCTAAGTTATACTTTTTACAATTAAATTGAGACATTAATGTCTATTAATATTTATAATGCTGTGACACTAACATATTAATTATATAATGTATTAATAATTATGATGCTATAACACTATTTTAACAAACTGTTCTAAGAAAGTTAGCACTGCAAAAAATGAACTCCACAGTTATAGTGGGGTTCAGGCTTCTCCTGCAACTTAAACTTGGTAACAACTAGTTGCTTGGTTTTTTTAATATATGTGTGTGTGTGCACGCACGCGTGTATGTCTGCATATAAATGTATTATATATATACACATGTACATACACACATGGAATTTTTAGTGGGAAGTGTTAGGAGTTGCCAAATCTGCTAGCCTGATAGAGGCAAGGCAGCGACAGCCCTGTGTTCCCAGGTCCAGGCAGTAGTGATGCGGAGCTTCTGTTCCCGATAGCGAGATGTGCGCGTGTCTGGCCATGCAGATCAGCAGAGGCAGAAACACTCAGCATTCAGGCAAACACAAACAGCACCAGTGGCCTCATCCTGTTCCCCTCTCTGGTTATCAGGATGAAAACCTGTTAGTAGAAACTCTGCATGCATACACACAGTATGGATTCCCCAGTAACTGGCCTTAGACAGCCCATGCAATAGCCGGCTCATGGGTCCTCTCATCACTGGTCACCTCCCATGCAGGCACCTGCATACAGAAGGGTGTCTCAGTTGATTCCCTGACCCTGAGTCTTCCCATAGGTGGCCTGGACCTCCTGGTTTCTCCTGTAGCCAACTCCCAGGCTGTCCGGTCTCTCCAGTATCTGGCCCAGACTTGTGGCCACTTTCCTACCTGGCTCCCAAAGCTCTTACTCTACGTGCAAGCTAGTCCAGCTTGATATTTATTAGTGATCACACACCGAGATACATACCCACACAATCTGCACACTCTCGCTTGCTCTGGTTGCTGCAGGACACACACACGGGTCCTCTGACCTGTGATCTGACTCCAGTTGCTGGCAATGAGACCCCGTACACACACGTACGCGCAAGTCAATGGAAGGGTCTGAAATAGTTGAGCAGGAATAAACAGCTGGAGAGAGGGTTGCAAGTCGGTGAAGTCCTGGTGCAGCTCCTTCCAGCCAAATTCTCTTCAGTTTCCTGCGAAATTGTGGCTGCCTGCCTGCAACCATACAGCTAGTGAAACAAGAGTTTTTTAAAAATTCCTTAAATCTAGAGGAACTGGATGATCAACCCCTTGAATTACAGATCATGATACTGGTACGAGATTATAAGAGAAACACTGACAGACTGGAGGGAGTCCAGTGGAGGGACAGTGGGACGCTTTGGGGCTGGAGCACATGGCACAGGAGGGGAGACTGGAGAAGGGAAGGCTGAGGTGCTTCCTTCTTCTTCCTAAAAATGGTTATACATAAACCAAAGATAGGCTCCTCTCAGAGATGCAAAATAAAAAGGCAAGAGACAGGAGTTGTGACAGGGGAAATTGTGAGCTCTTATTTGAAAAAAAATTAATCAAAAGGGTGGTGAAGCCCTGGCATTGGTGCTTCAAAGGCTGGGCAAAAAAAGAGATCTCCACAGTCATAAGGGCTTTAAAAAGTTGTTTCAGAAAAAAGTAAGTTCTCAAGAAAACACTGATTTATGGGACATTAAAAGAAAATCATCTAGGATTATGTTCAAATAGCAAACAAGATCTTTTGTATTGAATTTTTAGAGCAATTCTTTAAAGTTCTAGACCCAAAATACTTGAAGTTGCAGTTGCTTATTAAATTCTCAAGAGTTATTGCAACAGTCTGTGTAAGAGCTGTAGTGTTTTATTAAATTCTATAGGAGTTTACAGTTAGGAAGTTTAAGGGAATAATTAGCAATAATCCTCAATAATATCACAGTTAGATTCAAGCCTGCAGAGTTGAAAACTGCCATGTTTTTATTCCTGTCACCCCTAGCCTTCACCAATGTAATTTCTACTACCTTCTCATCCTTATGCAAACCCAGGGAGATCCATGAAATACTATTCAGCATTTACCCTCTGAAATACTATTCAGCATTTACAAAACGTTACCTTGTTTAGCCTTGAAATGCTGGCACTCAGCTGCAGTTCCAAACTCACTCTCGTTTCAAAGCCGTTTTTTAAGTTGACGCTGCTTGGAGCTGCAACTGCAGTACAGAAGATCAGATAGTGGGCAACTGTTGACTTAAAATAAAAATGTTTTCCCAAATATGCTTACAAGATGTTCAAATTTTTCCAGTGTTGTATGGTATCTGAAAGGTGAGAGGGTTGGGGAGCTGCCGAAGTGAAAGCAAATCTCTCTGTGGAAGGTTTGTAATAGCAAGTTTTAATCTCCAGTATTAGTAACAAAGCAAAACAAACCCTACTTGTCCATACTAAGGTGCTCTGTGATTTGAGAGAGCTGCTTTTACTGCTGCAACCACAGGATTATCAGTAATGCCTGGTATGAAATGCATTCATTGAGTTACTTGCTCTGGCTTCAAGCCTTGCCGGGGGTCACATTTCAGCCCTGTTTGCCCATCCCTGTGGCGTGTTACTCTATTCCACTGGCTTAGCACTGTTTCGGTGAGATATTACAAGTATTGGTCTTCTGCGTATAAAGAATAAGCTGAAATTCTCCAGTCTATAGCCTATCTGAAAAACCGTCTGGTCTAGGGGTAGTCTGAGCTCTGGGAAAGTATCTGATTAAGGTCTCTCCTGGAAGAAAATTCTGTTTCACATTTACAGTCTCAAAAACATCTGCAAGGAAGCTGAGGAAACTAGAAGAAAATAACAGTAGATATTGAAAAAACAATATAGAAAACAAGAGGATTAAAAAATTAAAGAATCTGTGTCAATGAGGAACAAGGCAATGTTTTATTCACTAACAGTTAATTGCACTGACTTCATGTGTTTCAGATAATGGGAAATTGCTTATTTCTAAGTATGTTCTTTTTTCATTATGTTGATTCTTCTAAATTATATGTATACACTTCTACATTTGTAACTACAAAAGCTCAAAATGGGATATTTTAAGAAGATGTTATAGCTTAGCTATAGCTCACTGCAGATATTAATTCTGGCTTGAATTATGTGTAGTAGTTCAGTAACTGTTAAAATCCTTTGAGTTTCCTTGTAATTTATTAGAAGTTTTGGATCATATCCAAACTGTACAAAGAGTTTTATTGTGATTGTCTCTGTTCCTCCAGCATGCACTCACGGAGATGATTTCTGGTGAAAGTTGGAATTTGTCTTCTGATGACTGGCGAGCTGGTGTGTTGCTCTGTGCCTTGTCAAGCAAAACTAGAACTGTACTTAGTGGAAGCAGGAGAAGAGGGCTTACCACTTTTAGACAACCGTGGTTAAATACGATATATGGATAAGTTTTTGTGTGCTCTACTGTTATCCTCCATCTGGCTGGGAGGAAAGCTGTCATATCATCTGTGCTGTTGTGAACCACTCCATCAGTTGCTGTTGTTTCAAAAAGGCAGGGTTGTAACCCTGTAACAGTAAGTAAAGGATGATACTTAGATTTACAGTACCTATAAAATGATGTTTTTCTGTATGAAACTGTTATTTTTCTCTAGTCTGCGTGTGTGTTAAGGGTTGGAACTGGCTGTTGGATGAGAACTGAGCAACAGTTCCCTGGAGAGGCAATGGTGAAAACGGTTCTTGGGAACTGACGTTGCTGGGTGGGATAGAGTTACAGTCAGCATTAAGGGTTGTGTTTGGGAGTAGCGGAGAGTAATTGCTGATGACTGATAGGAGTCAAACTCTGGACTTGGAAAAATAAATTGTACATGGTATTTGAAAGGAACATTTCCTTCTCATTAGAGGGAAAAATGATCTATCATTTTTGTGAGGCGCTTCTTTTGGTTGTTTATTCTGTCTTCAGAGTGTAAATGCCTGCTTTGGTAATGACGTTGGTCTTTTGAATCGAGGAGATGTTTAGCACTTGACTCTTACACATTGGTTTAATTTCAGAGTATGGCTGCCCACCAGCAAAGATTCCATGTCCTTGACACAATCTTTAAAAAAGAGAATTGCTAAACCCAAAAGTTTTGAGATTGCTTTTGTTATCCCAGATTTTAAAAGCATTTGGTAGGCTTAATGCTTTTGATTTCTTTTATGCTTTTATCATGTTTTCACGCTGAAATACATGTTTTTAGAGAAAAGCTCAAATTACCACCTGCATAAGCATTCTCTTCCCTAGACAGGCTAATGAGTGAACCACCAAAGAATTTCCTGATAAAATAATGAGAGTTTATGTCACTTCCACTCCAAGATGAGCCATGACAAAACAGAGTAGATTTGACTGTGGCAGTACAACTGGGATGTCTTCCTCAAATAATTGCTTGCATTCAGTTCCTGGATTGACAATGGTGATTGCACATCCCAGAACTTGAGGATGAAGAAAGGAGTGGCAAATGTCTTTGGCCATCTTGAATAACAGCCTGCCTTATCTCTGTTTGGAGTGGACACTTGTAAGGCTGTAGCTTATATTCCAGATAATAATGCAGATAAATATACTCGATGAGGAGTGATAAAATCATTTGATAATACCTTTATCATCTCACTTTCTTGACTGTCATATTCTGTGGTCTATGAATAGCTGATTAAGTGATCTACTGTGTCGTTTTACTAAACTAAAATAGTTTCTTGCAGCCATCCAAAAGAGATTTTTTCCTGCTTGCCAGGAAAGAGTCAATGAGCTTTGTAAGCTATTCCTCATGTACCTAGGAAGCGCTTCTTACCTTGGTATACAAGTGCCATTGAAGTTCTCAAACACCTGCCATTGGCTACATGCATTTCATTCATTATTTATGCATTTCATTCAGTAAAGAGCATCCCAGTAGTTCCCTCCCTGGTATCACATGCAGTGGTACAAAAGGTCACTGGAGACTTGTTACTGAAAATTCAGCAGGGACGCTGAAAACAATTCAGATTTTGGGTTACTAAACCATGAATCAATGGGTAAAGAAATGCCAACACTTTCAAAAGAACTACCAATAAATGCAGTGCAAATTTGGCACACTTCATTTTGCTCTGAAGAACATCATGTCATCCCTGATCATGCCCATGCCTAATCCAGTATCTTCTCTCTGACAGTGGTCAGCGCCAGATGTTTCAGGTATTGTGCTTTGTTTCTCATTAGCCGCTCACCATCAAAGCATTCAATCCCTTCAATATCTTGAGCTTGAATGAACTCAAGTTATTTTGAGATTGCTGATGGAAGACGAGAGGAAGGAGTTGTTTCAACAAGTGATCTGCACTAATTGCAGGGGCTGAAACCTTCCCTGATCCTGAATTGGTAATATGAAAGGCATGCTCTAGGATGGCTGTTCTGACAGAATAATTGAATATTCAGAGGAGCCAGTAGAGTCTTGACTGCACTTTGGTTGTATTACTCTGGCTCCCTAATAGGTCAGCCTCAGGGAAAAGTCGTAATGCGCTGGAGTAACAGTGTGGGAAGTGGGGTTTAATGTTTTGTGTTATATTCTGGTTTTGTTTGTAGTTTCTGTTTCCTGATGCCCATCCTGTATGGTTGCCTTACTTTTGAGGGAGGAGAGCTGATCTGGCTACAGGACTAAGTGTACAGCATCGCACAGGACACGTATTCTACTGTCTGGCAAAGGAGATGCACTCCAGTAGTTCATTTTATCCCCAGAGTGCTTCCTTGAACAAGTGAGATAAAGGCACTAAATTAAATGCTGCTGTTCCCTGATCTGATGCAGCCCTGTCACTTATGCTAATTATTGGGGCTGCCTTTTTCTTCTGAGAAAATGCTGCCCTGGGGACTTGGAAATTAATATGTTGATTTCAGTAAATACCTATTTGGCACACACCTTGAGGCACTGTAGCAACAGAACTGCTAAATAAGAAGAACTACAGACTAAAATTCAGAGAAATCAGAGAATCCAGCCCTCATAGTGGCAGCTTGAAAGCTGAAGCTAAATTACTATGTGTTGGTTATCTCAAAGAACAATGATTATAGCTGTTTTAGACACCTTGAAATTTGTTCGGACCAGTATTCTTTCACACAACTCCTGAGCTAGGTTTCAGTGTTGATATGGAAGAAGAACTGTTCCCAGTAAACGCTCTGGATGAGACCGTCCTATTTTGGAGGGTAAGAGGAAGTTGCTGGATATGGCTTTAGAGACAGAGAAAAGGCCCTGGGAGTGTTTAACTTAGTGGAGTAAATATACCCTACAGATGTGTTCTCAAGGATAGCTATAGGTGGCATTGAAATGGTTCTGGGTAAGCCATGTGAATTCTCTCCAACCAGATGAATTGTGTTTCCCTGTGTGCATTATCATGACTTGGAAGACAGGATGATGAACGTGAGGAAGAGTGCACCTTGCAGCAATGAAGGATAACTGCATACCAAGCTGGCCCCTCAGTATGGCAAAGATGTTGAGAAGCTGGAGAGAGTCCTTTTGGCTGCCGAGAAGGCAAGGGTGGTGGAACATATGAGAAATAATAAGAGACTGAGGGAGCTGGTCTGTTAATCTAGGAGAAGTAAAGAATAAGGAGAGTGGAATCTAATTACTGTTTTGCACTACCTAATAGTATAGAGGAAATGGAACCAGTCTTTTCTCTGAAATGCACAACCAGAGGGAACAAACAAAAGTCATAACATGGCAAATTCCAGTTGCATGTAATGAAAAAGTTTTTCACTGTGAAAGTTGTTAAGCGTTGGCACAGGTTGCCCAGAGAGGTTGTAGAGGCCCCATCCTTGATATTTAGAACTGGACAAGGCCCTGGGAAAACTGGTTTAAGTTGGCCATTCTTTGATCAGAATGTTGGACGAGATGACTTCAAGAGGTACCAGCCTAAATTATTGTATGATTATGGACCACCAAGAGAATAGTCACATTTTTTAAAAACAAGTCTAAGATACACCTCAAGTTCCCTTTAGGAATTTGTGCAGGGATTACCTGTTTCTCTTAATGGTTTTGGCTTTTCTCTCTACTCCATCTCTTAAGAGGATTACTACTGGTAGACTTGTGTTGGTGGCCAGTAGTGGGAAGGGGACTTCCAAACTCATTACAGAGAGGAAGTCTGTAGGGTTGAATGGACCGTGGCTGACCCTGACATGGGACACGCTATTGAGTTCCCTGCAGATGTCTCTGTATCAGCACCACAGTGGTTTCCCCTCATGCATGAGTGTGGCAAAGTCAGGATTTGTTTGGCAGTTGCCATGGCAACCTGACTGCAATCAGCCCTTTTAACTCAGTGTAACTTTGACAAGGCTTTGTCCTCATGCTTTATTCTTGTTAACGACTTTATTATTGTTGATAACGTCATCCTCTAACAAATCAAGGAGAGATTTGATTCTGTATACTGTTTTCCTTCCAAAAAGATTGAAACTTTGCAGAGTTGGAGAGAAAGCAAAGCTTTTGTGTCAAAGGCCTAGAACAGAAGGTGCAACCAGAAGAATTAAAATGGTATACTGTGAAGGGAGATATGACTGGTGTGCCATGATGGAATAGGACCTCACACAACCAACTGTAACCCCAGCTTTTCCCTTAGTGGCTCTGTGTCTGGGCCTTTCTTGCCCGTGATCATAAGTTCACAGGAAAAGTGAGGTTGGAAGGGACTGCAGTTCTCCAGTCTAACCTCCTGCTCAAAACAGGGTCAACTAGAAGTTCAGACCAGGTTGCTCAGGGCTTTATCCAGTAAGGTGTTGAAAACCTCCAAGGATGTAGACCGTACAACTTCTCTGGGCAAACTGCTCCACTGCTTGACTGCCCTGGCAGTGAAAAAGTTGCTCCATATACCTCGTCTGAAACTCTCTTTTCATCTTGTGCCTGTTATCTCTTACTCCCCTACCATGCACCACTCTGAAGAGCCTGGCTCCATCCTTGATAACCTCCTTATAGATACTGGCAGGCTGCTATTAGTTTCCCTCAAAGCTGTCTCTTCTGCAGGCTGAACAAACCGCTTCTTACAGGGCAAGTGCTCCAGCTCCCACACATGTTGGTGGCCCTCTGTTGAACTCACTCCAGTTTACTGAAGTCTGTCTTGTACTGGAGGGGGGGGAGGGGGGACAAAAACTGAATGCAGTATCTAGACGTGGTCTAAATGATGAGTCTGTCTCAGCTGCATTTCCTGTAAACTTGGCAGATATGCCAATGTAAATAAGTGGTATGATTGGACTAAGAGTTTGGAGCATCTGAATGTTGCTTCCACTAAGGATATAGAACATGGCTGAAGGCCAAATCACCAAGCCTCAACCTGTGACATGTCATTGTCTCTCTTCTTTGCACGTGTGTGAGATGAGTAATAAAATCTGCATCCCTCATTGCATGTTAGTTGTGTGGTTTTTAGATTGCACTGCTGTAAATCACCTAAATTTTAACTATCTTTCACTAATGATGTTTTTTGTCATGATTTTTGCAGGTTACATATCACAAGTACTAAAGAATTACACTGACCATGCCTGTGATGGAGAATATGTCTCCCTGAGATGTCCTCACAGAACTACCATCAGCATCCAGTCTTCTTTTTATGGCCGTATTGTACCAAGTCATCAGATGTGTCCTACTCGCTATCCCCACTCCTACGCAACTTTAATTAAAGAAGATGTTGCCTGTTCAGTTGGCACTTCCCTTCAGGTATTGCATGTTAAACTGGATCTGTTCGGTTTGGACTTCATCTTTCCTTGTCCAGGCAGCAGTTGTCTGTGCTGGTGCTGCATAGACCTGTATTAAGCAGTGATACCCAGCATGGGAGCACTGACATCTCACACAGCTTAGTGGATAATTCATCTTTATAGTTTAGACAGGACTGAATTAGATTTTGCTGACAAATTTCTTAATTTTCCTGCAATTCTAGTCAGTAACCATTCAGGAGTGTGGTTGAAACAGAATTACACTGCAAGACCACATTATGTTTGACTGGGTTCGAAGATACTTTTTTAATAGTTTTCCTTGTCAATGGCTAGCATTTCAACACATTCAGAAGTTGCCGTGGCGTTCTTTTTACTTCAGAACTGATCCTATTTCAAGAGGCTTTTACTTTGGTAACTTAAAACCCTGAGAGAATCCTTGGCTTTATGTCTTCTGACTCATTCGGCTCTTAGGCCACGGTAAGCGATCATTGAATCATAGAATAATTTGGGTTAGAAGGGACCTTTAAAGGTCATCTAGTCCAACCACCCTGCAATGAGCAGGGACATCTTCAACTAGATCAGGTTGCTCAGAGCCCCGTCCAACCTGACCTGGAATGTTTCCAGGGATGGGCCATCTACCACCATACATCACTTAAGCTTCTAATCTCCCAAGCATCAGTAGTTAATCAGCTCTCTCCGTTTGTGTAGGGGATGTTGACTATATGTATCCTCCCAAGAGCACATATGATGTCAGCAGATCAAAGGATTATTTGGAAGGTGCCAGTGATACTCAACTGTCAGTAGGAACAACTAAAACTAGAAACATGAGTTGG
Source organism: Burhinus bistriatus (assembly GCA_013397275.1). Classification (NCBI taxonomy): domain Eukaryota; kingdom Metazoa; phylum Chordata; class Aves; order Charadriiformes; family Burhinidae; genus Burhinus; species Burhinus bistriatus. Next base: position 793,248 of record VYXH01005291.1, read on the forward strand.
CTGATGTTGTTGAGATGAATGGAATGGATGTTGAAATAAGAACAAGTCTTTCCAAGTGCAGGATTTGGGACTGTGAAAACTTTTGGGCAAAGATCTCAAGCATCCAGTGTGTTTATGGCTATGAATCAATAATATCTCATAATAGAAATTTATAGCAGTACTAGATTAATGAACCTACAAACCTAGTGAATAATTTGGCTAAAGGCCAGAGTTTCCCACATTACTTCTCCCTCTTGCATCCAGGGTTTTTAAGAGGAATTTACAGCTTTTTTTTTAAAGTTGATACGAGTGCTTTGGCTTCCAAATGTCAGTGGTAGATTCTCAAGAAACTGCATAGGGTTGGTGTTTGCCTGTAGTGTAACCCTTAAGATGACAGATTTGCAGTTGTCCTCATAATACTTCCACGGCACAACAAATGACTGAGTTGTAGTATGGGAGGACATGGTCCTTATCAGTGAAAGGTTTTTCCCAGTTATGATAACAAAAGTTCATAGTCCGACTGTTGTTTAAGGTGGGAGAACATGACCTGAAGACTTCAGCAGAGGCTAGCCCTCCCTTTGTTTTATTTATTTACTGCAAAATTTACTTGAAACATTTCATTTACCAGCGTGATTGATAGCTATGTGCTTAGCCTCATCCCTTGCGAGTCAGTGGCCCACTGAAGGCATCTGGAAGAACTTGAGAACAGGAAAGATGTAACCTTTGGCTTTCCATGCCATGGTTTTATGTGCAGCAGGGATTTAAAAGAGATCCTTAACTGCCTGGCTTAGCTCCTTATGTCCTCAGAGCTGTTCCCCATTAGCTTTGCCTCCAACACTTACAGTGCTTGTAATTACCGCTCCTCTATTTATCAATGTGAGATCTGTGTTCCCTGTAGGCAGTCTTGCAGCAGATCTCTTGTACAGTAAGTCTGTTACATGACTGAGACCAGAACATTCCTGTTCACCCATTTTGGGGGATGCAGATGTACTAGGAAAGTAGCTGACGTTCTCTGTTCTGCCACAAATTTCTTGAAGGACCTTGGGCAAATTCCTGAGTCTCTTGGAGAAGATCCACAGTGCCTCTTTGGTGCCCCCAAATCTGGCTTTGATACCTCAATGTGCCGTGCTTGGCCAGAGTAGGATGAGTTCAAATGCCAGAGATGAATCTTGTCTTCTTTCTCAATCCTGGAGGGGGTGAGGCCTCTCTGAAGGGTAACCCAGAAACTCCACAAGCTGAATGGCAAGCTGCCTGCAGCTCGCTGGTAGGAAATGCATGTATGTAGGAAAATTGGAAGGCTGTAGACAAGAAAATTGTGTGTATTTTTGTGGTTTTGAAACTCAGCTATATGGCTGCTATAGGCAGGACCAATTGTGCGAGTATTCTGATTGTCAGTAATTTAAAAAGTCAGCCAAACCAAACCCTTCAAAATTAAGTATATAAAATCACTGTGTCTAATCAAACCCATGACTGTATAAATTTGCTCCGTCTCTGGAGAGTGGCCTGGAGGGAGTGTAGGAGGCAGTTATTAATACTATTCCCTGCAAACACTACCTGTGAGTAACAGTTAATTCCCATTTAGAAGCTCTCTCCCCTGTAAATGTCCAGTTCAGACATTGTTTCTATGTTAAAAGGGGAAAAGAAAGGGTTGATTACCCTGAGACAAGCACTGCTAATCCAGCCTTATGTGGTTGGCTGCCAGGATCCCTTGCTTTAGTCACTTGTTTTTGTTTGAAATGAAATGCAGACCACTTGGGAGAGCGTGTCCGAGACATTAAGGCAATGACCCTAAACTACACATTTCTGTTATTCTAACACGGTAATGTCAGATTCAGTGGGAGATTTCCAAATGCACGAAGAATTTGGACATTCAGACTGGGATTTCAGTCTTGATGTGGTTGGTCTCTTGTTAACTTTTAGATCAAGTCACATGAATATGGCGAGATCAGAACAACAAAATAAAGTTGTGTTGAAAGCCAGACATTATCTGCTTTTTAAACACCTCCCTCCCCTCCCCCAATTCCGCTCAGTTTAACAGAGGAGCCCAGACTTAGCACAAGTCACATGAGATATGTGGCAGGAAGGAAGGAGAGATTTGTGCTGTATTTGTGAAGCATCTCTGAGATATTTTGAAGATGGAAAGGTAGAAAATTCCAACTCATCCTTTAATAATGGAAGCTAATTTGAGGCACTAGTGCTGTTAATTAACAGTCTGGTCTGGTATTGGCTCTTCTGTACTTCCCTTGTGGAGTCCTGCAGAGGGTATTCCTGACTGTGAAGAGAGAGCAATGTCCTTGTCCCAGCCAGGAGAGATGGATGGGGGACAGAGAAGAGGAATATGTGGAGCTTTGGTGGCTCTGGTAAAAGGCACCCGTGCAGTGCAAACTGTCCTGCCTTTGCAGAGGAGGTCTGTGAGGAAGAGCTTTATGGTGGCTGAACCATCTCTTTTCGTGCTTGTAGGTCAGGACCTAAATCTATTCACCTTCCACCCAGAAAAGTAAATTTTGGAATATGAAGGGTCAATTAGGCATATTGAAGTCATGCCAGTGAAAATGGTTGGCAGTAGGTAAGGGGTGTTTATCCACACTGCATAATTTATGCAGAGAGATGAGTTGTATGCTCACTGGAAAGTCTGTATTGTTAAAGCAGGATCATGCAAAGATGTTAGTTTGGGGGCTCAAGAGCAGAGCTGCGTGAGCATGGTCCTGTGTGGGTGTCTTTGGGATGACCTGTAACTCCCATGTACCTTTACCCCTTTGGAGCAATTACGCAGGTGCAGTTGGTCTGAGCATGCAAGCTAACGATTTTGAGAGCTTGAAGATTTTTGGTACGTCTGTGCATTGTGCTTTCACAGTAGAGTTTTTCTCTTGCTCTGTCCCATGTCATGCAGATAGGGTTGGTCAAGCCCATTTTTAATCCACCCAATGTCTGTTTTTTTAGTGTGAGAGTATGGAGAAGAGGCTAAATTACACAGGGGGTGACACGGAAACTTCCGGAGACACCTTTTACTCCAAGGAGATCTGATAGGTATGCTCCTCATCTGCTTTAGCCTCTCCCTTCTGCTGTGGTTCTCTCACATCTCACGCTACTGCATACATTTGCATTTCCCTGCCATGGGGACATGGTGAGATCGTGCCTCTGGGGAAATAAGGAAGCTGATAAGCAGATACGGCAGCAGTGTATGCTTATTCATATGAACACATAAATGTTGGCACAGAGGACAAAGGAGAAATAGGAGTGATAGGTGTTCTGCATTGCCTAATGATAAGGTCCTACTGGTAAGTGAATCCGCTTCGTAAATAACCAAGCCACTCCTAGCCAAGCTCACAACACACAACTTGTACCTGCAAAAATGCATGGAGGCACATTTATATTTACTGGAAGCTGCTCAGCTGAAGAGGAAGAGGTTTGGAGTAGCTTGCTTATAAAGCTTGCTGCAGCTGCTCATTCCTGGATCAGTATTTCTGATGTCACTTGTTTTCAGCAATAAACTACTAAAGGTTTGTATGGAAGACTGTTTAATGGTTGGCCTAAAGTTATTGCTTATTACCAGAAAACTAGATTACACTCTACAGCAGATTACCTGCAATATTCTCATTTTGGTAAACTGACAGAAAAGTAAAACCACAGCTTATTTAGAAGGAAAACAGAAAGCCCTGGAGCAGAGCTTATTTAGAAGGAAAATAGAAAGCCCTGGAGAGGCACTTATCTGTGGTGTTTCTGCTCCCAGGTATTTATCAAAGGCACTGTAGGCTAACTTAAGTCTTCATATATGGACGTACTGAAATCAGCAGGAAACTGCACTTCAGAGGGCAATATTTTACCGTGTGACTTATTTCCTCGAGAGGAGCTGTGCTTAGAAGGTGCTCTGGAGCCAACGTGCCTCTCTTTGGAAAGATTAGTCAGTCTGGGGAGGGAGCCTAGGCATGGCCTGTGGCCTGGGTCCCTTTCAACACTCTCCAGGACAACCAGTCCTTGGTGACGAGAATCACTAGTGCTGCTGATGTGGGATTTCCTTTTGTCCTTTAAGGGAGATACAGGACACCTTTGCTGCCACCGTCTCCCGCTGTCCCTCCAGCAGCGTGTGAGGCAGCGGTACAAAAGAGAGCAGATTCCTTGCATGCTAACCACAGGATTCCCTGAGCCCTTCTTCCCCCCTTTTTATTTGCACCTACTAGGAGGGTTTCTGTGGTAGAAGGCAAAGGGACGCTGACCTCTTTGGTCAAAGATGAGATAAACTTTCCAGTAGCTGCATGACTCAAAGCATGGGCCGGTTGATCACAAAATGAGGGGTCTGGAGGGTGTGTGTGTGTATTACAGTTTCTTTTCTTTTCCCCAAGTGTTCTGGATTAACAGTGTGGGGGAGTAAAATACAAAGTAGAAGAAAATGGTCCAACTGCTCTAGCTTTTTTGGTAGGCCAGGGACAGTGGCTGCTGCCATGCCCAGTCACAGGATGTTATATGGTCCCACTGATGTAACAGCCCTATGTGGCCTCAACAGGAGTGAGGGTCCCGGTGTATCGCCACTATATAAACTTATTAATAAATAATCCGTTCTCATGACTTGGAAAGTCTGATGATGATGGTCAAGGGGAAAGAGGGAGGAAAACGATAAGAAGGTAATGGTCATCAGTAGCACTGGGAGGAGAATGGAGAACCCACCGTTTGTCATACTGCATATTAGATCTCCACAGCTTACAGGCAGTTTGGAGAAGGAAAGTTTCAGTCACAGAAATGTCAGTGAATTAAAGAGCAGTTTGGGCAACTCTTCATCAGACTGTATTAATTACTGTGCAGAGGATGGTGAGCAGTGAGCTTGGGGTCCAGAAGAGGTTACTGCAGTGCCAAAGTCATGAATCTTGCCCGGGCTGAAATACAATTCTCTGGCACGCAGCTTCCCCAGCTAATTATTTGCAAGTAGAAGAACTGCTTGATGCAGAAGTCATAGATAATCTCTAAATTGCCATATCTTTGAAATCTTTGGCTTGACTGAAATAGCTCGTCAGAGCAGTTTGATTATGTACTGCAGAAGAAGAGACACTGGAGGCAGAGGTGGCCGGTGCGGCCTGTCTGCCTGATGAGGCAGGACTGCTCCCTGGGGTGTAAGCCTCCTAATGCCTTGTTTACTCTAAATTTAAACTTTCCAAGTCATGGGGCTTCCATCATTGCCACTAAGACCCTGCTTGACAGTGTAATGGTTTGCTTTCAATGATTTCTTTCCCACTTTGTGTTTTAAGCTTTCCCTTTCGTTAATCCCATGACTTTTGGTTATGCGTCCTTTTGTATTTCTTAAGCTTAGACCTCCTCTCCCTTTGAAGTTGACCCCGCATACGGATTAAGTTTCCCACTGTTAGGAAATGTAGGTAATGGTTAATTAGGTGATATTTGTAATGCAGCTTTTATCGGGTTCTTCTGTTTGCTGAGCATGTTCCTGCTTTTTGTGAATCGCTGTCTCTGGGCTCTTTCAAGGCTCTGCCAGAGGAGCTCTGGTGGATCTTGCTGCCATGTTTCGACATCCCAGCCCACTGCTGCCTGCCCTACTGCCCTGCTGGCGTTTACTACTCCCATAGCAGAGCTGGTGAAAGGGAATGTGTGCCCAGTTTTCAGCTCTTTATTTCACAGTCTGGCGTGTTAACGTGAGTCACCACACATGTGGGCATAGTTCCTTCCTGCTGACTCTGCCCGGAGTGTTGCAAGGTCCATGGGAGAGTGATAAGAGATAGCTAGTAGAGTTCTAAAACCTGCCATAGATCAGCAGTCAGGATTCAGGGCCTTTGGTCTCTTCTTCATATGATGCACAGGTTGAATGTGATAATTTGGGCAAAACTGAATTACTTTCTAGTGGAGCAGGCTGGGAATGTTGCCTGATGAAGCCATAGGCAGGTGACCAACAAGGATTTCACTTCCTCGTGTAGTCTGTCCTTTCCTGTTGCTGATCCTTGGAAAGTCCTCTTGGTCCATGGGCTTCAGTAATTTGCGTGAACGAATAGAGATGAATGTGCGATCTTCAGATAATTGGACAAAGGACCTGTAAATAAGTTCGCAACTTAAAATGACTAAGTTTACAGTCTGTTTTAAAGTAATACCAACATTCAGGAGTATATAAAACAGTATCAAAATTCATGACATTGAATTCATGACAATTCATGAGATATCGAAACGGGACATGAAGCCATTATGAATACATCGCGCTGTGTGACTTTGTAGGGAGGAGTCATGCTGCCTTGTTTATTTACTTCTTCTCATTGCAAAACTCATGGAGATGCACCAAATATAAGTGTTGGTGTAACTTCAGCATAATGGCTATATCTGGAATGAATTTGACCTAAAAATGCTTAATCATATTTTTTAAAATTACTGGTATCTTCTTGTGTAAAATTCTTAGTACAAATCTCTGGCCATCTTCATTTAACTGCACACAGCTCTGGCCCATTCATGCAGTTTGCTCTCTGAGTTATTCCCAGCAACATACAATTTGGGCAATTATTTAGTGGGGTTCCTGGGTGTAATTTCATGCCTGACTGACATACCCTGCAGTCATCCTTATGTTCCTTTGATGATGGAGGCTGTACAGAGAGCAGCCCTGTGGCAAAATCCTAGTTCCCGTTGAGTTTCACCGTTGGCTTCTATGGGTCCAAAGTTTCATCCTAAGTGTGTTGAAGCTATGAACTACTACAAGGGACGAAGAACTGAGATAAGTTTAATTGCTTTGGGTGTTAAGCTCAGTTGTGGTTTATTTTAAGTGTGCAGGGGAAGCGCTTCTTGAAGAGTGATTTGAAGAGACAGAATAAAAATGAATGCACCCTTGGGAATGGCTGAGGACAGCCTTGGTGCAGAGCTTGCATCCAGTTCCAGATTTAAAAGGTTGTTATCTAATGAGCACAAGCAATTACTTAGCTAATGAGCACAACAAAATGAGCATGAGAAATGTGTTTCATCTGCAATGCCCACTAGAAAGACATGGTTTTGAGCTTGAGGCTGCCCTTGCTTTAAGAGCTGGGTCACCACAGTGAGATTAATCCAGGGCATAAATCACAGGGGTTAGATTAGTGTTTGTTTTACTTGAATTCACATTTCTTGCTCTCTTATCTGTTCTAAATCTTGCAGCTTCTTAGCTCAATCGTGAACCAGAGAATGGAATGGGTTTAAACAGCCGCAACTTCCCTCCAGAGCACTGGCTGTCAGCCCTCAGGCTTGATTTACCACTAGAATGCAATTATAAAATGGTACAATGCAATTAATGTGTCTTGCCTCCCCTTTCCTGCCAGACAGGAATTCCTCCTCCACCTTCTTCAGTTGGAGTGATTTTTATACTACAATCTAATCCAGTGCGACTTTATTTTGCGTTAGTCAGGGGGTCTGCCAGATGGCAACAACATAAACAGCTGACTATGTCCCAGTTAGGGATGATTTGGCATGTCAACTACTATTTCTGTGCAAGTTCAGATTGTTTGTACACCTCTTTTTGTTTGGTTTTGTGGTTGTGTTTTCCCACCTTTACAGCTGACGGCGACAGCCAGAAAAACAAGGCAAACATAGAATGAATTGCCTAAATTTTTCAAGCCATTAAGCAAAAGCCAGGTGAGCTCAGGACATTTCCTCACTAGCAAGTATACTCACAGCCTTCCTGGTGTCAATCTAGCTGGTCATCTGCAAATACTTCAGAAATTACATCTGACATCTGCCAGAACTCTGATACTGCCTTAGAAGTTTGAGTTTTGAGAGTAAGACCGGAAAGCCAAGGTCTTGGTTTGTAAGGGTCCCTGTAAACACCAGATGCACTGGACCTGCAGGGGAGGAGTACCTGTCGTGGATCGCCGTGTCACGCGTGTTCTGTAGACCCGCTGTCTTGCACAGTGTTTAAGAAGATGATAGTATATAGCACATACTGATGAAAGCAGTGGGGAAGAAGATTTTTGTGTATGCAAGGATAGGTAAAAATTGTATGTACAAGTTTTTAAGTTACCGTTAGGGCTGGTGTAACATCTTTGTTCTTCATTCTCAATCAGGAACATGGCACAGTCAACCATTGCTAATTTTCATTGCATTTTCCCTGATGTATTTCGCTGAATATTGAACATATTTTTTTATTTTACTCTTTATGGATATATTTCATTATGCCTAAGACTTTACTCAAACAGCCAGCAGGAAATCAGAAATCTGAATGATTTTTTGTATTTTCAGGAAAACCATTGCCCTTCAGGGGGAGGCACGTTAGAATTATGTGAATGAAAAGGAAATACTGAATTCTCTCCCCCCATGAAATAACTTCTCAGAGTCATGGCTGTTATCAAATTAAGTTGAAACTGTAGCTAAACACTAAAACCAATTAGTAAAAGGCATATTCAGCCTCAAGAACACTTCCCATTTTCTATGGTCTTACAATGGTCTAGATGACTTTTGTTCCTTAATTTAGGTACAAACTTCTCCCTAGGGAATTTAGGTACAAACTTCTCCCTAGGGCTCTGTGTTACTTTGCATACTGCAGGAAGTAAACTCAGCAGGTTTTACGTACGTGGAATACATGGAGTAGGGAAGAGCTGCTAAACGTTAGAGCAGAGCATGACAAAGTGGCAATATGTGAAGGCTGCCCGTGTTCTTCATTCTCTGAGGTTGGCAAGTAATTGCTTTCTCTCCTGATGCTGAGCCTAGGGACAGATGGAAGCCGAGGTCTTCAAAGAGGCTTCTTGTTGACCTAACTCAGTCTCTGCTGAAACCCAGGGTGGTATTCCCACTGGTTTTAATAGCACCTATTACACAATGCTGAAGGCTTTTGAAAATCCCACCCATCTGCCATGGACAGGTTTGTTGACCAAAAACCCGAGTTTGCTTCCCTTGTGGGAAACAAAACATTCGGGGTGCTGCCTCCTTCCCTTTGCTCCGTATTCTTAGCACTGCTTGGATGTAAATGCAGCCAGGGCTGTCCAGTGCCAGCAAATCCTTTCAGGTCTGCAGTGATTTGGAGAGGATTTGTCTCTGTGCTTGTGAAGCGCTCAAGAGTTGTTCCAGTTGTTCTTTACCTTTTGAGATCAAAAGAGGTATCTGTGTAGAGGCCTCGCTTAAATTCCTTTGCAACTCATTGGATTTTGCATTGAATTAAATTTCACGTGCTGAGTGAGCAGTCACCCCTTATGAGCCTAGAGGAAAGAATATACTGTTTCTATGCATTTTAATGTGACGGTCAAGTTTGGGCTAACGCTCCCAGGCACCTCCTTCAGTGTTCACCTTTCAGCCTTTCCATCCTAAGCCCTGTATCTGGAAATGGGATGCCTGCATTTTATTACCTTTGTAAGTGGAAAACAACAGCATATGGTCTCTGCTCCCTAGGAAAGGCCTGAATCGTCTTGGTTTGAACTTTAAAATAAAGGTCAGACTTGAGGCAGGCACGAATTCTTGCATGTGTTAGCCCAAAAGGTGAAAGCTGTAGGAAGTTATGAGCAACCGCAAATGAGGCAGTTTCAAATTGCACTTGAAACTGGAACAGCTGTTGTTCCTGTTGTTCAGAGGGTGACATTCAGAGTTATACTGCTAAAGATTATATATATTGTGTTCAGAGAGAACTCAAAAATAGGGTAGTTGCTGAGGCAGAGAGAAAATTGGGTTGGGTGGCATGTCAGCCTTTATGTTAATAGCACAGGGATAAGATTGTGGGAAAACCCAAGTATCGAGGTGGATGTAAGAAAAGCGAACAGGGAGAAGACAAAAGAGACTGGGGGAGTCTAGGGGAATTTCTGAGAAAGGATTTTCCAGTACCTCCTTGCAAGTGAAAATTAATTGTTTTGGGACTGGAATTCACAGCTCTGTATCGCAGGGACTTAGTGAGGCTGGTGGATTACTTCGCTCTGTGGTCTCAAAATGCTCTGACGGGTTCATGTGTGTCAGGCAAACATTATGGTAATTTTAGCGCTTTAGGGGCTCTACAGCAGCACATAAATACCACCTAAGCCATCCAGCTGAATTTAAAACTTAATTACTGCCCCACTTAATAATATTCTCTCCCCCCACTGCTGCTTCAGAGGATCATAGGGTTAAAAGAAATCATTAATCTTCCTTAATGAAGCTATTTTCTAGCAGGAGACTGAATGTCTTGCCCCTGTGGATTCTGAGATGGAGTTTTTATGAGTGTTATGAATGGGGAAGTGGGGAGCGAGCATTACAGGAAAGGCAGTGCAGAAAAGGGGACGGGACCCAAAATGCCACTGGTGGGAGAACCCTCTGACTCGCAGGCCCTTGCTGAGTGCAGCTGAAAGGAACGCAATAGTCATGAGGGAAGAAGAGTGAGCCCTATTAAAAGCTGACTAAGTTGGCTGTATAACAGTGTTCCCACCGCAATTACTAATTATTGGAATAACAGCAATTGCCAAAGCAAGAGCTCTCTTGAAAGCTGTGATTGAAATTGTGCACCTCCAGAGAAATCTAAAGCGGAATGGTAGTGGCAGAGCTTGGGTCTCTGCTTTTAACTGTCAAGGCTGATCCATGTCTTCAAAGCTGCTTTTCCTGGGACAGTACTGCCTTATACTACGATTAAATTGCGTGCAAATGTTTAAAAATCTCTGTGACCGTCCCAGTACAAATCCCTCCTTTTGCACGCATGAAAGGGAAAGGCATCATGCTCCTTAAACCAGTGTGAGTTTTAGTCCTCTCCTAGCCCATGGCTCCTGTGGTACCCATTGCAGTAAGCACCGTTGCCTGCCTTGTGCTGGGGACAGATGCGGAGGCGAGGATGGCCTTGCCGTTCTCCAGCTTGTCTCCGTTTGATGATCCCTTTGGTGGAGATGCTGATGAGCTTTTGTTTCTCTGTTTCTTGTGCGTGTCTGTGTGCATCCCTGGCTGCAGAAGATGCTGGACGAGTGCCAGGACAAGCGGAGCTGCCAGTTTCTTGTCAATAACCGGCTGTTCGGTGCAGATCCGTGCCCTGGAACCAGCAAATACCTTATTGTGTGGTACAAGTGCAGACCAAGTAAGTATCTTGCTATTGAATCTCTTTGCTCTGGAAAGACCAAAACATTCTTGTACTGAATATTCACCAGAGAGGCCTCCTAGGACGTTTTGTTCCCTTCCACCTTTATTTTCGGTGTAACATAACCCCCTGGGTGAGGAGCATTTCCCTTCTCCCCCTCACTTGCTGCCTTGCTGGGATGCTGCTGCTCCGGCTCCTTCCTCCTTGCCGGCAGCCCCAGTTGCAGATTGTTTTTGCAGGTGCCAGTGGAAGCATTTGCCAACGTTGAGCTCACGCTGCCGGCGGTGGGTGGGCTGCTCCCGTTCCCATCTGCAGCCGCTCTCCTGTCCTGGTGGGCTAGTGGGACTTGTCACCTCTCCGCCTGCCCCTCCAGTGGGAGTGGGAGCTCCCTGCGTGGGCAAAGCCTTCAGACCTGGGTGCCTAAGGCAGGCACTGAAGACGGTGGTGCAATGGGAAGCTCACCTGCCCACGCCATGCCGTAAACCAGCTCTTAATTGCTCCCAGATCAGGCTGGGAAATGTTAATCTATGTTTTGCGTAATCTCATTAGCTGTGTTTAAATTAAATGGGACTGGCGCCTGGGTACTGGGAGTGCAATCATGCATGCTGCGGAGGAGTGAGCCCGGTGTGGCTTTGGCCCAGGACAACCAACACCCTCTTGGCCAATTCCTGGCCCCACCGGGGAAATTAGCATAGCCTGGGCACTGTTTTCCATCAGCACTTTGGAAGCAGACACAGTTTGGAGACGGATAGAGTTTGATGGTGGCCAAACTGTGTCAACTGATTTCAGCCAGAGAACGGGCCCTGACTCTATTTGAATTAATTGTCTGGACGTGGCATTTTACACCAGCCTAATCTCAAGCTTTTTAGATGACATAACTAACATGGTTCCAGCATCACATCAGCAAGATTTTTGAGGAGGAAACAAAAAAAAGTTTGCACAGGGAAGAAAAACATACCTGATTTCAGAAAAGGTTTGAAACAAAAGCAGAAACGTTCAGACTCTGTCAGCAGCGCAGAAATCTTTTTGCACGCAGAGACCTGTGCTAATGAACTGAAGGGATCTGGCAAGATCTGTGAGGAATTCAAATGAAAAGTAGGTAATGAAGCACCTGCATTTGTTGTGGGGTTTTCGTGAGTGATTGGAACATCCATTGTTGGGTGAGAAATGCATCCCTGAGAGCAGGGTGATTAGCAGGGTGTTCTGACAAGTCCTCCTGAACCTGCAGGTTTTGTATCAAAGCTCGTTTGAGAAATCTGACTATTGAGGCCTCTGCTGAACTTCTGAAGGTACTTCAGGATCCCATCTGTGCATAAATATTTATGGCTTGGCATTCTTTGCTAATTACAGATATGCTAGAAAAGACGGAGTTTCTGTGTGCTGGGTAAGTGATTTTCGTGAAAGAAAGCAGGGAAAGTTGCTTGAAAACATTTCCCCAAGACATTTTTCAGGCAGCTCCAATTTTGCAGGGTGAAACAAGGTAACCTGACACAAATTATTGTTTCTTATTCACTGGGCAAACTTTTAATCAGAACCCACTGGATTAGTAACGAGGTTAGAAATATGTGAGGATTAGCTTTGCGCAGAGAAACCAGGACACGGTCAACGTTTCCTTGATGATTCAAGACATCAGTTTTGAGTCCCACAAACTGAATCTAGCGCTTGTGTGAGTTTAGTAACCATGACTTTTCACCTTGCTGTAGGGAGAAGGTTAATGAGGGGACTGAAGAAATGGATCCACAGAATGGAAAGTACAGGACCATGAAAAATTTTGGTGGTCTTTTGGTGTTATTGAGTATTTGAGTATTGTTTATGAGCTGTAAATGAATACAGTGCAAGGCCTTCATGTTTAAGAGTTGACCCCAAACGCTGTAGTCCTATGAAGTACTGATCTTCTCCAGAAGGTCCGAGCACGCATAATTGTAACCAAAGAGTACCAGAGAGTCCTTGTCCAGAGCTCACTGCCTGACGCATGGTTCAATCCATAACTTTATCAGAAGACAAATGCAATTTTTTTGGCTGTTTGTGTTCCTGAATTTGTCCTTCTTAACAGTAGACACTACAGAATTACTTTAATAAGAAGCTATTTAAGGTCTGAATTGTCCTCGAGAGACGTCTATTTCTTTCCTTTGCCTTTTGAGGGAGCTTGATGTGACCATGCTACTGAACTAGGTGCCTTGGTTAAGTGCCTACCTAGGTTGAATGTGAATTTTCCTGTGTACAGCTGTGAGAGGTGCTTTGGGAAGTGGCCTGCAGAGTTTGGACAGGACATCTTTAATATAAAATAAGGATGCCCAAGCCCTCCTACTCTCAGAGTTATGCTGGGGCCTCAAAAGGCCCCTGAATAGAGGTAGTTATCTAAAAAGAAAGACTTCCTTGAAAGAAAGCGAAACTGAAGTTAGTGGCATTTACTTGTACCTTTGCTGAAGGATAACTAGATGGTGCAGTCATCCCCTCCAGCCACTGTCACTGCAGTTATGCCTCTCTGACATTAAGTTGCGTTTGAAATCTAGTGGTTTCGATGCTCACTGGCTGTATGGGGTTCACTCACAAGGCAAAGTGCTATTTTGGATTTTCATGGGCAGAATTTCAAGGAGATGGAGGACAGTAAATCCTGCTGAAACTGAAAGACCTAGATCTTCCAAATGGTGGAGCTCTGGGAAACAGGGTGATCCAGGCAACCTCTGCTGCACTAACCACTCTGAGATTGCTTTCGCTGGAAGGAGGGAAGCTCATGCAGAGGTTTGATGCTGAAGCGTAATGGTTCGCCTCCTCTAGAAATTCAGAGAAATATTTCAGAGAAGTGCTTGCTTAACTAGAAGCAGTAAGAAATGTAATGGCTTGTGTGTTTTTTGAGAAGTCTTGTGCTAATCCTGGTCCTCTCTGATCCAATGGCTGGATCTGGGGTCTAGTGGACACTAATCTGCAGATACAGGAGCAGATATGTGCATGGCACTGCTTTTAAATGTCAGGTGTTTGGCAGCGCTGTGTATTCTCTGTGCCTGTAAATAAATATGTACACTATGTGTGTGTATACTTTAAATTTTAAAGTAGAGAATGTTTAGGGAGATCAGAAATAATCAATAAAATGCTCTATTCTGTCTCAGTTTGGGATAGGTGAGACTTATTTATTGCTGCTATGTGATTTGAAGGCCAAAGTTCATCAAAGTGTATAGGAGCTTAGCATGTATTTTCTTTTCCCATTGCATGTGGGCCTTATTTTCTAATATGCACTAACCTTTGGGAAGATGTTCAAAAGCACAGTACAGGTCTCAGCAGAGCGCAGCTATGACTTGTGCTTCTAAGCTTGGAGGTGCCTTTGCAAATCATCCTGCTACCACCAGCCTCAGCAGAGAGCCGCCAGAGGGTCCCTGCAGGTCAAGGCTGGGACATGTTGCTGTAGGTGAAAACTGGACTTCTTCTCCGCTAGTGAAGATGTAACCTGGCATTTAGCGCTGTCCGGGGATGGTTTCCAGTGGGAAGTTTGGATACAGCCACCCTGTTTTAGAGGCTAAAATTTGGTGAGAATCGTTGTGGGCTGTCCCATGCCGGCTGGCCTCAGTGCCAGAGAACTGGCACATTTAATTTATCAGGGCCAAGGTAGCCTGAGATCTGCCTCCAAAGCACACTCAAGCCTAGGATCAAGCCCTGAACACACAGAGGACTTCAATCTCCGGGGTACCTTTCAAGTTCATTAAAAAATTGCACACAAATCCAATTATTTCTCAGGTAACATGCTGATTTGATTTAGACCCATTAAGTGTAATTACTGGGTAGGCTGCAGGAACATACAGTTAGACGGAATTGACATACTATTTAATTGGTCTAACGTGAATTCCCTCTGACTGAAGTCTGGATTCACCAATATTATTCAAAGAATTCAGTGTTTGTTCATCCCCCTCACTTCAGAGACAGAGAACCGTGTAAGATCGTGTGTTATTGTAAGCTAGGAAATATTTGCTCTGTGTGCCAGACTTTCCGGAGGGGCTGCGTGGTCTAATCCTGGCTGGGAACAGGATCTGTGGGGCTGCCCAAGTCATGCTGAACAAATAACTTCACCTCTCTGCACCCCAGCAATACCGTTGCAGCCAATTTTACTGGGGTTGATTGCTGCTCTGGGCTGTTGTACAAGCAGGGATCGATCTGCCCCTGCACAGCATTTGTTTGCCCATGGTGGCTTTTTGGTTGTTTGGTTATTTTTTTGGCTTTTTTATTTCAACAGTGCCAATGCTGCTGAACCCAGTGGGGACATAAATGCTGGCCCGTCTCTGCAAAGGGATTACGTAGGGTGAGATGTGTTGTCTGAGTGGCCATTTGCTGGCAGTGCCGTCGAGAAAGGACACCTTGCTTATGTGGCTTACCCCAGGAGTCCCCCACGTAGTGCCTTTCTCTTGTCTCCTCTTCTGCCATTGCCACGCTGTCCTGGATGCACCGTCCCCTTCTCAGCTCTGAACAGCCTGAGCTGCAGCCTCCTGTAATGCTCTGGTGATACTGTCCCTCTTTCCTATCAGGCAGTTGCTACTTTAGCTTATGACTTCAAGGACTCTAGGAGAGATAGTCTCCATCCAGTGTTTTTTTTTAAATTATTATTATTTTTATTTAATTTTAGAATGCTGTGTAGAGCAGCTGGATGTGATAATTGGAGGCTGGCAGGTGTGAAGCCTCCTTGTATTAATCGTCCCAGCGATGTAGCAAAGTGTAAATCCAAACTTTGCTGCTCTCCCTTCTATTCACAAAAGTAAGCCTAAAACCTTTGAAGTTTCAGAAAGCCTGGATTGTGACCTGGGCTCCAATTGCAGCTCAAATCCCTCTGTAACAATACAAAAACATATTTGTGAAAGACATCAAGGCTCTGAGAAATGCATCTGGGAAGGAAACTTTGTTGGCAAAGGGTGAAGCGCCAAAAGTTTGTGTGTGGGTAGGAGGGGGGAAGGGGGTGGGGGAGGTCACTTTGTTCTAGTTCAAAACCTGTGGCTTTGATTTATGGGAAAACTTTTGTGCTGAGAATCAACCTGGACATATGTTTTGAAGAGAGCGGGTGGTCATTCTCTCCACAATAGATTTAATTCTAATCTAAGAGGCCCAGTTAATTCTTAGGAAATGTCAATGACTTTTTTCAAACATGGGAATGCCCGTCCTGATGTTCTTGCCAAAATCTTATTCAGATAACTTTATTTTTCTTAACAGCCCTTGGCAATTTGAATTAGAAAGCAAATGAATTTTAAAACCCGTTAGGAATGAATTCCAATTAGATCGTCTTCTGATATAAATGTCATCTTCAAGTTTGTACTCTCTATCATATAGTGATGGAGCTGCCATGCTGTGTCCCTGGCGTGTCTGCCTTTTGGTGAGAATATGTGATTTTTTTTTTGTTAGTGGTACTTCCAAACCTGTACAAACAGCAGAATACCATTACTTGTGGCAAAGCTTTTCCAGCAATCAAGGAATTGCAAAGAGTCATTCTGTGTATTGGTGGTTCCCAGTTGCTAGTGAACGTGAAGCTGCCTCATGTCTCTTGGGGCATTGGTTGGGTCTGCTTCAATCAGAGATTTTGGTCACATTAGCTGAATCACATTGGTCGGGTCTGCTTCAATGAGATTTCAATCACATTAGCTGAAATGTACGGAAAGAAGATTTTGGAAGGACCACCTAGGCTTGCAGTGAATGCATCTTGTTCATCTTTTAATTTCCCTACAGTCCGTTCCTTCAACATTGAATCTAGTGTGAGCTTTGCCATTGACTTTGCTGGGCTGAGGATTACACCTTTTCTGTTAAACTCAGTGAACATGGCGTGAAAAGCCTGGTCTCATCACACATCCTCCAGGCTTTCACTCCCTAGGCAGAATTTGCAAAATGCTATAAGGAAGAGCAGAGAGCTATGGAAAGAGCAGTTTTTGTAGACATTTCAGACGAGAGCAAAGAGGGACCTAAATATTTTCCTGCTCCCTTTAACGCTGGTGATTGATTTTAGTGCTGGGATAGACTGGTAATTCAGTAGTTATCAACCCTTTCAGAAAAGCATTAATCTCCTTCGTAAGACAGGTTTATTGGTGGCAGGAGAAGTTCACTGTATTGTTCGCTGCATTGCTTTTTGGTGGGTCAGGCTTTCCAAAGCAGCGCGATGGAGTGAGGGCTGTTTATTGGGCACGTCCTTCTGGCCCATCCACCGAGGCAGCAGAATAAGCCTTTTACCTCCTGCATTCATCAGCTTGCTCTTGCTTATCGGTATTATTTCAAAACTGTTAAGGTGGTGGAGGGAGTGGAAATTTATAAGGGCAATAAAACCTCAGGCAGCAAACGCTGTGGCGATGAAAAGGTGTAAATAAAGGAATGCTATAAATAACAGAGGACGGATCCATCAGCCTGCGATTGGGGTCAGAGAAGCTTTAATGCTAGCGATTAATATTGTTTTAAGCTGTTGATGCACAGAGATTTTCAGGCGCTGTCAAATAGCCCTATCTCTGTAGCACACTAATCACTTGGCTGTCAGGGGCTGGATAAAGAGGAACGTGTGATTTCCTTGTCAGCGAATACAGAGATTATTGTCAGCCCCTGCCCCCACGGAGAAGGAAACTGCTGCTGACCTGGGAAGGTTTAAAAAAAAATATAAAAAAATTCCGTTTTCTTTCAAACCTCGTCAGTCAGCCCTGATTGACATAAAAAGGAGAACTGGGAGCCAGCGAAGACCAGGGTGCTGCTTCCTGCTCATGTGGGTGGAAAGATTCCCTTTGCTGGATCAGATGTGAACCACTAAAGAAGACAAATTCTCAAATCTGCCTGAATTGTGTAAATCGTAGAGTTGTGACTTTTATCCATCCCCTTTGTCCATGGGTGTTTAAGTTTTCTGTGGGGTCCTATGAAAACAACAAGGGTGAAAACCCCTTTTAAGCCACAGATTTTCAATGAAGGACAAGAAAGCAACACACCACAGTCTTTCTGTGCTGGGACAGGTGAGTCAATAGCATTTTCAGAAGGAGCTGGGAGCCTTTGTCCTCAGGTACAACAGGTTTCAGGAGATCCAGCCCATCCTTAGGCACTGTGGGCACCTGTGATACCTTCTGGTGCTGATGATGGAGGCTGCCTTGTGGACGGTGCTTCAGGTGTCATGAATGGCTTTGGCTGCTGCCAGAGAGAGAGTGATCTGGGAGCCTTCTTCCCAGGAGAGCAAAGGGGTGTCCTGGGGACAATTAACCAGAATAAACACAAGGAAACCAGTTTTTTCAAAAAGAAACCCAGAAATCTACATGTCGACACAGTCCAGCTGTGATAGATGTTTGCAAGCTCTGAACGATAAGATTTCAAGATTTTCTGGCATACTGGTGAAGAACTGTGAGAAGAAAAGCATGTCCCAGGAACAATATGCTTATAAACCAAATTGAGATGCTGCAAAGGTTTACTTTTGTGAAAGTTTGTTTCTGTTGTATTGAATCCACAGTTTAAACCATGCATGAAGGCCTCACAGAGCGGTAAGCAGAACAGAGAGGCAAATTTATACAGTGCTTCTGCAAGGGGTCCTGTGTATAGACCTATTCAAGCCAGAAAATATAGATCAATTTCTCTCCTCAAATAAATTTCTCTTGGAAGAAATGCAGAGAATAGTAAATCTTCTCTGGGGTAGAGGCATGGTAATGAACTCTTTCCAATACTGTGGATTTCTTCAACATTTTTTTTCAGGATCAGTCTTACATTTGGTTTTCAAATTAATTATACATTTTAAAAACAGGTATCTCCTGATATTTTCAGCTTTTCATCATACTAATGGTGCATCAAACTCTTCTCGGTTACACACTTATTTTTCTGACTACATAAAAGGCACTGGAGGTTGTCACCTAATCGCGTCTCTGGGAACTGGGACTTCTAAAGCATCCGTGATGAATTTTGGAGATTTGGTAACTGTATTTCTCCCAGCTACATTTTTTCTTCTCAGGCAAAGCAATTGAGGGAATACTGTGTGTTTAATTATTTCGGACAGTAGTGAACTAGCTTTTAATCTAGTAGGCCTCATTTTCCCATATTTTATACTCTAGGCAACCCCATGGATTATATGTAAAAATACCAATTAAGTATCCTTTTAATGTTCCTGTGTCAGAATTATTATCACCATTATTTTAACATTTGGAGAAGACCGTTTTAATGATATAAGATTAAATTCTCCCTTTCGGCTGTTTTAATAATGACTTTAAGCAACATTACTCCAGATTTACACCGTCACAGGAACAGAAGAACAAAAGTGATGTGAGCAGTGGTACTAATGAAGTCTTTTTCCTTACATATTCACATAATTTTTTCCTTAGTGCATCCCTCCCATCTTTTTCTTGCGGTAACAAAGGTTTTCACCATGCTTCCTTTGTTGCCTCCTATGGCATAGCTAGCCCAGATTTATATCCACGCTGATCGACCAGGTATAACATCCGTGCTGGTTGGCTGGTGGGACAGTGCAACAATGACGACCAGCTTTGGCACTGACGTGGCTCTCTTCTGTAATTGGCTAGCAGTTCTTCAAAAATGTACAGGGACTTTTAACTCATTTGTCATCTCAACGTTTCTGACAAATTTCACTGAAATTTAGCCAGCAGGTTCTCAGGTCCTTGAAAGGAGGACTGATAAACAGGGAGGCAGAGGCTTAGGCAGCAGAACACCAGTAAGTCACGACTGCTTCAGCAAATCAGCCCAAATTCATTAATGGAAGAAGTAGGACAGGAATTAAATATGTCGCGGGCTCCCAAGCATTTGTTTAACTCTCATCTCACAGTCTAGCATATATATTTCAATATTGTTCCCTTTTTCCTCCTTAGATAACCATATACCTCTGTTTGTCTAACAGGAAAGTGCAACTAGGTGCGTCTGAACTCTATTTTAGAAATGAAATGTAACAGTTAATTTGCAGCACTGCCAGCCTTTTCACAGCAGAATATAAAAAGACAACTACTTCAGACTAATGAAAGTGACAGTGGGGAAAGACGCCTTTTAAACATTGCAAATTGGATGGGTGCATCTGGAGCGTAATTTTAAAAGAATCTGACAAGGTCGTTTGCAAAGAACAATCTTCTTCCTTGTTGAAATGGTTTCAGACCTCCAAAACTTGGCACTCTTGAGTTTTCAGGGTACTTCTGAAGTTGGCAAACTGCCTATTTGATATAACTCTGGACTGTCATCCGAGCTGTATCTTTCAGAGTTTCAGATTAGCTTCTGCAGAAGTAAGCGGTGCGCTCCATGCCATCGAGGGTAGCAAACTTAAATTTTTAAAAGTTAAATTACAGCATCTTCACAAAAACTTTCTCAGGGGAAAACTGAACTGAAATAATGTTAGAAGATATTTCTGTGCAAATGTATCAATTTGTGACATTCTCACTTTTTTATGCTCCAAAGTAGTCCCGTGCAAACCTCATGAAGTTCAGCAAGGCCAAGTACAAGGTCCTGCATGTGGGTCAGGGCAATCCCAAGCACAAATGCAGGCTGGGCAGAGAATGGCTTGAGAGCAGCCTTGAGGAGAGAGACTTGGGGGTGTTGGTAGATGAGAAGCTCAACATGAGCTGAAAGTGTGCACTCACAGCCCAGGTGGCCAGCCCTCTCCTGGGCTGCATCACCAGCAGAGTGGCCAGCAGGTCGAGGGAGGTGATTCTGCCCCTCTGCTCTGGTGAGACCCCACCTGGAGTACTGCGTCCAGCTCTGGAGCCCCCAGCATAAGAAGGACATGGATCTGTTGGAGCAGGTCCAGAGGAGGGCCACGAAGATGATCAGAGGGCTGGAGCACTCCTCCTATGAAGCCAGGCGGAAAGAGTTGGGGTTGTTCAGCCTGGAGAAGAGAAGACGCTGCAGAGACCTTATAGCAGCCTTCCAGTATCTGAAAGGGGGCCTACAGAAAAGGTGGAGGGGGACTCTTATCAGGGAGTGTAGTGATAGGACAAGGGGTAATGCTTTTAAACTGAAAGACGGTAGATATTATGAAGAAATTCTTTACTGTGAGGGTGGTGAGACACTGGCACAGGTTGCCCAGGGAAGTTGTGGATGCCCCATCCCTGGAGGTGTTCAAGGCCAGGTTAGATGGGGCTTTAAACAACCTGGTCTAGTGGGAGGTGTCCCTGGCCATGGCAGGGGGGTTGGAACTAGATGATCTTTAAGGTCCCCTCCAACTCTAAACATTCTGTGATTCTGTGATTCTATGAAAGGGGACGATCTTTTTTAGATCCTGGCTGTTGAAATGAGGGAGTGACCAGGTAGCCCACAGCTTCAGTGCTTGTGGGGGAGTCAGAGAAAAGGCTGTACTTGAGGACTCTGGAGACCTTTGCTGTCCTGGAAAGGTTTCTTCCACCCAATCCCACCTAAGGGAATGCTGACTTGGTTAAAATGGATTTATTCAAATCCTGAGATGAATGGGAAGTTCTCATTAGTAGCACGTTCATGCAAATGAGGAGGAAGCTCTGGAACTTAGGATATGAGGTGCATGTCATAAGTGAAAGGAAATTGGAAGAAAATAAAAAGCAAGGAGCTGTAGCAATGTGCAGTGCTCTAAAGCGTAGGCATTTGCCACAGCAAGGAATTTCTGATCTATGTCGACTTACTTGCATTTGGGGACTTGGAGGCCAGAATCTGCTTGTATCTTCCAAAGCATAAAGAGAATTCAAAACCTGGATAACAAATGTTGCTTGAAATGAAAAGCAAGTAAGTGTAGGAACACAGGAATAGGAGTGTGGGGAAAAGGTTTGAAGGGGAGCACAGACTGGAAAATATCCTTTTAATCCAATTACCTTCTTTATAGAAGACTGTAGGAGTGTCCAAGGCACCTTTGCTCTGACTGCTTTGAGATGCGTGTATCTGTTTTAATTTTGGGAGGATGGACTTAGATCTACGTGCACTCAAAAAAAAAAGTCTCTATTTCTTACAGGAGGTCCTGGGAATTAGCTGATTTTGGGGGGAAATTAAAATATATAAAAATGAGGGTCACAGGTTGCAAGGAAGGGTACTGGATGGGCACGAGGGTACAAGCTGAGCTGTCCGTGGGCAGTCCTCTTGCACAGGCACTCTTGTTCAAGGATGCTGGTTAGAGGTGTCTGTCCTAGTGTTTAACAGGTTTCCTGTCTTGGAGACTCATCTTCCTAATGCCCCCCCGGAGAGCTATTAACAGGTACTCACTATGCTCATCTCTCCAGTGATTAACAGGATCATTGGAACAGGTTGCCCAAGCAGGTTCTGGAGTCTCAGTCCTTGGAGTTGTTAAAAACTTGAATGGACACAGCCCTGACCAACCTGCTGCACTAGCTGACTCTGGTCTGAGCATGGGGATCAGCCCGGATGGTACCCAGAGGTGCCTTCTGTCCTCTGTGACTCTGTGAATTATGGTCTGGAGTGACTACATCCCTAGTAAGGAGTTCATATTTCCACGGTTAACCCATGTTTTGACTTTTCTCTTTAGGCTGACACAAAAAATTGCTGTGTGGTGACTTTTGCAATGTAAGTATTCTTCTGCCTAGGTATGGGCTGAAACCAGCAAAATCTCATTACATGTGAGATCATCATCTTTATTATTTGGTGATGAATTCCAGTCTCCATAAAAGTTTGCTGAGTTTTAACTTGTCGCTAAAAGCTAGCGTATTCCACTTGATCCATCTGGCCCACTGTGCAGCTCAGCTGTTCGACATTGCAGTCAATCAGTATCTCATAGGCGCAGTAAAAGATGTAGGTAGGAAAAGTGGCACAGAGAATTGGAGATGTATCTGCTGTTAGCACAGTTCTGGAGAGAGTGGCTGGGTAGGAAAGTGAATTGTCCTTATGCCTTTTTTCACAGACCAACACTAACCACCGCCCACTAGTTAAACACGTTCATTTATCAGTTAAAAGGAAGACAGGTGTGGGTGGAATGGCTGGATATAATGACGAATTATGAATTTCAAGGCAAGAAATGTTCTTTGTTTTGGGTGGTATGCAGTGGAACAGCTACCAAAGCTGGGATGAAGGCGAGCAAAGTAAAAATTGGGCTGAAGAGAAGTTATTGGCTAACAAGGAGTGCAGTTCAGTTCTGAAGTGGCACCTTGGGTGCGGCCTCATTAATTTAACAGTTATAAACTAGATAAGATAGTCTTCTATGGGAAACAATCCTGACCTGATAGGGAAGTGGGCAAGACCATCTCTGTTTCCTACAAAATCTCTTTCTCTGCTCAGATCCCCCATTTAAATCCTTTAGGATTTTGTGAGGAAAACAGAGTTCTCTTTCCATGTGTTTCCAGCTCTTTGATCTGGGAAATGGGGCCAGCTATGCATTGATTATGTGAAGCATGCATCTTTTAATTAGCAAAATTTAATACTTTTTTTTTCCTCCACGAGTTCTGTTGAAAAATATAATTTTAGGCAAGGTAGACCTCTAGCATTAATGCATTCCATCACTTTGTTAGACACAAAAAGTCTTTTTAGGCGCTTTTATCTCTACAGTCTTGCAGAGATTGAGCCAATTGACATGTAGTTTTGAGCTTACCGGTCATGATCATTCAGAAAATTGTTAAGGACCATAGGTGAAAATGTCCTTAAGACACTGGGCAAACGTATTTACTACAGGTCAATACTTTAGTATTCTTCTACACATCCTGTAATTATAAAGGGTCATCTTGTTCACTTTACGGTTTGAGAGAGCCAATTTTTCCATTAGAAACATTTATAATTGTTTTCCCTCAATTGTTCTAGCTATGTTATAATCATGTCATATAATGACCTTTAAAAATGTGTCTAGAAAAGCCTGCAGCTGTTCCCTCCTTGGTCTTTCTCTACTGAGTTATATTTAAGCCAGTGTCTCTGAAAACAGGCAGTAATAAAAGGGATGTTATGCTTAGCAAATATCTTAATCACGGTAAATCTCTGTTGCCCTACAAATGACTGCATGGGGGATTAGAGTTGAGTAAGCCATTTGCTGAATATCACTGCCACCTTTCCTAGGCCATTTAAGCATGTTTAATTTTTCAGGGTGAAACATGAAACCCACTAATACAAATGTTTGCATTTGGACTGAATTATATCCAGACTGCAACAGTTAAAGCAGGCTTAGGACCAGATTGTGACTGATCTGTAGGAGGCCAATTCTTCTTGGGAGAGTGAGAGGGAAAAATGGGTTGAAGTACCAGTAAATATATGGATGATGCTTAGCTCTGTATTTTCTTTATATCAATCACAGTCCTTCCCATTGGCCAGTGCCTGGGAGCCATCAGTGCCTGGATGAGAGACAGCTGGCTTTGGTTCATCCTGGCTAAGATGGAGGTGGCAATGCTATGAAGCAGAAAATACTTTCAGGAACTTGTGTCCTCTGTAACATCACTTTCTATCTGTTTGTTTATCCAGATTTCTGTCGGGTTGCCCAGAGACACTGAGAGCATCTGTTCTCCAGTGATCAAGCTTAAGGGAATCTTTTGGGAGTCTGAAATACTACTGACTACTTCATTCTTTATTTTTCTTCTTTCATTCTTCCTTTTAAGAAAGCAGTGTCTTCTATCTGTGGCAGCCCTAACCATCTTAGGTTCAGCCAGAGCCTTGGGAACTGGCAGCTCCAGTAGGTGTTTTCTAGGGCAGAATTTAGTGACCGTGAGGAGGTGGTATCTGTTTCAGGTGGCACAGCACTCTTACTCCACGCCGCAGTGTGCCAGGACTGCATCACCCAAGGAGTGTGCACTCAGATTCACCTCCCCGGTCAAATATCTTGAGCCATCCATCAGGCAGCTTCCCCCATAAGCCCTGAACTTGACTTCCCAGCGCGGCTACAAGGGTAAGAACTGCGAATGTGAGAGGCAGAGTTTTGTTGTCGACTGTCTCATGACTGCTGGGCTGACCTTCAGCAGAGGTGTGAATGCCTGTGCATCCCAGTGTCTTCTGGGCTAAATGCAATACTCACTGTGTTTAAATCCCAGTCAAGTTTCCAAATGGCAGGCTTGACTTTGAATGGTCAACAGAATTTAAGAAATATTCAAAGGACCTTAAATGGGTCCACAGGACATGTAATTAAGCAATCAGTTATACTTGTTAATTGGGAGATGTAGCTAATAATAACCAAATCAGAAGAGGAAATTGAGTTACTGCCTTGTAAGAAATAAGACCTTCACAGAGACCCTGGCACTTGCTCATTATAGGCTTCAAAATTGATCTTTTCCTAAAGTTAATCATCTATTTCATATTTCAACCACTTCAGCCAGTCACAAGTATTCTCCCTTTCCAGATATTCTTTTATTAACTATGTATAGCTTGTCCTATTGCAGAGTTTTCTGCCTATGTGCTTTTAGCTTGAATCCATGTTTTTTTCCTACGGAAAAAAAAGTCTATTAAGTCTATAAAGTTCTATTATACTCTGTTAGGTTTTACACTGTATAGCTAGGCTAAAGCTTTGATCCCATTTCCCTCCCAGAAGAAACAAAAATCCTATGGGAGACCATTGTAGGTGAAGATAACAACCCTTAGTATGTTCAGTGTGTTAGATGCCTACATGGTGACTGTGGATGAAATACCTACATAGATAAAATTATGGTTGATTCTTCACGGCTGTATGAGGTTCCTCTCTCTCTCCATACTCTGATGTTGAACAGAGCGTCTGTTTCTATTTTCTGTCACTGTTTTACACAGTCAGCTGATCGTGGGTTTATCCCTATAGGTATTGCTGAAGTATGTGTGTTCTTCAAACAGATTCTTCCATGAATGAATTAGGTTTTAATTCTGTCTTCATTTATGGAGATGGATGAGAAAGTGTTTTCCCATTCAATAAATATTTTAGAGGTTTTAAAGTTTCCTTGCAGTGGGATAAAAACTAGGATCTTTCAGAGATTTTTGTAAAAGGCTGCAAAGAGGGAGAAGGAAGATTATGTACTGGAATAGGGTGTAGGGTTAAGATTCTCACCCGGACTGTGAGGGTCTGGACCAGGGTTTTCACACTCCAGGTGGATGCTCTGATCACCAGGTAATAGACTATTTTGAGGGGGCTATTTTTTGACTTCCAGTAGGAATTTTCAAGTTGAGTATGAGGAGTAGTTTGTTTTCAGACATTTCTTTTAAATGAGCATGTGCCTGTTTTGGTACACGTTTTCTCTGTGCAGATTCTTCAGAAAAAAACTGATCTAATGTAGAAATTAGCCCTGATTGGAGCAGAGATTAAACCACATGACTCCTAAGGAGTCTTCTGAGGAGTCTTCCAACCTAAATTCTTCTATGATTCAACTTTGGTGGAAAATTCCTCTCCATCTCTAATCAGGCAAAATGATTCTTGAACCTATAGTTACAATACAGTCAAAAATGTCACATTAAGTGCTAGCTGCCGTGGTGTAAAGACTTAAGTATTAATCTATAAAGTAATTATTAGCTAGTGTTCTCAGTTACTGAGTAGTTTGATGCATATGGACTTTGCAGAAGTTCTTATATATGTGTGTGTGTATGACATTCGGCATAGAGAACCAGTGACAGAGAGAGACAAAAGTCATGTCTATGCTAGTAAATGATACAGGGCCAGGGGCAGCTCCAGGCACTGGGTGGTGATTATTGACATTGTTTGATTGTTAGTGTGCTCTATGGCACAATTTTCACCTGGTACAACTAGGAACATTTCAGATGAAATGACTGATCATGTTTGGGAGGTTACTGTGGGTCAGGGACCCCTCCCATTAAGCAATTTGGATGCTGTTGTGGCTACATTTCTAACGGTGAATAACATAATCAAGTGGAAGGTCACTCTACAGAGGCTGGGGAGGTTGAGGTTACCTTCTTGGCTGTGCCCTGGGTTGGCTGGGGTGACCATAGACATGCCACTTCAGTTTTCTTCATCTTTCTTTTACACTTGTAGATATCTAGCTGTAAAGACTCAGCTCTTCAAAACAGTGTTTGTCTTCTGTGGTGTGTTGGCAGACATACATGGGGAGGGCCAGTTCTAGGTTGGGACCTCTAGGGGTTCCCATAATACAAATAATAAT
Organism: Burhinus bistriatus; assembly: GCA_013397275.1. NCBI lineage: Eukaryota > Metazoa > Chordata > Aves > Charadriiformes > Burhinidae > Burhinus > Burhinus bistriatus. Next base: position 820,113 of record VYXH01005291.1, read on the forward strand.
AGTAAAGAGAAAGGAATGACTTGTGATCTCTTATGAAATAATTGCCCGGTCTCCTTGACAGATGTAAACTTGAGTGACTGTTCTGTGTGCACCAGCCTTACAAAAGCAAGAGTGTATTTTGTGTTCTTGGACTGACCATTTCAAGAAGGATTTGGGGAGCAGCTTTGCACATCTGTTTTTGCAACAGGCAAGAACAGCTTCCATCATTAACAAATTTAGTATAGCTCCTATTGAATCTGCCAAGGGAGAGCTGCTGTCAAAAAAAGCTATTGAGCATAATTTTGTTTGCATTTGAGCTGCTGTGATGTAGAATAAATGCATAAAGGGCACATAAAGGGCTGATCTGCGCCTAAATATGCCTAAAGATGGGCTTTCACCTTCCCCTGCCACAGGCTTGTAATATCACCGTGTGGAAATCACTCAATCGCCACGCCTCACTTATTTGTCTGCAAAATGAAATTGTTGGCTATTTACTGGAACCGACACGTGCTAGGTTAAAGTATGTTCATTAACTGTGCTGATAATGGCAGAGAGAGAGAATGCGTAATGCAAATGATCAGTGCTACTCTAGCAAATGCAGTTGTAAGGCTGGGATTGTGCTGGCAGCTAATGTGCACCTCTGGGCGTACGCCCAGAATCACTGCTGCCTCTGACAAGCTCACACCATGGGGAGGTGAGAGGGCTCCCTTCACGCTGAGTGCCCGCCTCTGGATCAGCTGAGTAATTAAGTGTTTGTTTCCTTCCAGATGAGTACAAGAGTAAAGTAGCCTGCGAAGATGACAAGCTGAGGCTAAGCTGTAAGAAGAGCATGGTGATAGCCATTTACTCTGCTATCTTTGGAAGGACACAAGGAGGCAGCCTGGAGTGCCCATACCAAACCCTAGGGATGCCCATGATTGGTAAGCTGGGGAACGGCTTGACAGAGCACGCTGATCTGGGCAGGGTGATGTCATTTACTGTCATCGTGGTAGGGTTGGCACAGATCCCGGTTAGGAAAAGCAGGACTGGCACATGCAACCTGCCACACTGTCGCTCCTGATGTGTGGTACCTTGTTAACCAGCGGTGAGCTTCATCAGGAGCACCAGACTGAGGCTTAGCTAGATGCCCTCACCAAGTTACCAACCAGCAGACTTTTAGCAGATTCATCATATTATATGGTTGAGTTTCTTGTTCAACTTTCTGTCCTCCTGGTGGTTCATACACTGAGCCTCTATAGAGGAGCATATTATTGGTGGATGTCATGGACTGTCTGTGGCTAAGTCAAGCCTTGACGTTGCATTTTAACTTTTACTGAAGTTAAAGCAAGGGGAGAAAATTAAAAAACCAAGTTGTTAAGCTGCATCACGTTACGGTTGATTTACAGTACCTTCAGGGAGCTTCTTTACTCTCAGGCTATCATAATCTCTTACATTCATGTGTTAAGATCAATAAATTAAAAAACATTCACTAGAACTGTCTGTTCTTGAGCCAATGTGAAGTGAGTTTGAGTATTTTAGGCTGTGGCAGAGAGAGCATATGTTTGCAGTGCAAAATCCTGTGGTCAGCATTCCTCATCATCCTCTGCAGAGGTGAGAGGGAATTAACTGGTTTCCCAAAGGAATTGCCTCTAGAGGGGGAAATGCTTCAAAGGGGGCTTTAAAGGGAAGCTTGAGCTGCTGCTATTGCCTGTGCTGGTATCCGTTCAGCTGTGTCTGGGGATCGTTGGCTTCACAGCTGCTGATCCAGGGCCCTTAAGGAGTTAAATGCCGTTCAATGGAGGCATGTGAAGTGACTGCTTGGAAATCTGATACGCAGATGATGGGTGTCAGTAGGGAACCACAGGTGGAATCGGGCCAGTCAGGTTATTTGTGCAGCGTGGCGAGTGCTTTACTTGTGTAGCTGTGAAAATCTGAGCATTTGCAGCACAGCTGAGTAGTTCAGGGTCTCCTACCCAGTCCCATGGATCAGATGCATGGCAGGAGGAGTCATGGTCCTTTAGACAGTTACCTCCTATCTCCTGAGGTGACCTATGTCCTTGGATATGCTCCTGCTATCCCCCAGTTGCAAGGGAGCAGAAGCTGAAACAGATACGTGTAACAGGTTAGTTGAGGCCTCTTTCATGTGGTGTTCAGGATGGGCTAAGAGCGTGCACACCGGTGCTGTGGTGGTTCGGCTGCTGGGTGATAACTTGCCGAGTCAGCAAAACCTGATGGGTTCCTAGTGTATACCTGAGCAACCGCGCCTTTGTCCTTGCTGAGAGAGCAGAAACAGGCACATACCAGTGACAAGGTACTAGCACCGGGACCTGCTCTTGAATGTCAGTGTGAAGCAAAACTCTATGTGAAGCCACAAAGGGTAAAGTTTTACTCTTATTTGCTGAGATACAAAGTCCTAAAGCTGGTACTGGCTGAGAGCAAGGTGTGTGGCACTAGCAAACAGGATGGGAGGCAGTGGAACTGGGAGACCAAAGCTGTAGCTAAGAGAATAAGCAGTGCCAAACCATCTATAGTGCTTGGATGCCCCGTAGTTTTCAAACTGGCCCTGTGATCTCTACAAATTGGGTTGTTTGGCCAAGGAAATAAGGTATTGGATCCTAGAGTTGGAATGCCAAGCTAGTGGTGGGAATGCCGAGGTAGCTTTACCCAGTGCAAGGTTGTAAGCTGTGGACTGATGCTAAAAATAACTGAGTTGTTGGACAGGAGCAAATATCTGTATTTTTGGAGTTGCTGCGGTCTCAGGTATCTGTTAAGTCAACGTGGTGCTGCTGGGATGCTGGGAGAACGGGGATGTCCTGACAGTATAACAGCAAAGGGAGGGTGGAAAGTGTCTCTGGGACAGTGGCTGGCTGCATGCCCTGCAGGGCTGGGGATGAGAGGTGAGGCACTCACCGTGGAGCAGTGCCTTCCCGAGGCTTTCCCAGGCGTTTGGGCACTGTGCGTGTAGTGTGAAAGGCACACAGTATAGCTGTTGATGCTGATGTTCCCCTGCTTGCTGAAATCCTCAGAGTGGAGGGGGGGGTGCGAGGAGCTTAGATAAATATATATGAGTGTGCAGGTGGTCTTTCAACTTGCCGTGCTCCATCCCTCAAAACCCAGCTATATTTGAGAGTGTTTGTCCAGGTCTGCTAAGTGTGTTCAGCAACAGCTCGCTAATCCCCCTCGGCATGATGCTGCCAATGCTACAGGCATTCCCTGCTTCTCGTGAGCTTCCCTTTCCTTCCCTTCATCTATTTTGTGCGAGCTGACCCAACGGAACAGAGCTCTAGTGATGCAGGAAAAGTGGAGGTGAGTTGTGACTGTGGTTATTACTCCTTCTTTGGCTCCATAGGAGAAACCAGTATAGGATCCATCTGCAATCCAGATCAGCTAAAAGCACAGTCACACCGTGCTTCCCTACGGCACGCTGCAAGAAAGAATAGTCGTGTGTACATCTGCAGCACTGAAGTGAGCAGTTGTGCTCCCAGCTGCCACTAGCAATTGTGGGAGCGGCGCACGGAGTCCCTCAACCTGCTCCAGAAACCGTACTCCTGCCACGGGCCTGCCTAGCCCAGCAGGCAACTCTGTTCCTTCAGGAGCAGGTGAAAACGTCACGGCTTATAAATCAAAGCTTTCTTTAGCTAGAGAACATTTCCCTGCACGTTTCCACAGCCCCACGATACAGGGAGGGCTGCTCCATGACAGCCTTTGATCCCAGACATTTGCAAGGAGCTGATCTTACAAACACGACCGTATGACTCAGACTTCACGGCAGCATCCAGTTCCCGTAAGGCAGAACCCAGCTATGTTCTGCACATGGAAGATTTATTCTGTTTGAATTTCATGGGGCTGATGATTTGCGTCAAGTCTGAGCCTTGGCAAAGGGCCTTTTCCTGGGAAGTAGGTCCTGGACAAGTTTGCAGTGATTATTTTTATGCAGGCAGCATGAGTTACTCGATGAGTGAAGAACTCGTACTTGCCCCAAAGGTGGGGAAGGGTATCTTTTCTTCCTCTCTTAATGGAAAACAGTTCAGAAAATTTTATTCCATTTTTTCTGTGAACAAAATGCACATTTGGGTTGAATTTAGAAATCTACAGCTTCTACAGATGAGGCTTTTAGATAACTGAGGTCTAATATGGGGAGGAGGGGTGGCCTAATAGAGCACTGTATGTATTTCTGACTGCCTAAGGTAAGGGAACAAATAATTTAATTTGTGTTATTTCTTCCTTGAAAAACAAGACCTTGTACTCCTGTAGGAGTGTTGAGGAGATAAAATCCGTTAATGGTGAGTTTCTTGGATTCTGCAGGGACATGAGGTACGTTAGGTGCTCAGGTGGAGGGATCTGAGGTATTGTGACATTGCAGCCCTTTGACACCTGCATAACCCAGCCATCATTGTGCTGCTTTTGGGTGATGTAAGATCCCCAGGTCAGACTTCACACACCGTGCCATGCCCTACGCACGCTTTCTCTTGGTCTAATGTCTGTGTGAATGTGCTTGGCATCAATGAAGAGAAAGTTATTGCGAAGAACTCCATCCTATCCCTGTCATGTTAAAGAGAAAATCTGCCAGGATTCTCTTTTAACTGGAAACATGCTGAAACTTGTGTCTCTGACCGTAATGGGAAACCCCAGCAAACAGCTGGACCCCTCCTTCAATGCCTTGGGAACTCTGAAAAGCTCCTAAAGGAATTTGACCTTATTTGTAACTCTTTTAATAAAGCCTCCACTTTGCTGCCAGCATGTGCAGAGACAATACACAGAGCATAGGGAGGTCTCTGGGGAAAGGGTTATTTGCAAGCAACAAACCATTAATATCCCTCAGCCCAGTGAGCCCTTTGCCCCTTTATCGTGCTGTTTACAGCTGCCTCTGCCTGCATCTCCGAGCGGCTTGTTTATAGCAAGAGAAACCAATTTTAAAAAATGGCCTTTTCCTACTTGTAGCTGAGTGCAAGGTAATGATCTAATTAGGAGACTGAGGAGGAAGAACTTGGAGGTAAAACGATTACCCTTTTTATCATTTAGTGGAGTGATATCCTTGATCATATTCAGGGCACCTGACACGTTCACATACACGTTTTTACAGTACCTACCCCCCTGAACCACAAAGAGTGAGATGGACATGTTCAGCTGACCTCTAACATCAGGATCCAGGTCTCCTTCTCAAGGACCCTGTCTCTCTCCATCACGTATACAAAGAACCCACAGCAATTTAACTCCTCATCTGGGTAGAAGGAATCCAGGCTTGGTTTTGGAGGCGGCGCAAGATCGTGGGAACTCTGGCTCCAAAGCCTAGCTTTGGGTCCTGGTGTGTGGGTTAAGCTGAGTAGTCTGCTGAGGAGTGAAATGTCCTTGTCACTTAAGCATACCGGTTCTCTCTGATTCCTCTCTAGGGGGAAAATGGATGTGTTTACAAAGCCCTGAGGAAACTCAGATGGTCAGTGGCACTCTCTAACTCATTGGATCTGATAACGAAAGAGCAGAGAAATGAGTTCAGCAAAGGAGCCTGTGCCTTAGGTGCTCATTCCCTGGCATTTTTCATTTTAATGCAGTGACAGAAGGTGATTCAACCCAGTTTGTTTTCATTTCCTCCTCTTAATGCAGATGTATATATGACTCGAACCAGAGCCTTCACAGTCCCTCATGTAAATATTTATTACACCATGTAAATAATGGATGCTTCTAGTTTGCTTATCTGTGATCAGATCTAGCATGTGAATAAGTATGAAATACATGCAGTAAAAAAAATCCATTTTATTCCACAGTACAAGTTTCTGTTCCTGCCAACACAAGAGATGGTATTAAGAGACAGCTGCCCCTCCAGCCATGCATTTCTGGCTCTCTTCCACTTCACCATCCATGACCATTTTCCATCCTGTGTTTCCATCAGTACAAGTCTATGGCTGTGCTCTAATCTTGATCTTAACTGAAATACTTAAAAATAAAAGGCCTCCAAACTGTGGAGCTGGAGCGATGAAGGGTAGTAACCTCTGGCACTGATGGGGGAAGCAGTGGGGGACCGGGGTGGCAGGAGGAGACGGGGTATCCACTGAAATCTGTGCTGGTCAGATAATGCCATGTAGCACAGCTTGTCCTTCAGCAGGTCCGAGTGCTTGTGGCTGAAACGCTCTCGTGCTGCGCCCTGATTTCTCCGTACGGGAGATGACGGCCTTTGAAACGCTGCAAGGCTGGGTTTGCGGGATGAGCAGCAGATGCGGGAGGGAGTCAGACCACGTCTTTCTTCTCTAATGTGCACACTAGGCTTCCAGAGCGTGCCTGCCTGTAGGTGTGACTCTATGTACATTTGATTTACATTCAGTGCAGAAACTCCTTTATTATGTGTATAGCTGATGATTAAGAACATGTTTTTAGGGGCCAATCTGTTTGTATGTAATAAAACCCACAAGTATCCAAGTTTGAAGGCTAAATAAATATCGGTTGCTGTTTAATTCACATATAATACCTTATTAAATTTAAATGGAAATGAAATTCCCATTTAGAATGCTGTTAAAGTGGGACAAAGCCTGGTTTCAGAAAGTTTTTTTTCAATTTTAGATACTTTGCGTGTTTCACTTTTTGTCTCAAAACACCAGGAGGTAATTAAAATCACTTTACAGCTGTTTCTAGAAAACTCAAACTATTGTTGGATTCCACAGAGTCACAAAAAATGATTTATATGAAGTTGTTTTTATATGCACACAATGGCTATTTTTTTTTTTAAAAAATAAAGAATCCATTCAAATTTGCTTCTGGGCAAGATCTTTCTCAAAGCCAAGATTCAACTTGGTTTTAAAAAAATGACCCCATGCAGTGGTTGTAAATAAAAATTCTGAAAGTAGTAACTGAAATAGCACTAGCAGGCTCTGTGGTGATATTGATATGATATTTGAGGAAGTAAAGTGGGTATTTGTGTCAGTAGTATCAACTTCTTTAGTAGCCGATCTTATAAAAGATGCCTATTGCCCAACTCTGAGTTAAAAGCAAATCCAGAATATAATCCTAATAACAAAAGGGCAGAATTTAAGAGATTTAAATCTATAGCATCTCAACTTATTTCCATGGAGTTACTCTGAATGAAAACCAGTGTAACTTGTTCAGAACTGATAAAGTTCCTCTTAAAATAATTCAGATGTCACTCAAGAATATTACAAAATTACCACGATGGTGAATGCTGAGCCTGAGAAACAAAGGCAATGTGGAACCTGTGAGGCTGCAAGCACACCGTGCTTTATTTTAGGAACCAAGGGCAAGAAGTGACTTGCAGATTGTGTCAGCTGGGTAGTCTCTTAAAAAAAGTGAGCCAGTCCTGCAGCTTCCGAAGTTCAGACCTCAGTGTAGGCTCTTGTTGAACTGTACCCATGTTCAGGAAAATACTTTTGTTGGGCTGTACTGAATAGGAAGGACAGATGAGCTCTGGGACTTCACAGAGCAGTAGATGCACTGAATGCACCATCCCTGTCTTCTACTGAGTGAAGCAAAAGCTGTTAACTTTGCTTTTTATCTCGAATGCCTTATGGCCCACAATCAACTCTGCTGCAAATTAAATAATAAAATTTTACTGTCATTGCCAGACCAAAACTGCTGTGTTCTCGGAGACTTCTTCGAGCCAAGTTTGAAGCTGTCCTCAGATTCTTGCTTTAGCCCCCAAACCTGTAAAATGTTATTAATTTGCTCAACTTTACACACTTGGAGTCAGTCTCTGCAATGCTGGAGCCTCATGTGTTTTATGAGAGTTCTGGTTCCAGATACAAAGGTGATAAGATGATTTGAGTTCACATTAATAAATCAAGTGTTTCTAAATGTAACTATAGCATTTGTAATTAAACCTGCAATCGATCCTTCAGTCGCAGTCTCTAGATGTGATTAGATCGTTTTCTTGATAGTTTTCTCTTTTCTGGCCTACTGCTGAAGTTTCCAAAGTTTTATGAAGTGTGTGGTGAATAATTTTTCTGTCTTGTTCATTAAAACATACTTTTTAATGTAAAGCTGGCCTTCTCTGCACATCCTCGTAATGTTTGGATGTAGATTTTTTTTTTTTAGCCAGCTGTTTTCAGTGACATTGTGCAAGACACAGACGCTATATCCAGCTGCACCAAGTGCGAAGTTCCCTGCTGCTCTTTGTAATAATGATGATGGCAATTTATATGAGAAACCCAGCTCAACATGATACCAAAGTACCCGGCACTGCTAAAGCAAAAACCAAATAGAAAGTCCCTCAAACATTAAAGCTCACAGAAGAAGAAACAGCGTGCTGGGACTGAAGCTGGCGTGGGGGAGGTAGACCCTTCTTGGCCATGAGTTGTTGGAGCATCTTTCTGACGCTGTTCTGCACAGCATCAGGTAATACTCGTACCACAGCTGATGGGCAGGGACCTGGGAAACCAGGGCTAATGTGTGCACCAAAGTCCTAGTGATACTTCCCTACCAGTCCTGACTGGAAATCCTTTTCCACAGCCCAGTGGGTTATCAAGCAAAAATTCTGAGCCCGTGCTTACAGCTCAGAACTGCTTTTAACAGTCTCTTCGAGCAAATTAATTTCTTTTATTTCCCTACTTGAAGAGGGTTTTCTTGTGCTTGGAACAGATTGACTGTGCAGGTTTTCTGAAGCCCATTCTGTTCTGGCTTCCAAACCAGCAGCCTTTTAATTGTTTTGGGTCTCTGCTCCTGAGCTTTCTTCTTTGCACATCTGCTGCTGCATCCTTTCCTTTTTAAGGGTAGTCTTCCGTTTTCATTGATTGGTCTTCACATTGGTTGATGTTGAGGGCTAAGTATCTGTAGTTTAGTTTTCTCTCTCTTGTCTTCCACACTCCCTGTGGTTCTAAACCCAACTCACCTCTTGTGTCCTCTATAGAGGCTTGTGTGCTATGGCAAGGAAGAGAAATCCAGTGTTTTTCTGTTGCCCCCATCTGAAACTGTGTGACAGTGCTATGCTGATAAAAAAAATTACCTTCCCAGGCTGCTTACTGTAGAGAGAAAGTGGACAAAGCCCATCTTTATTAACTCTCTTCTGCACTAGCTTTTAAAGAGAACATCAAATTTAATGGGCACAGGCTAAGCTAAAAATGCCTGGGATTTGATATACTGCACGTGGTGCAGACTGGCTCATTGATACTCTGTGAAGACATCCTTCACAGGCTGATAGGATGGCTAATTTTGGCTAATTTAGCAGCTGAAGCAGAGGCTCAGACACCTCCAGCAGCTGTCACTTTATGAAGGAGCTGAACTTTGTATCAACCACAGCTAATGGAGTATCTTTAAAAGAAGTGAGAAACTGTCCAAGAGCAGAAGGGGAACTTCCTCCCCTGCTGTTGATGACAGAGATTCTCTTGCAGAATGAGAAAGTTTCGAGTCACTCCTAGGTAAAACATGAAGAAATTTAGGCAGCTGCCTCACCTGCAAGGTTGGAGTTACTTTCTTCCTGCTTACGTCCTTCTTGCCCTTCCATCAAAGTTTGTTTTCTCTTTTGGCAGATGAGTAGATAACCACAGCACTGATCCAGACATCTGTCAGCTTTCTTTGCAGGAATGAAATTTCTCTCCCTTAGTAAATTGACTCCTGCATCTTCCATCTTTCATTCTGTCCTCCCTTCTTCATAGCTCTCAGCAAGTGACTTTTCCTGTTTTATTCTTTAGCAAGAAATCGTGCTGCATGTTTCAGAGAAAAATCCTGTCCTCTGCTTGGGAGGAGTTTCTTCCTAGAGCTGTCACTTGTTTGCAAATGACTTCCCTCAAAGGAATATTTGTCTTAGGTTGTTCCTTTCACCTGCTCCTCAAAAGATAGCAGGAAAGCTAGGGTTCTGCTGACTGTTTTAATTCGAGATATAGGTCTGCTCCTGGTGCCATTACACTGAGCCAAAGTGTGCCATAGAATTTGTCTCTTGATCAGGTACCACCAGTCCTGTTCCAGTTCCTAATCACATACCTCACATGCACCGCTGGAAATAGTATTTTAGGCAGTGATTCTCTTTCTGAAGCCTTTAATTAGAGCCAATCATTTGGTCCTTTTGATACTTCAAGGTCTTATACTTTGTTGATTGAAAAAGTAGAATGAGTGCTCCGATTTTTGTGCTTAAGTCATGGGCTCAGAGAGAATGCATCGTCTGACAAGTGGGTGTAGTTTTCTTCTCAGGCTCTGTTTTTCTTTTTTCCAAGTGCACACGTGTGAAGGCAAGTGCAGGGTCCTGCACCTGGGGAGGAATAACCCCATGCACCAGTACAGGCGAGGGGCTGACTTGCTGGAAAGCAGCTCGGTGGAAAGGGACCTGGGAGTCCTGGTGGAGAACGGGATGACCATGAGCCAGCAATGTGCCCT
>VYXH01005291.1:830449-971588 GCA_013397275.1 Burhinus bistriatus
TGGACTAGATGATCTCCAGAGGTCCCTTCCAACCCTGGTGATTCTGTGATTCTTAGGTGGAATAAGGCCATACAGGACTAATATGCAAAGAGGCTATAGAGATTAGTGATGGAAAAGAGATCTGATGCTCAGATGAAACAATAATTATTACAGTGAGCAGTAAGAGAGTAAAAATGTCCTGCTAGCCGACAGTCCTATGATCCTGAGGTCTATGAAAAAGAGGACTAATTGGCTTTCTCTCTAGTCTGACAGAATGGACAATACTGGGATGTAAAAGCCTGCTGCCTTTGAAGCCCTACAGGCAGCCTCTGGAGAGGCACTGCCATGGTGGTACGCCTTACAGCATGCTGACATATTCACATGTTCAGGTGTACGTGGTCCTGTTTGCTCTGGACAGCCTGCCTCATCTGTGCAGGAATGTGCCTTTGCAGGCTCAACATAGATGTGGCAGGTAACCCAGATCATGAGGGTAACAGATGCACAGATGCTCTTGAGCATCTGGCACATGCCCAACTTCACTGTGGGATTAGTCACCCATCTCAAAACTAGGTGTCTAAATCTATTTGTGGATCCATCTGTGATGCCTGCTGTCTTGGAAGAGGTTCCGATGTCCTCCAGAGCATCTAAGAGTTACCATAAGGCAAAAGTTAAACTGTTTGGAAACATTCTTTCAAACCCAGATAGGTTTTGCAATCACAAGCAGCAACGTATGGCTTGGATTTCAGATTTGGATGTGTCACCCTTATTGGAGAAAAACACTTAAGTAACAGTGAGTAACCAAAGTAACGGATGTGATTAATAGGCTTTGGCTCCAATTGCTGTTTTTCACCAGGAAGAGGTAATAAAGAAATAGTCATGCTGGGAAGCAGCCTTAAACTGACTAAAACCCATTCATTGTGGTGAGCTTGATGATATGGACATTACATCACTGAGACTGATTCCAGTTTTAAAGCCAATGCTGTCTGCAAGCTGCAGCTGGTGAAATCCTCCAGCGTGGCTTTGTTGCCATCTGATTTGGGTTTTTACCCTGTCAGAGGTTGGGCTGATAAAGGTAATAGGTCAGGGAGTATTATCATAGTAAATGCAGCTGGTAAGATGGATTACCTACTGAGGGCTTAGGAGCTGTGAAATGAAACTGGCCAGCAGTCTGCATTTGTGGAGTGATCCTCCGAAAGGGAATTCGCCTTGTACCAGGAGCAAGGCTGGAGGGACGTGCAACTTCAAGAAAGTGGGGCCAGGAGTAAAGACAATAAAATGAGCTGATCCCACTCTCCCCTAAACCCAAATATTAGTTTAAAATACCCTATTCTGAAAGCACAGCTGATATCTTTAAACACTTTCACACGTGGAAGTTTCACCGTAGCCAAGATCCGTATTTGCGCTTTGGCAGTGTGCTGAAGCAATCCAACACTAATGAAAGCTGAGGGTAACTCTGGCCCAAACTGTGTAAGTGGGCTCTCTATCACCTGTGAGGTCTTAAAGTGGTTTTTATTGCTCTGCTGTGGGATTTGAGCTTTGTGGGCTTTAAAAGGTTCTTGGCAGGGGCCTGGCTCTGCTTAGCAGTACTTACCTCGGACTTAGGGATATGGTATTGGCATTTGTGAGTGTCCTTCCCCATACCTCTGATACATGGGATCACTTGTTTGTCACTGATGTCAGGATTGTATTTCATGTAACATCTGCAGTTTGCATTTAGCAAGCAAACAAGCAGCAAAAGAAAAGAGATGTTGCCCTGAATCAGCGTGCTATCTGGTGCAATAAGAGTACCGCATCTTGTCTTCCTTTTCTGAAGACTTGGAAAATATGAATTTGTCCAGCTGCGGGGAATCATAGCCCAGCTCTGCTCTACCACATTGCTGGGCTTGGCTTCCCTGCATCTTTTTGAGAGGCTAACTGCATGATTTATGGATAAGAGAGCCTCTGTTTTCTTGTCTGTATGAGCTCTGGGAATGGGCACCTGGAGGTGAAAACTTCTGACCTGGAATCACCTCCGGAAGAGGTACCAATATACTTGGAGATCTCACTTCAACCCAGCTCCCTAAGGACTTGTTTACATCTGTAAGTTAAATTACCTACATGCGCTTCATAACAGCGAACAGGAGTGATGTTGAGACCCATGAGTCATGGGGGTAAAAGAAAATACCATGTTGTCACTTCTAGAACTCTGAATGACGTGGTGGTGACTGTGATTTATGAGGGTGCTGTAGCCTCATCTATCACTCAGCCATGTCTGAGATGTATTATTGACATTTTCAGTGCTAGTTAGTGAGGGGAAAAAGGTGCTTCCATATGACATTTTGGCATCCAGCTAAATGACCTCCGTGTCACAAATCCTTTGAAGTGTATGAGGGAGATGGTCCCATTTTGAGTTTTTGATTGCTGCTCTTACATTTTTTAGTTCAATGTGTTATGTGGAGGATGAGCATGTTGACAGATCACAAAAAAAAACCCCGAGAGGAGAGACCAAGCTAATTTCAGTATTGGTGTAGTCCTCCCTCAAAGTACTGCTGGCTGCTTGCCCTGGCATTTATGGGAATACACAAGGCATTTATGCTTAGAAGTTGTGTGGAGAGAAAAACAGGGAAAATTCCCTATTGTGACAAAAAGGAAGTCTTTGAAGTGAATACTTTGTCAAATTTTGTCCATAAAGTCCATTTCTTTTTTTCAGGGCTGGAAGAATATGATTGATTCCAAGAGAATGGCTCAGGTCTTACCATGGGGAAAATGAGAAGAGTATTTGGATTTATAATATGGGACCCTGGTGTTATCAGGAGAGTTTAGTTGGGTCTTGTAATGTGGGTACCTTAGATGACTTTCTGCCACTCCTACATTCACCAGATTTTGGTGCTCATTAGGGTTTGGAGGTCAGTGGCAACAGTAAAGACTTGCCTAAATTGTGGCTGTTTGCTACAAGAGAATCACAGAATCTTAGAATCACCCAGGTTGGAAAGGTCCTTTAAGATCATCGAGTCCAACCATCTACCTAACACTGCCAAAACCACCACAAAACCATGTCCCTAAGCACCATGTCTATCCATCTTTTAAATACCTCCAGGGATGGTGGTTCCACTACTTCCCTGTTCCAATGCTTGACAACCCTTTCGGTGAAGAAATTTTTCCCAATATCCAATCTAAACCTCCCCTGGTGCAACTTGAGGCCATTTCCTCTCATCCTATTACTTGTCACTTGGGAGAAGAGATTGACCCCCACTTCTCTACAACCTCCTTTCAGGTAGTTGTAGAGAGCGATGAGGTCTCCCCTCAGCCTCCTTTTCTCCAGGCTAAACAACCCCAGTTCCCTCAGAGGAAGAGCCAAGGGAATGGAGTACTACAAGAAACCTTCACAATGCTATGTTGAAGTCAAACTGGCAGCCACTTACAAGCAGTCAGAGATCAATATTGCTTAGCATCTTCAGTAATGACCTGGATAATGGGACGGAGTTTGTAGGTAGTACCAAATTGGACAGGAGAGTTGTTACAGCAGGGGGTAGGGACCTCAAGGAACCTCAGTGAGCTGGAGAAACCTTATGAAACCTTGTGAAGTTCAACAAAGGCAAGTTGAACATGAGTCAGCAGTGTGGTCTTGTGGCAATGGTGGCTAAGTGAATACTGGACTTTATTAGTATGAATATTGTAAGCATGTCAAGGAGAGGGTTTATTCACTCTGGCATTCCAGTACTCCACTTAACTGGAGTACTACAGTGTCCAGTTTGGGGCTCCCCAGGTAAAGAGATATGTTGAAAAATCAGAGCAAGTCCAGTGAAGGGCCACCAAGCTGGCCAGGGGACTGGAGCATACAGCATATGGGGAAATGCTGAGGAACCCAGACTTGTTCAGTCTCAGGAAGAGAAAGCTCAGGGTGGGATCTTACTGCTGTTTTCTACTACCTAATAGATGGCTCTACGGAAGACTCTTCTTGGAAATACACAGAAAAAACCCAAACAAACACCAAAAGCAAGGAACGCAAGTTGCAGCAATGGAAATCTAATTAGATACAAGGAAAAAATTCTTCACCTGGAGAGCGGTTTAGCCCTGGAACAGGTGCCCAAGGAGCTTGGGGAATGTTTATCTGTGGAGATTTGCAAAACTTGCCTGGGCAAATTCCTGAGCAACCTGATGTAACATCCAAGCTGGCTCTGCTTTGAGCGGGAGGTTGTACTCGGTAGGCTCCAGATACTGCTTCCAACTAAATTATTGTATGGTCTATGTGCTGCAGTCCCAACAGGTGACCTTTGTCCTGGATGTATTTTCAAAATTAAGGTTTGCAAAAAGTCCACGTAGAAGAGGCTTTAAAAATCTCAGTGCCTTACTTGCTGTGCTAGGAGATTTCATCCCCTTCTGTAATTGAAGCATAGAGAGTCTCTTCTGCTTTTCTGCTCATTTTGGCTAGCGTAGGTTGAGCTGGAGCAGCCTGGCAATTGGAAAGTTGAGGATTTCACTACTGATATTTGTGAATATGGAGGCCTTGTCTGTGCTTGAAGAAGCTGGGTGTCTAGGGCTACATGTACACGTTTCCCATGTTTACATGGTAAACTAGCAGTGCCAGGGCCTAGACGCAGATACTGGACATAGATCTGTACCGTTAAATTGTCCATGGCGTTGTTAGTTTCCTTGGCTCACCTAATGTTCTCCTAGGCAGTCCAGGAGATGGTTTGAGGTTGGTTATAGGACAGGGACTGGGTATCACCACTCTGTTTTGCAGGGTAAAAGTGTTTAATAGCATGGATGTGGGTTGTTCCACCACAGTTGGCATCAAGGCCAGGGAATGGGCCAGGGTAAGTTTTCATTTACCAGTGAACAGGTAGCCAAACAGCGTAGGCTGGACCTGGGCACTGTTAAAATACAAGTAGGGTTCACTGCGTTAGGACTTGCTCTGGCAGATGGATCTACATGGAAGAGGCTCTCTGCTTGGACGTTGTAACTCAAGCTATGTCTGTACTGGTAGTGGGGCTGGGGAAGGGGCTAGACAGGGTCCCACAGCTGTCTGTAGGCAGTATGGCGTGTTGTTTTCAGTGGGTAGCATGGGCAAGGCTGTCCTCTCCTGGGGACAAAAAGATGCAGGTACTACCCGATAGAGGTAGCATTGGGGTTGTGCTCATCTACTGTCTACACATCTGCTCCTCTGTACTGAATACAGTGAGAAGGAGCCTGCCGCCTGTCCCAGTGTCTGACTGACCTCATGTCCGTGCAGCTAAACCCTCTACCATGTACTCCTGCTCCTCTCCTTTCCATCCAAAATATCCCGGGAGGCCTTCTGCAAATTGAAGATTGGGACAAGCCCTGTTATATCTCAGACAACATTACCTGTTTGGGGTAATGCTCGTGGGCAAGATCATTCTAAGGAACAGGGTAACGCTTAAACAAGGGGGATAAAAATGGTGTGTCTGGATTCGAACCCTGTTTGGTTTCCTAGTGCAGATGCTGCTGCTAAAGTCAGTATGGATGGAGACCGTAACCTGCTCAGAACTGCACAGGAGGAAGAAAATCATCAATACCACGGTGATGGCTAGAAAAGCTGGTGATGTTAGTGTGAGGGTATATGACAGATGGAACTCCTAGAAGCATTTTCAATGTGCTGAATCTACAGATGTGGCACCTCAAGTGTCAGTCCAGTTTGTTGAAGTGGAGGGCAGAATCTGTAGTTTGTTACCACTCATTTCTACATAAGGAGCGTTCCAAAGGCTGACCACCTCTGGTGATGACATATGCAAAAGACTTGTCATGTCTCTCACAGGACCAGTAATGGGTAATTCTCCACCCTCCCATGGAGGTAGTGTGCTCCTCTGCCGGGGGCGAGGCCCCTGTGCACACAGCCGTGGGATGCTGTCTGTTTTGCGTGAGAACAGTAACAAATAAAAAGAACAGGCGCCCTCCATGAAATCCTGTGTAGTGCTTGGATTTGATGAGCTTCTCTAACTGGACATTTGACAAAAAGACAATAAAACAGGATTGCTGCGTGCCAGATGTTTCTACTGGAACTTCTGACACTCGTCGAATCAAAAATCCCCTAAGGAAGTTTGGGTGGTTCAGTATGAAAATGCTAACATGGGGCCCTGTTCTTTTGTCATTTGCAGCATGTGAAATAAAATGCTGCCTTTGGTTTGAGAAAAAAGACATGTTGCCCTCTAGGCTTAGTTTTCTGTGGCTTTCCTGTGTCTCTCATGGCTTTTGTTGCTGTGCCTGTTCTAGCATTCAACACCTTTTGGGGTTCTTTTCCCCTTTCCCTGCCTCCTGATTAGTGACCAAAAGGGGCTTGTATTCCTTCCTCTGTAGCTTTCCTGTTGCTTTTAGCAACGGCTTAATGTTGAAGAAATGTCTTCTTGTCAGCTTCCCCTTGTGCTTGGCCCTGGCTGGACAGTGAAAGCAAATTATCGGTCTAGCACCTAAAAGTTTGAGAACTTGTCTGTACAAATCATTTTCACCTTAGCTGAGAAAACAGGCACAAACCATCTGATAGAAAAAAATACTTGGGAAAATATTTACTTTTGGAGCTTTCCATATTCTAAATTCCTGATATGACAAACATTTCTACTTGTATGGAATAAACACTTTTAACAGATTATTTCTACTTAGATGGTAGAAATTAACATTGTAATTATTTGATCTCATAGTAAGCCTCATTAGACTTCTTAGAAATACAAGATCTTCTAAGAGCAGCCAGGGACACTGATCACCTCTGTCTGCAGAAGGGGGCCAGAGATGGTGACTTGAGACAACTCTCTTGGACGTAAAAAAGGCTAAAAAAGCCTACCCAAACTCTCCTGATCTCTTCCCCTCAAAACGAAGGAACCAAAACCTGGAAAAAATTGACACACCCAAATCAAATCAGAGTTTTACCCTTCCCCAAACAAGATCACAATGTCCGTCTCCCTCAGTTGCATTATCAGACAGCTAAATAAATCTACAGGAATTCTATATGAGTATTATAACTGTAGTATTAATGTATTTTCTGTTCCTATGACAGTCTCTCAGTTTATGGGGAAGCTTGTGGTATTTCTGGATAAATACATTGGAGTGAGACTCCTGAGATCTGAGTCTTTTTCCATGCTCTGCACTGATTTGCTGTTGATAGTCTTTTTACTTTTCTATGACTCTCTTTCTCTGTTGAAGTGAAGATACTGATACCTATCTTAGAGTCTTTTCAGACATTTATAGAATAAATGCCAAGTTGCGAAGGAATTATTTTTATTATGGATAGCCTTTTCCCTTTGAAAACAAGCCATCTTTTATTTGCAGCTTCTTTCTATGGATGTGGGGGGGTTTCTGATTCTTCATTTTTCTTTTTGGTAATTTCTTTCATCAATTTACAATTTATTAGAGGAGTTTGAGAGTCATATCCACCTTCCCATGTAAACACAAAGATTTTGAAATGCTCATGGAAAGCTCATATGTATGTGCTCTCACAGTCCGCATCTGGTAAATTTTTTTAGGCAATTTCTGGTGTCTGGACAAATATTCACAAATAGGTATCCTTTTTCCCTTTTAGAGTGTCAGTCGGCTACTGCTCTCCAGCTCATGATCAAGCGCTGTCACGGGAAAAGAAGCTGCAGCATATATGCCAGCACCTATGAATTTGGAGATCCTTGTTACCCAGGCATCCGAAAGCACCTTAATGTCATCTACACCTGTGGTGAGCCACGAAATTCTCTTACTTTAACTCTCACTAGGGTATGTGTTTGATGAACAGTGGTGTGTAAGAACAACAAGACTTGTAATCGGACATAAAAAGTTGTTGAACTTTCAGTTGGCTTATGGTGATTCTTATCTGGTCAACAAGGGAAAGCTCCGTGGATCACCTGAGTGGTTTAATTCTGTCTCTTTTTCTACTCAAAAGCAGAAAATGTGGAAATGATATTTTGTTAACCCATTCAACACTGCTTCTGCAAGGCAGGAAAATCTGCCGGTGAAATCAGTCCACTCAGTGGGTGCTTACATCCTGAATGTCAGCATCCTGCCATTTTCATTTGACTGCAGCAAAGTTGTGGTTATCAGTAGGATCCTCATTACTTGGTTCTGCATTTCATTTTCATCGGTAGAATAAGGCAATCACCAATCCATACTCATCCACGGCGTTAATAGAAAATCACTCCCAAAATCTTCAGGTGTACATTGCAACATTTTCCTAACAAAATATTGTTGTTTGAAAAAAAATAAACAGTTGGAGCTCTCAGTTGGGAGCTTAAGTCACAGTGTTGAGCAGACACTGTACTCCTACTTGGCTAGTCATCTTGTTTTGCAACAGAGAAAAGAATGTTCCTCTCTGAGCTCTGTGGTATGAAAACAACATCAGGTCTGTCTTCTTCCAGTGATGATATTTTGGTCATTTATAGCTGATATATTTCAAAATATTTGCTTGAGGGTTTTGCTTATATAGTTGTTGCTCGGAACAGCTCAGTCTCTGTTCCTTTCTATGTCCACCTGCAAGAGGAAATTCTGGTTCTATTTTGAATCTGCTGAGTAGATGGCTGAGCAAGTAGTAGAGGAGGTGCTGGCTGTGTCCTCAGGCAACAACAGGTCTGTGGGTCAATCTCTGTGTGTACCTGCAGAGCGTGCCGAATCTCATAGTTGGTGTTTGAGGTGGAGTCACTATGGTGTTTTGTATAGTTGCTGTGGCATGGCTCACGTACAGCACCTTGAAGAGCAAAGGGAGAAATGCAGGAGCATCAGGCTCCGAGCTCCCGCCTGGCTGTTGTTTCACTTGGCAGGCATGGCAGGAAGGTTGATTTTATTTTTTTCTTTCTCTCGGTTTCTTTGGTTTTATTTGAAATGATATAGCAAGAAGTAGCAAGGCTATCCATGCAAAGTTCTGTGAATTTTCTAACCAGGAAGGTGATGTTGTTATATCACTTTTCTTGTAAAGAGACTGGAGGGAAGCTTATCCTTGTGGGGATTTGATGGAAACCAAAGTAATGCAGTGAAACAGGAGCTTCATAACTCAAAAATCCAAGGACAAACCACACAGAACCCCATGATGTATTTCCAAGAGGATACCTCCTTCGAAGGCCTCTGCAGCCTTATCCTGGCATTGTGGTCCTGATCGCAAAGTCCACTACAAAAGACATTAGTGATCTCTTAATCTGACCTTAACTTTCCTAGTCATAGCCTAACTGCATCAGGAAATGAGTCACACTTGAGAGCACAAAATGGCATGTTTTGCTTTTTAGTGGGTGAAATCCGCCTCGTCCTTTGAAGGTGGCCAAGGCTGCTTTTCAAAATCGTGATCTCAGACATGTCTCTGAGCTGGATTTTGTGTTCATCAGCTACATATTTCTCCCCTCAAACAGCAAAATCCTTCAAAACGTGAAAACCAAATAAACAAGAAATCAAATTCCAGTCCCATGTGCTCCTGTCAGACAGAAGTAAATCCTGGCATTCTTTTAAAAGAAACCCAAGCCATTTGATGTTCTTATGGTTTGAAGAACAGTTGCAGTGTAGAAAACCTCCTGTTTGGATATCTCTTTGTTTCAGGTTTCCATTAAGCTGCACACATTATTGCTCCTGGTATGGTGTTCTCCTAATTTCGCAAAACCTGTGGGAGTGAAAAGGGATGACCTTTGATTGACAAACGTGACTGCACTTTCCAGTGACCTGTATCTAGATACGTATTCCTGTTTCTCGCCTCTTGCAGTTGGAAAGACTTGATCCCTGGAGCACAGGATGCGGCTTTGCTGCTATTCCCTGGAGAGCAGTGAAAGATGCAGGGTGACCCTGGCATAGCTTGGGAAACGTGATGGGTGTGCAAAATGGGTTTCTTTGAGCATCACTTCAGGCTTTCTTGTTGGTGTTTCAAATAAGTGACTTCATCGCTCTCTGAGATCAAGTAGTGCAGTCAGCTTGCTCTTCTCTGTCACTCCCCAGCTGCCAGGCTGTGGCAGAAATGTCCTGCCATGGTTCAGCAGTTTGGACTGTGTCAGTGGTCTCACCTGTAAGAAAAACTGTGATGTGTCCTTGGCCAGTGTTACCAGCCTACTGTGCTGCTTCAGAAGAGGTGGTGAGAGCAAGCATACTGATGGCAGCATGGCAGTGTGGGTAGGAAGGCCTTCATGCAGACATTTCCCATGGGAAAAACTTCAGTAATTATGGGGACAGGGCACCTGAACTCCGCTCTTGGTGCTAAAGCATGGGGAGGGCTGGAAAGAGAAAAAGACATCTTCTACTGATAGCAATTCCTGAAAGAAATAATCCATGAGGGACCAATTTATGAGGTGACAAAAGGTAATATTAATTGAAAACTCGTGTGTTGTTACCAGAAACCATGACGCTTTTGCTGAGGTAGGCTTTGTGACAGGCATTAATGCTGGTGTTGGCTGTGTAGACCAATGACTAGAGAAGAGGTAGTGAGGTGACTTATCTCCCAGTCCTGGCAGGAGAACATCTACAAGCATCTCTCAGGTCAGCACATACAGACTGTTCTTCTCTGGCTTGACAGTGGGAGCTGAGCCCTCTCCCGGATCTCCAAGAGGTAAATGGATGAGGCAACAGCTTTGGTTTCTTTGAGCCATGTCCAAATTTCTCAGAGGTTCATTCCTCCAGCCTCCATGTTTTACTGGACATGAGAATTCCTGCCAGACACACGCAATTTTGTTGAGGAATCTGGTTTTAAATAAAGGTGTCATCTAACTTTTTGCTCAGCTGTATTTTTCTGAATAATTTGTTGTAATTCCTCCAGCCAGTGGGAGTGTCGTAAGTCAGTGGTTCTCCATATCATATTATATCCCTTTGCAACTTGCGTTAAATGCCTGTTGGCATCACTTAGCTGAGAGGGAAATGCTACAAGTTAGGGTGTATGTACAAGATGATTAAAACAAGCAAGTAACCGGCAGCCTGATGTGATAAAGATCTCTCGTGTGCATCAGGGTCCCATTAGCCCAGCCAAGGAAACAGATGAAAAATCCTCCAATGTAAAAACATTCCAAACCTGAACCTCCGCAGGAGCTGAAATACCAAATTTTGGCCCAAAGCCAGATTTAGCTAATGGGATGGTGTGGAAGGTGGGACTTTCCAGTATGTGGGCCCCATTACTGCATTAATAAATACATTAATTATTTTTTTAAAAGGAAAAGGCAAGTTAATTCTGGGAAAGCACATAACACATGGCGAGATTGCTTTCTGAGTGTGGCAGCTGTAAACAGAGGAAGATATACAAATTTTAGCTCTGCCTTTTGTTTAAAATACCCTGAAACACTTAGAGGGTAACTCCCTCCCCTCCCCCCATCTCCCTGTCTCTCTCTCTTTCTTTGGTATAAAGCATTATATTTGTAATATCTACGTGTAGCTTGCGAGTGGTTTTGTACTTACTGATCAAAGTTACTGTGCTCCTGACCTTTTCCTTTTTCTTAATTGTCCACTTATTACCTTCAAAGACTCCCTTTAGTTCCCTAGATTCTCTAGTGTACTAGGCTTGGTTTTTTGCCTCTGTTGAAGACCTAACTCAGCAATGTATTAAAACATTGTGTTGAATTTTTCTCACGTGCGTTAATACCACTTGGATTCAAGGAAGTGTTTAAGTGTGTGCTTTATTTTAAGACCCATGCATAAATACCATGAAAGTTAAATATTTTCTCAAATGCTTCCTTGAGTGGGGATGAGGGGCTTGTCCCTGTGTAAAGAGAGACCTTATTCTTGGTACTGAAAATCAAGGGAGCAATCCAGAGTGCCTACTGTCCCGGCTGCCAGACCTGCCTCCCTGTGCAGTCAACGGAGGCTGTAAATGTAAACCCTCTGCTATTCGTTAGATACAGGCATCGGTCAGGAATGGCCTGATGAGGGAAAAAAGAAAATATAGGAATTGTGAATGTCTTTGTGTGTGGGCGTGTTTCAGTGGGTTGACTATCGGTCCTGATCACTGGTGACTTTTTAGTGCCTTTGTTGGACATACATCGGACAAAATGGAAGAAATGTGGTCTTGGATGTATTTTTGATGTGAATATCCATCATGTGTTTGGATGTGTCTGTGCCTTCTGCTTGATTCATGCTTGACGGAAAGGGGTCCTTGGGCTGAGAGCTAATGAACTGCCATGGTAACCCATAAATTACTTGGAAAATCCTGCAGTTCTGCCACATTAATAATCCTGCCATCCTGCTTTATGAGGCAGTAAGGTGAGTCCCAGAGGCCAAGCACTTCACATCCCGATGAGAGAACCGGGCAGATAAAGGATAAAGCACAAGTGCAGGGACCGCAGCTATTGTTTCGTGGTGTCTAATGCTGCTGGGAGACCAAATGGGGTCAATGAGATGTGGTAGAGATGCTCTGTGGTGATGGGGGTGTGCTCATCTTTGCTTTCTGTGGGTACTCGGGAAAGCAGTCTGGCTTTCTCCAAAATGCTGTTTTTAAATAAATATTCTATCAAGCTGGACTACAGGCAGGGTCTGTGTTAGACAAGAGAGCTCTGAGGTGGTTGCCATCGTGATGGTGATGAGGAGGGGGGCTGAAGAGCTGCACGAATTCTCTCCTGCCGTCTCAAAGGGACTGTGCTCTAGTCCATTAGCTCCTGTGCAGTAAATCTATCAATGCCTCAAGGTGGATGAATGCAGTGGTCCCTTTTGCTCTTAAAATTTATGAATTCATTAATATAGAAAATGTATTTTCATCCCTGCAAAAGGCTTTCTATAAAAAAGCAATTTCTATAAAAAGCAATGTCCAAAATCTGCAAAAGAAAAGAAAAAGAACAATTCCTGACTTCCGAGAAAAAACAAAAGCATTTTGACCCTTTTGAAACAGGGCAATGCAGAAAGGGTATTGCTAGAGAAAGACAGACACAGACTATATAATGCAGACTTCCTTTCTTCAAGAGTTGAAATAAAATTGATGTCTACAAACAAGTAAACATTTTAGGCAACCTAGCTCTAGGGATATTAAACTGAATATGTAATGTTTGATAATGTCTGTTTAACTGGGATTCTTGTGTCAAACTCTAAAGCAGATCTCACAGACACGTAGATTTTAAATTCCTGGCCACATAGTTTGACTTTCCAAATAAATAAAGAACAGAATAATGATATAACATAATTCCATTATGTGGCTACTTTCAATGTTAAGAATTTCAGTTCAGAGATGGCTTGGGACATCTGTTCAAATCCTCTTATTTTCCTAAGATAATAGAAATTACTCCAGTAATTTTTGTATCAAGCCTACAATTCTGTTCAAGCTATAGTATATTTTTTAAAAAGTAATGACTGCAAATAATGAAAAATTCATGAAGTGGGATTCATCTGACCAAGTGTAGACACATAAGCCATAGAGATTTATAGTGTAGACATTCCCATCTGAGAAAAATTCCTTTTACAGGTAACGGAGAGAAACAGCTGCTTTTGAGGCACAAATCATCTCATCCTAAAGTAGGTGCCCGAAAGAGATGAACTGCATATCTGAAGTGACAGTTCTCCTTTACGGACTATAAAGGGAGCTTCTGGCGCTTAGCTGAGATACTGTGTATAGGACCTCTGTGATACAGATATCTACATCCGGTTACATCATTTTCAACCACCGTGTTCTTATGCAAATGCTCTTTTTGGTCAAAATTATCACTGCTACATAATGATAATACCAGTGTTTTCTCCTTACATTTATTGGTTTCCACTCTCACTGTTTGACTGGATCTCCAAATACCATAGATTTATCCAAGTAAGAGTTGAACGTGATGCTTATTCAAATTCTTAAGGGGGATTTCTTCCTCTGAACTTGAGAAATTATCTGTAGCCAGACCAGGAGTATTAGTGCTGAAAAAGTTCTCAAATAGCAGCTTGGTGTCTTGTGGCTTAGCTCAGGGTTATATCACTCTCCAGACTTGGTTTGGAGAAGAATTTTCCTGTTAATTGGATTTGCATGGGATTGAGGTCCACTTTCTACATTTCACCTTTATAAATTTCCTTGATGTTTCTAGGAGCTAGGATGGGGTTGATAGCTTTGCTGTCTTCTTTGACTGGCTTTTAGGTTTTTATTCTTTTGTTCTTTTGTTCTCAAGGTCAGATTTGCTGTAGACTGTCAGGGGCTGCGGCTGGTGGTATGGGAGAGGGGGCAGAGTAGATCTTCATTGGTGATGGCTACATCTGTTGCCTGTTCCTGCAAGCGAATGGACCTGTTGAATCTCATCCCAACCTTTTACACATTTCCATCCAAGGGAAGGAAAAGCAAGGAGCTTGTTTCTCATTTCAGAAAATTAGACCTTACTTTCAGAAATACTTGTACTTCACAGAACCTGTTAAAAAAACATCTGGCAGTGTAACTAAAGACTACACCATGATGGATAAGCACAAAATTTAAGGCTGACATTTTCTAACTTCTGAGGCTGTGACTTTGTCATCTTTGGTGATGGTGTCTTAACAATTTTTCCGGATGCAGTTTCCTGGATCTTAGAGAGAAGCAAAGGAAACCCCTCAGCCAGCAAGGCTCATATAATTTGGATTCACGGCACAGATCTGTTGGAAATCATAAATTGTGGATTTCCTGAGGGCAAAGGCAAGATGCCATCTCTTCTGCTGACCAGTGCTAAAGTGAGTGGGGCACGTGCTTTACTAACGGGCTTGGAGGTACCTGCTAATAACAGAGACTGTAGTAGCTCTGCCATCCTACATCAAGGAGGAATATGCTATAGAAGCAAAGAACTGTTTAGGTTTCATGTTACTGGCTGCACAAGAATGTGAAAGGTGAGTGATAAGGCGCAAACAGCCTGATTAGTTTTAAGATGAAGCTTGGTAAATTAGGTAATCGGAGGCTGTCGTTGTGCTGCTCCTGTTCGTCTTTGCTGACTGTACAACTCACTGTAGCTTGATCTGAATCACGCATGCGGAAGAGTCCGAACACGTCTGGCCTGGCTGGCCCAGACATGGCAAGTCTTCATTACCAGGGCAGAATGAGCCTGTGTCTGACATAGATTAGGGTAAATAAATATTCTGAGGGAGCAGAGCTCTGCATCTCAGGTGGAGGAGGAGCAGGTAATGCTGTCACCTCAAAGGAAAGGCTTGAAAGCTCTTTGATTCTCGCAAAGAAGAAATGGAGACCTGGAGATAAAAATCATTGCCTGGGGGATGGGGGAGGAAGGAAGATGGGGTTGGAGGAAGCAGAGAGGGAGTTCAAAGGACAACTTTTATGATGATCCTAAGCAGAATGAGCTGTAAGACAAGTGCCGCCTTACAATTAGGCAAGCTTTGCAAGCCTGCTGCTGTGGTCCTCTATCTCTACCATTACTGGGAAACATACAGAGCTTCTACTACGGAAAAAAAAGAAGAGTCCCATAAAGGGTTAGCTAAAGTACTCTGCAACCCCTGACCCCCACTGTTCACAAGGTGTGTGCCTTTATGCCTTTTTGGTTTTGTTTTAGTTGATGAGGACCATGGTCTTAAAGTCACAGGGAAGCGCACCAGCGGCTCGCTGCGAGGTTTCCGTTGAGTGTAAGGGGCTGCTGCAGTCATTTTGCTGAGGGTCCGTGATGCTCCTGGCCAGGGGCTGCTGGAGTTACAGTCGTGGTGTAGTCCCAAAGCGGGGTCGTCTAAAGTACATGAATGACTGGATGTAGGGAAGAGTGGTCGGACTGCTGTGGTGGAGTGGGTGATGGCAAGGATGGGAAGGAGGCAGGTGGGACTTCTTTTCATTATCCATATATTTTAGAAATGTAGAAATTTAAGAAATGTTTTAGAATGGACCCAGAGTTTCCATGGTACTAACTGTAATGGTAAACTGTAACGTAACCGAGATTTTATGGTGGCTGACAAACCTTTGAGGTTTCTAAACAGATATGCTGACTGAATGATTTCCTCTGGCATAAATATGCACGTCCTGCGGGCTGAACAGCAATCTCCAACTGGAGAACCGATTTCAGGCGGGGGGTAGAGCTGGGGGTCTGCCTGGCTGTCCCTGCTTGAATAGGGAGGGCACAGCCTTGAAAGTAGTTGTGATCTATCCGTGATTTCACCCCAGAAAAGCAGATCTACCTGAGGATCATTGTGCAAGATGACACCTGAATGTAATGTATCTAAAGGAAATCTTTCAGGAAGTCTGGAGAGAGATAACAGGAGCAGAATTAAAGTTACATGGGTTATCTATATGGTGATTTTTTTTTTTTTTTTCTGTAAGCATAGCCCTGCTGTCCAGACTTTTTTTTCTTTGACATGCTTACTCCCTTCATAGTGTTCTTTTAAAAGTTCTGACCATGAATAAGTGGTCGATATTTACCATTTTGTTGTCACAGACTACTTCTTTACCTGGGAACCTCATTGAATAGCCTCATTAAATAGGGTCACTGTTGATTCTCCATTCCTGTCCAGACCTGCACAGGTTTCAAATATACTAATTAACAGTAATGTTGCCACATGTGAGTCTTCTTTACTGAGAAAGCGGTAGGCAGCAAGTCTGCCAGCCCCTTTCATGCCGGAGACTTCGGGCTATAGCCAAAGGAATGTCTCAGCAATGAATGGCTGACCCTTCATTCAGTGATCACCCTAACTCCTCCTAATTGAGGTTAATGCCAGAAGCATTGACACCTTGATGCTAACTCATTAGTGCCTGGAGGCTACAGGAGATTGCTGACAGCTCAGTGAAACGCTCATTAGATTAAATTTAAAGGGAGCGTTTGACACCATGACCAATTAAGATATATTTACATGGATCACATGTATATTTGCCTTTCCTTTTTCAAAATGTATCAAGACAATGCCATTCCCTTGCATCGTTTTTAGAAGGATTCACAGCTGGAGTCTTTCTGCGAGCACGTGCACATTTCTCTGCTGGGCACGTACCACTGCCCGGCTGTTTTCTAGCTGCCCGCTCTTCTCTTCCTCCACTTTAATGCGAAGCAAACAGGAAATTCTGTGGGATTTGGAAAATCCTTGTTCCTGGCCATGAAAAGAGAACTGGAAGAGTGGGACAGAGAGGGGAAATAAATAGCAATTTTGTGAAAGCCACCAAAGATGCAAATATATGCGACCTCCATGATGGGGTCCCTTGGTACAATTGAGGTTTGTGAGCTGCTGCTGAAGTAGAATAACAGTAACAGCCACTCAGGGGTGTCTGTAGCCCATTGATGAAACGGACATGGGCATCAAATGTGTATTAAATTGCTGGGAAGCGCCCTGATGATTTACACAGGCCTCAGCAAGGACTGTCCCGTGGTGCAATGCACTCACTTATTAAGAAGCCGTCCCTGCTATGAGTAATTTAGTGGTTACATAGGCAGGGCCGGGCAGACTTTGGGAGACAGTATTAGTCTCATTTTATGTGTGGAAACAACATTTACACAAGGGTTTGTGTCATCGGAGCTGAACCTAAGATCTATCAACATAATGCCTTACCTGTGCAGGCCTCCTCCCTACCTAGCAGCTTATCAATGTATATATTCTGTGGTGACTTTGTTAGACAAATAGCTCCATGCTTTGTTCTCCAGGTGGGCTTTTCACCATGCAGTATTTCCTGCCTAATCCTTTCTCACACGAGATGAAAAGAAAGCAGCAGGATGTGGCAAGATAATTTCCATTTTTTTCCTGTTTCGAAACTCAGCTGCGGCTCTCCATGGCCAAACCAACTAGGGAGCGTTCTCCACACCAGGCAGCTGTTAACGTCCCCTGCCCTGCATGGACTAGGCAGGGAGGAGGATGCTGTGCCTTAAATGACTTAGGTGATTTGTAACAGCTCAATGATGGCCAACCTGGGTGTCCTTAGGCACGTGTCAGTAAAGAGTATTTCTCTTGTTCCAGTTCAAGTTCTCAGCTGGGAGAGTCAAAGTGATGGTGGGGCACAGAGGCTGACATTTCTGTGTCTTCCCACTACCTGGGAGCATGCCCAGCCCCATTTCATCCTTCAATGGTGTAACAGAAGTCCAGAGAACCACTCTTTTCCCCCACTTTGGACATTTTCTTGCATTCCTGCTTGATCTCTGAGGCCCAAGGCATAGATACTTTACCTTCTGGATGTATGGAGGTCTTGGAATGGACTTTTACAGTCTTGGTGTCTGGTCGTCCCTGCACTGGTGCTTAGAGATGGGGATGCAAATGAGGCATTTAAGAGTAGAGGCCCTCAGAAAGTTCCTTAGATAACGTCTGCTCAGCACAGATGGCCTTTTGGGGGCACCCCACCTTCAATTACAGTGGGGAGGAGATTGCCATGGGAGTTACACCCCAGCAGTCTTGATCTTGAAGAAACTTTCCTAAACATTCAGCTGGCATCTGCTTTTCCTACCTCCATTCTGTGACCTCCATTTGTTCAAAGCGTACGCACCCAAACAGGTAATGCCCCTTCAGACAGACACTTCAAATACTGTTGACAGTGGCTACTTTTTGTGTCCTGTTTTAGTCATTGTTTAGCTAAGCCATTCATGTTCAACTCCTTTAATCTTTCCTCATAAATCAACCTGTCCAGTTACTCAGTTGTCTTTTTGTTGCTTTTTTCCACAATTACGTGTATCTTTTAACAAACACTGAGCAGGCTTATGATTATTTTTCCCCTGAGGGCCAGCAGAGACTTACAGTTTCTTTGCCATATATTAGCACTGACTGTTGTTTCGGCATCGTACAGTACCAGCACCAGTACCCCGGACAAAAAGCTGACTTTCTCTGGGGAGTTTCAGCCCCAAATATCCTGCTGTGCAATATTTCACTTATTTTCCCTTATTTAGGTGAACTGAGCCAAGGAAAGTAGCAATTTTGGAATGTCAGAATAGAGAAGCATTTCTGCATAGGGAATAACAGGATCATGGTGGACAGTATCAGCATCCCTCGCTGGCCAGTTGCGTTCCCAGCCTTACTAATACAAAAGCCTGAGGCCTGAAGGATGACTGATACTGCATAATATAAACACAGAAGCAAATCCTACTGAATCCCTTTAGAAGATATTTAACTAAATTCCTAACCCATGAGGCCACCCTGGGCTATCTCTTATCTTTAAAAGCCATCTCACAGCTGCCTGCAAAGACTCTGGAGGCTGGTTAATCCAAGCAGATGGACCCTTGGTGTCGGTGCCTTCAGGGGAAGGAGTGAAGGAGTGAGGGCAGAGACTTGGAGGTCTCTTTTTTGAGTGGGTGTCACTCCATTTCAGCCCAAGCTAAAGCCTCAGGGAGAAGAGGAAGATACCTGGTATGCAGCTCCATCTGCAGTCCAACAGACCTGTTCCCTAGCTGGTCAAAAGTTGCCTCAGCCTGGATGCTTATAGCTCGTAGTGACCCGGGGAGTATGTGTCAAGGACCAGTTTGTAGACGGGACTTGCACTATGTTGTCCCTAGATCATATTTATTTGCTTCAAGCTTTGATGAAATTCTTGTAGTATTTCCTTTAGAAGAAAAAAACACCTCTTGGACTAGACAAGAAATACCTTTTTTTACAGGGGTACATGAAGAATTAGAAAGAAAATGGATCAGCTCATAAGAGGGCAAAACCCCACCACATTTCTTCCCCCTTCTCCTTCTCAACAAGTGTTGCCTCTATTTTTGGACAGGCATGGTAGTTAGCATGGTGCAGTGGATGGGCGCTGGCCTAAGGCCAAGAGGCTTTCTTCTTAGCCCTGATTTGTCACCAGCTCTTTGGTACTGGGCAGTCACTTGGCTTCTGCCTTCTGTGGTTAGGCTGCAGGTCCTGGGGCTGTTTGCTCAGCATCTGGCACGAGAGAACAGCAGCCTCACCACCTCCCTCGGCGTTTCAGTATATGCATCTACTGCAGACATGATCATACAGATGTGATGAGTCTCTGCTTTCAGTGCCTACAGTTGCTGCTGAACTTTATTGACACGAAGCTTTGAAAGATCAGGTGTTAAGCTCCTGCTTGACATATCTATTGTTGTCACAGTAATTCACTCTATCATTAATTCAATGACTGTCTCACATTTCTCTTTCATTTTTTTGTTTCTTCTGAAGCATTGTTACAATTCTTACTATGAAAAATAACTAATATTAAATTCTCTTCTCCCCTATGTTTTCTTCAGTGAAAAGACCAAACCATCCAGGATTTATCCCAGGATTATATACTAACACACATTTTTTAACGTGCTGTATATTGATCAAAGGGTCTGACTTCTGCTGTGTGAAAGCTGTGCCTGATTCCCACGAGTAAGAAAGGCAAAATTTCTCCTCTGTGCTATTAGAGATTATCAAAACCTTCTGCAGATGCCTTGGGTATTGGTGAAGAATGAAATATAGGATGTCAGTGCTGTATTGTGGCTCTTATTTGAGAGGACTGAGCCACCTACTAAATTGGAGTTGGAACATGTGTAATGTAAATTTTCTGTCAGATGTTTCTTAGCCTATTACAGTATTAACAAACAAACGGATTTTCTTTCTTTTCTCACCTCATCATTCTTTGTCCCCTAAGTTACGCTTAATTAAAAATGAGGGTGCCTTTGACAGTAAAGAAAATGGAATGGGGAAGGCACAGATATTGGTTTGTATTTTTTGTTTTTCTTTCCTTCCTGTTGCCATTCAGTGTTGTCAGGGTAGTGATTTTCTCTTAAGCAGCACTTAGGCATATGCATATGTTTGCATTTAATTTCCAGATGGGGAGGCAAGCTTCTAATAACAGTGCAAGTTGCTGCTTTATAGATCTGGATGACTGACTTACCTTCCTTTTGCAGCTGGCCAAGAAACTGCACCCCATACCCTGGGATGCCAACACACTCATGGCTGAGCCAGGCTTTTTGACTTTCAAGCTAAACTGGTGCAAGAAATGATCTACCTGTCCCAGACTGCAAAACGGTTCACCAGCTCTTTACATATGCGGGGCTGGCTTCCTCTTGAATTCAGGATCATACGAACTGCTCTACTTTTTGGCATGATGGCTCTTTGTAAATGTGTTTCCTGAAGTCTTGAGCAGACAGGTATTATTCAGGGAAATGTATTTAATCATTAGCAGTGACATTTTGATTAGGGCAAAAATATTTTCCTACGTTAAGGGACTTTTAATGATTCCTCTCTGGTTCTCTGTAAGTGCTCCTCTGCAGACTTCTTGGAGGGAACGCCATGTCTCTAGCTGCATCTCAGGTGTCTTGTCCTGGCTTGGCGAGTTGTGTTTTCCTGAGGGACATTACCGAGCGAGTTGTAGATCTCAGTATAGCTGGGTCCAGCCTGCAGATGCTTTTGAAGTTCAAGACTAAAGGTTTGGACTAGCAGTGGATGCAGTCTTGAGTGTAAGTAGAGGGACGGAGTTCTGAGTGCATAGACGTATTGATCTGGATAGGAATGCAGCTGCAAATAGGTATGTTATTAAACACGCTCTAATGCTGACCAGATGTAGCCGTCTACAGTATAATCAGCTACATATGGACTAGATATGCTGGCCTCCCTTTGTAGTCAGTATATGAAAAGAAATAGACATTTCTAGGTTGCAGTTCGTCTCATTTTCAAGTAGATATCTCAGGTACCTTACAAGTGCTTATTTCTCTCTTTTGTTTTTAAAGGAACCCATGGTGACTAGACCAAGTGTGAATATCTGCACTGTTGACATTTAAAGTTAGGTCAGATAATTCTTACCTTGAATGTGTTTTCTACAAAATTATGTATTTTCAACAACTATTTATCATTACTTTCCTGAGTCTTCAAACCTCATGATGTTTAAATGAAGTTCTAGCACCTTGTTGATTATAAGTTTACTAAATTGCTTCAAATCTTTTTCTTTTTAAACTTGCTACTCTTTGACAGTTTCGTATCTTATTACAAGAAAAGACAAAAATTTGGTATGTAGTTCAATAATATCTGATTTTGGGAAATAATGTCTCTTCTGAAGGATTCTTATTCTTCAGTGGGTTTGTACCCAGTTTTGCAGGATGGGATTCAGGTTTTGATTCTGATACTGAATGTAGCTGTCTAGAGGTCAGTGAGATATCGAAGCTCCTGCTGTAGCCAGTGAGCCAAGGAAACTTGGTTTTGTACTGACTAGATACCTAGAGAGGAGTTGCCCTTATATATGCATGTAATGATCCTGTTTTATTTATAGGTCCTGCCTAATATTTGCACGCTCTGTCTTTGATGTTTCAGCCTAGGGCCTTTCAAAAGCACTGGACAGTCATGTTTAACTGGATCATGGGTATTTGACCAGCTGAATTATTCTCAGACTGTAAAGACCAGATCAGTGCTGATAACAATGGGAACTCACACACCTAATACCCATGTGGACATTTCCACTGCAGACACCGAAATATGGGTGTCTGAATCCAACGCTGACTCCCCGCTCCTTGTCACTGAGCAAGGGCGAAACCCTGGGAAGGGTTTATCTTTTTCTAAGGGATGCAGTGGTCCTAATATAGTTTCATTGCTCTGGCAGCTGTCCCTGTGGAGGACAGCAAGAATGCAAGAGAGGGAAGGCTAGCGTTGCTATTTATTTCTTGTTTTTAGCCATCTTTGAAGGCAACGGATCCCAAAAATGGACATGGCAGTGTTACCCTTCTTACAGCACAGAAGAGCAAAGAGCCTCTTCTCTATTTTGAGACATCAAAGGAATCCATGTCCTTCTGAAGGGCATTTCCTTTTCCCAGTTAGCGATTAAAAAAACCCCTTTCCCATTCTTTTTATTTCAGTGGAAACTTACCCAGCTCAGAAGAAAGGTTTGGGGTTAGGGCTAGAGTCTGTAACATGGAAAACATGATAATTTGCAACCAGAAATGCTTTGTACCAACCCAAGAATAACAACTTTCCACAGTCAAAAGCTCCTGGTGATACTTATGCAGTGTACTAATGCAGAGTGCTCTGGCAGGTCCATATTTTGCACACCAGCTCTGTGGGATATTTGTCCACACGAAAGCAGCTGGGGTGACACCAGCAGAGCTGTAAGCACCTCCATAACCCTCCTGCCTTCTCACTGCCTGGCTGTCCTGCGTGCACCCTGCGCTGCCAGGGTGCAGGTGACCACGGCGTGGCCTCACAGGCCTGGAGGTGTTTTACCCCAACAAGCATGGGAGATCCTGCCTGATTTGGAGGACATGATCTGGCTGGACAAGGAGCTGCTTGCTTTGACAACCTGTGTCACCTGGAGAAAGGACCAGGGCCCCTCTGGGGGAGTGAACACCCCCTGTAACACAGGGAAACTCTCTTTTCTCCAGCGAAGGAGAATGTTTAGCACATGCAGCTTCCAGCTAGACCCTGCAGCCTGGGAGGCTCTCCAGGGACTACCCAGCCCTGATCTTGGCAGAAGCCAGCACAGCCTAGTTAGAGCCCTTTCCAGCTGGCTCTGAGCCAGTTGGCACCATCTGCCAGCAGGTACGTTGCAGCGTGCCACGGCTTGGCCACTCCACTCTCCATGTGCCACGGAGGTGTCCTGGGAGCTACTGGTGTTGGTTCAGTGCCCACTGGTAGGAAATCCCCATGCCGGGGGAATCCCCCGGACGCACAGCCCCCAGCATCTTCTGCTCCCTTTGTGTCTCAGCAGAGATGGCAGGGGATGAGTCTGGATACATCGAGGAGGCAGCTACGACCTGCCAGGCATCCCCTATGCACCACAACGGATGCTGCTCTGCGCCAGTTTGGACATTTAATTGTGTTTAGGAGAGAGTCCCTGTGGGCTACACTTGTGCAGTAAAAATGTTCTCTAGCCCTAAGGGCAAGTGGCAAGGCATTTGAGTAGAGAAACTCTCTAAACCCAAACTATCTGCAGTGAAAGGTCCCCTGGCTGTGCTGTCCCCTGGCTGTGCTGTCCCCTGGCCCATGCCAGGGTGCTGTTTGGGTAAGCAAAGGCCAAAATATCTCCAGGAATTTTGTTAGCTACAACATGTGTACAATTGCAAGCCAGTGCTTGAGCCCTTTAGTTTATTAATATAGATATGCCCTGGACTTGACCTCCAGATCAAGGAAGTTTACTGATCATTATTCTTCCAGTCCCTCTTTGTTTATTCTTCAGTCTTTCTGGGATAACAGGCTACAGTATTCAGCAGCCTGGCATACTTAGAAACATCCCTGCTCCAGATCAGGACAGTTTTCCTGCCAGGAAAGGCTATGGGGCTCCAGAACAATCTCTTACAGGGGGATTGTTGAGACAGTCTTGCCCTTGTGTGATGGCAAGTGAATCTTGTGTTGGCCAGGGAATGGCCAGTGGAACCCTGAAGTTGAGAGCGTTTTCTGCCTTGGCTCTGGTGACAGTGGGAGAGCAAGAGTGGGATGGAGGAGAGTGCTGTGCCCTGCCACTGCAGGGGAAGTCACCCCATTTTTTGCTCTTAGGCTGTTCTCAAATATTTTTGTCCAGTTCTTTCTCTTGCTTTTGTTGCCATAAGGTTGGGAAAGCAAAACCTGCTAAAGCCAGTTGTTCCCTCCGCACATGGAACATGACCACTCAGCTGCTCAACAAGTCTCCTCCTTTTCCTGGGCTCCCCTCCCCAGAGAGCAGCAGCTGCTCCATGTACCTGGTACAGTCAGGGCAGGAAGGTGTCTCCTCTCTGATACTAATGGCTTTGCCTGTTTGGAAGGAAAAAGAAGTTGTTGGACAACATCCACCATTATTTAGATTGGCGGTGGAAACCAAGCTGGGCTAATTTGATAACTTTGAAAAATACAGGCTTCTCAGACCAGTAATTCTTTTGGACATGTACATTCAAGTAGCATTTAATTGATTTCTTTAATAAAAAAACCCCAAAACCCAAACCCTAATACTCTTTATTAAATGTTCCCAGTTCAGTCTGAACTCTGATTTGCTTTGAAGGTGCTTGGGATCATATCCTGTAGCCAGGAGAAGCTGGAACATTTCTAGTCATTAACCAGGAATGAGTCTGAAATGGGCTTTGGAGTTCAGAAATGAGGAGGTGCTGGAGTAACCTTTCTAGTCAAGGTTTGAATCCCTTCTTAGACAACGGCTATTGCTGGGAGAAGGGCCAAACTCCCCGAACACGCTGGGCAAAGCAGGTCAGTAAGCGATGATGTCTTGTCTGAGCGGGTCCTAGGACCTGCTGCAGAAACTTTCAGTGGAGTCAACAGGTTTTGAGTCAGGTCTCAGATGATTCTGTTCTGCAGTAAACACAGAGAAACAGCAGTAATTGTAGACCATGGTGTTAATTTTGGTCACTATGATGTTATTATAACTGATTCCCAGTCCACAAACACACCCTGTTTCCTTTGCTTGCCTAGCAGCTCTTATGAACCAAACACGTTGTTGAAAGGGAGCTGCAGATGACGTGGTTTCCCTGAGCTTTTCAAACATGTTCTAAAACCAGCAGAGCCAAAGTAATCATCATTATTAGTAAGCAGACTTGGAGCCTGAGTCTGAATCTGCTGTAAGTATAAACAACCCCCCTTCGTGTGCATCCTCCCTGGCTTGGGTGATGAAGGTTTCACTGTGAGATTAGGGGTTGAAGGCTCTGAGATAATAATTTCGGCTGTGTGTCTCTTAGAGCTATAAAGCCCATAGAATATCAGCAAATTTATTCCTGTGACTTAGTTGCAAACTCCCTGGAGTGGATGAGGGTTATGGACCTCATGATAAATAGCACGTGCTAATATCTAGCAAATGATAATGCAGACCACAGAAAAGTACGGAGAGAGGAAAATATATTCCCAAGGGCTGATAACTAATGTAAAGAGCCAAGAAATAGTTTAGAGTGGAAGGGAATTTCCCCAGCTTCCCTCCTCCATTGAAAAATCACTGCCTTACTGATGCGCTGCACAGGACCCGACATTGATCCCTCCAGCACCAAAGTTACTCCTGGCAATAGTTCAGAATATACAAATTCACAAAGCCCTGCAGGCAGAGCAGACCTGATGTTTTCCAGCCCCAGCCTATATTCGAAGCAGATGAAACGGCTTGTGGCTAAAGCTCAACTGGTTGTTTACAGGCCTTCTCCAATGCCCCTGTGCCATCTGCTCCATGCACAGGGCGGGTACTTTACAAAACCATTTCCCTGTCACCATTTCCCAGCTAGTTCCTTTCCAGAGAGCTAAAAATTCCTCCGTCTTCTTGCATCCAACCAGCGAGGGCATATCCCCACTGGAAAGCTCTCTGTTCCTGGGATATGCCCTGCTGGAAGAGTCACATTCCCTGATCGTAAACCGAAACGTGCCATCGGAGAGGATGAAGCACGTGTAACGTGACGTCAGACGGCAGTGGGTGATCCCTCCTTGAATCAGGATCACTCGGTGAGGTGTTTAACATGCGTGTGTACAGACAGCACCGTTCCGGTGAGCGCTGTGCCAAATTACGTCAGTCCTTGAGGCAGGAGGGTTTGTACAGCTGGTAGGTGGTTGCAATAAGCCAGGGTTGGGGTGACCCACAGCCTCTTTTTCTTCTGATGGCCTTAGACAGAGGCAGCTGGAAGGTGGATGATGCTGACCAGCTGTGCCTGCCGCTTGCAGTCTGGGATGCGGAAGGGGCCAGGCATGGTGAATTCCTGGTGAATGAGTAGAGGGGATGAGAGGGAGGACTGAGAGGGGCAAGTCAGCCTTGAGACATGATGGGTCTGCAGTAGATGGGGCTGCTTCTCCTTGATGCCTGGAGGAAATCTGCTCCTACTTCATCACTGTATTCGGACCTGCGTTAGAGGTTGGTCTTTTAGCCTAAAATATTATATGCGGAGAACCTGTTTATTCATCCCCAACCCTGGCCCAGTGCAACACAAGCTCGCAGTGCGCCATGGGTCATTACAGGGTGATGTGTGCCTTTGCAGAGCTCTGTGCTACAGTGATGGAGAATGCCCACCTCCTGCACCACCACTGTGCTTGATCCACAGCCGAAATGAGGAGAGCTCAGAGGCAGAGGGCAGCAATTGCCTAATGACTTTAAGTGTTAGCTTTGGGGTAGGAGGTGGAAAATGATGCGGGTAAACAACTGATCATGAAGGGGAAGGTTTGGCTTGCAAAGGAATTTGATTCAGATATTTTTCCATCAGTTGTGAGAAATACAGCCTGTCGGTGATCAGAGATACAGCCATGACACTGCTGAAAGACAAGGATTAGAACTGCAGCCTGTGTCCAGCGTTATGTGTTTGTGCTTGGCCTCATAAGGTGAGAATTAAAGTTTCCTGTGTGATTATGTGGAAACTGCAGTAAAACATACGTAAAATCAAATTGCGGGTCATGCGTTTCAGATGCTGGAAAGGGAGAAATGATAGATAGCCTGTGGCAAAATCCGATGTATGTACGTGTACTGCAAAAGATCAGAAGAAGGCATAAGAATCTGATTTAGAATACTTGTACTGCAGAGGCAGATTCGTAGCATATGTTGAGAGCTTATAGGGAACAGACCATGCAGTATGCGATACCACACGCAGAGAGAGCTAGCACACTGGAAACTTCATTCTCCTGGGAAAAAGATCACGGAGCAACATTTATTTTTAAGAGGCACCCTCATGTTTTATTTATTCGTGCTTTCTGTCATGACATTTGATAGCATTACATTTCATCACTTGGAGACACACTGCTTGGGAAGGCAGGCTGGGAGAGTACCTGTGCTCTGCTCAAACCTATTCCCCTGCGGTGGCATACCATACTAGTCCCATTATTTGATCATTGTGCATCCTGAGAGCAAATCGTGTGTAGTTAGGTTTAGCTAATGAAGAATATCCTTTGAGAGATGCACTGGAGGAGGACGTCATAGATTAACAGACCCAAGGAGCAGGTCAGTGATGTGCTCACAAGTAGTACGTCCAACCCTTCCTCCTGAGTTTAAAAATAAATTAACATGAAAACTGTACATTTTCAAACCCCTGTGTGTTCAAATCAGAGCAGCAGTGCCATAAATAAACCTGCTCCTCATCCTCGTTCCTTCCACATAACACAGGGGATCTGGCTGTCCTGCCTGCGCATCCAACCTCTGGCTGTGGGTGAGCAGGAGCCTTGGATAGTTGTTGACCCTCTTGCTGGAGTGGAGGTGACTGGTGGAGGCACATCCCTACCAGCCAAGAATCTCTCATCTGTGGTGACACACAGGCCCTTCTGTCAACATCTCCTTCATGCCAGATGGAATATCATTTGGGTGAGGCCAGGGGGAGCAACCTTTCTCCTTTAGATCCCTTTTCCAGTGACTAGGGGCTGCTTCCAGGGTATTGAAGAGGCAGCCAAGGCCTCTTACTGCTCTCCCTGCTGACATCATCACTCAGCATCCTCCTGCAGCATAGCTCGGGGGAACGGGGGGTCCGCTGGCTGCTTTCCAGCCACCAACAGCTGCATGTTCCCCTCCTGAGGAGCAGCTCTGGTCCTAGGGAGATGGCCTGATGCAATGAAATTCAGGGAAATACCTGAGGCAAAGCTGCAGAACCGGGAGGAAGGGATCGTTGCTGGGAGAGGGACAGTGGGAAAGATTATAGGAAGGGAAATGACAATAGCAAAGAGAGAAACGATTGTCAGTTGGAGGAAGGTAGGGCTGACAGAGAGGGAATGGAAGAGAAAACTCTGAGAGGAGTGGGTCGATCACTTTGTAGATAATACAGGATACCTGAGCCAGGAGTTCAATTTTTTTTTTTTTTTAATTCCAGCTCTGATCTGTGAGTTACTACAGAAGAATTGTTTTATTGTTGTGTACCTGACTTTTGCCATTTATGAAAGAGGGATAATGGCCATTAGCAACCCTATAGCAGGTGAGGGCTTCTTAAGATCCCAGCCTGGAAGTGTTGACACTTGAGCATTATTGATAGATGTGTGGAGACAGGCTGTCTCTGCGAAAATCTTGAGTGTCTTTAAATTTGGCAGCTCCTAGAGCACATACGCCAAACCTGGAGTGCCTTCACAAGGTCTGATGCTGGTACTTATGCCCTTAACTGTTCTGCCTCCTCGTGACAGGTTTTGCAATGTCTGGTGATGTAGAGGTTGTCATGAGGGGAGGGAGCAGCAGAGCTCTGAGCACATCCTTAAGGACCAACCAGCCATAAGATTTGTCTGCAGCTCCAAAAGTGCAAGCGATGGAGGTCTCTGCCTGCCCCACTGGTGGAGACCTGGGCAAACGTGGGTGGCCTTAGACAAGCCATTTATTCCCTCTCTGCTTCAGCACTGTATTTAAAAAAAAAACCCAAATATGAGGATACTTCCCAGGAGAGTGATGAGGGTAAGTAAGTAAGGTAAAGAGTAGGACGTGATGATGTGTATTGAGAGTCCATGGAAGTACACAGATAGAAGTTCATCAGACAGGTGGATGTTTGTCATCTGCCATTCATCATGCCATTCACTTTGCTGCACTCCACCCTCAGTCAGTGATCATTAACATCACTCAGAGCCTTGAAGTGATTTTAACAAATTGCCTGAGATGTGCTGTTTCTCATTTCAATAGGTCTTAGTCAAGACAACAGAGGCAAATAATTCAGTGCCACGATGCTGATAGCAAAAGAGTCACAGATGCTGATATCAAGAGACTTATCTAGTCCATTTTGATCTTTTTTGTCTTCCTTTTCTCATCTCGTCAAACAATCACTGCTGGACTCCACAATTGGGTCTCTTTGAGGTCCTCTCTTAGGATCCACAGCCCAAGCCTGAAGCTTCCTAAAGGACTGGTCATTTTGAAGATCTTCACCATATCTTCAGATGTGCTCAATTCTCTTTTCAGGACCCAAGTGAGCAATGAGGTTTTCAGATATAAGTATTTCAGATACAGTTGTGACCGTTAGGCTCCTACTTGTCTACCGTCATCTCTGGGCTTGTGCTTCACTTGCATATGTGTACAGTAGATAAGCTGACTGGTGGGATATAGTAGGGAACCAGAGATGTTTGATAGCTTGGTGTTCAGTTACTTGAAAGTTTCACATCTTCTGAACCAAGGCAGTATTTGGCCTTTATTTTCTCCCCACTTTGCTGTTGCAGAACTTCCCTGGCCAGTTATTACATTTATGCCAGTCTGAGTCACAGGGCAGCTGGAACAAGCTGTTCTCTTCCTCACTCTTTGGAGAATTCTGTCTGCTTTAAAAGGGTAGGGCTGCTTGTAGAGGACACCTAATTTTCTTCAATTTATGTAATTTTCCTGCTCAGGTGTTTGGCTTTGTGTGTGTGTGTGTGTCTAAACTTA
Source organism: Burhinus bistriatus (assembly GCA_013397275.1). Taxonomy (NCBI): domain Eukaryota; kingdom Metazoa; phylum Chordata; class Aves; order Charadriiformes; family Burhinidae; genus Burhinus; species Burhinus bistriatus. The sequence continues at coordinate 860,325 of VYXH01005291.1, forward strand.
GGAACTCTGTTGAAACAGCTATTTAATTTCTGCTGATGGAAATTCACATTTATATTTAGCGGAATGACACAAAGAAACAAAGAGCTCTTTCTTCATGACCCCAATCCCCCCTTTTAATCACAAAAAGTTGATGATTCAGACATTTAACTGATCCAGAATCCTGTTCTTATTATTGGGGTGACCCTCGTTATATATGCTGGAAAAACAAGTTCTGATCTCTGCAAAGAATGGCTCTAGGCACTAACTTTTTTCACGTGCCAAGATACCTTACTGCTGTTCCTGTGGGTTAGCTGACTTTCACCAAGTTGGGAAACATCCATAAGCAGAGCTGTGAGTGGAAGTGACATATTTACCTCGCCTTGTCTCCTTTCATCCCGTTTTAGACCTCAGACTGTCTAATAGCATTAGGAAGCCCCACAAAATGAGAACTTGAAGTCAGTACTGCTGCATTTACCGCATCTCTGTGCTATCTCCTGACACTAACATTAGCTGAATCCATCAGGAATGGGGCAGAATACGACCTCTGTGAGACGAGTTTCAGGGATATGGGAAACAGGAAAATCTTAGAAATAAAACTTGGGAAACCAGATTTGCCCGCTCTGTTTTGATTGCAGTTAGTCAAGGAGCTGGCTTACATAGTTATCTGTGAAAAATAGAAGAATCAAACAAGAACCAGAGGACAGAGGAAAATATGTTGTATTGATCTTTACAAATAAACAGCAGTTATTACAAGAGCTAGTAACTATCCAATAACTTTGGCTTCCATCTCCAGTAAAACAGTCTAAATAAGGAAAGAAGAAGAATTTGCTGTGCCATGCATTCACGTGGAGCCATGGATATGTTAGCTAACCCTCAAGATAGTTGCCAAAACAGAATGTAAATGATGGGAAAAGAAAGGGGTGAATTTCGTCGTAACAGAATAATGGAGAAAATACTAAACAAAGTAAATCTGTAAGCAGTTACAGCAAACCTCATCCCCAGTGAAGAAGAGTTTATTGAGTTTTCTGCGTGAATCAGAACACACGTTAGTTATTAATTCAGTTCCTTTAGTGGCATGTAGGAAGTATGCAGGCCCTCTACACAAGTTAACTTCATCATTGAAAAGGAGCATTTGTAAGAAACAAATCCAGACATAACTTAGTCAGTTTGATACAACTGCAGACCAAGTAGATGAAAAGAATGTGGTCATTTAATCTGTGTAAATAAGATGTCTGTTCATGTACTGAGGCAATTAATCTATTGTTTCGTGAAGACTGAGCTGAAAAATTAATTTAGATTGACTGGAGATGAAGATTATAAAACTGACTGAAAACAGGCTGGAGGGACCAGAAACAAATAGTGATGAATAAACGCCAACACTTGGTGGGAGATACCTCAGGGGAGCAGTAGGGAACAATGTTAAAGTGTTTTTGCTTAAGATCCTTATTAATGATTTGGAAGGAGGGTTGGCTATAATGCAAACTCAGTACTGGGATGGTGCTTATCTTGGGAGAGGTCATGCTTTCCAAAGCACCGATACTAACAAGTTTTGATCTGACAAATTTTGGATAAATCAGAATTAGAGAAAACGGTGCCAAAAAGTTCAGCCTGGGTGCCCTACCTAGAGTCCTAATGATTGCACCTCTCTGTAGATGCTTCACTTTGAAATCTAGGTCCACGAGGCCTCTCATTTAGGAAAAAACTTAAATTCTATTGGTTTCCCTTATGATTGAGCCTCTCCCATTTATTTATCTAATGTTTTTCCAACTTTGTCCATGCTGGAGTCTCCATACCAGAGCCTCCTGGCTGACCCCATAAACATGCTGTTTCATTGCACTGGTATTTGAACGTGTATTGTGATTCTAGCAAGTATCTTGATACTATTAAACTTTTCAGACAGAGGGCTGGTGAAGCAATAGGGAGTTGTAGGGTCTGTGTTTCCTTTCTAAATTTACTGTTCCCCAGCCTGTTTCCAGAGGCCTGGGATTCACTCGGTGAAAGCTGTACTTCGAGGTTGTCCTTTGGGGACTATCGTCATTGCTGTGAGAAGGGAGATTCAGTCCCTTGGGTCATCTGTCACCTCTTGACTTTGATGGGTGGCTGTTCAGCAGTCCTGCTGAGGATAGAAGGGCATGGTGCTGGCTGGGAAAAGGGATGGGGCAATGCAGCTTGCCTTGCTGCACACATCTGGGCGAAAGGAGATGGGCAGGTAACCCCATCCCACATCTGGAAAGAGGGGCAGGGTGAGAGTTACAGCAAATGCAGAGCGATTTTGCTGTCATTTCGCAATGCGTTTGTTGGCACTGTCCATCAGTAGTTGTAAGGCCCAGCAGGAATTGTTCATCCGTTAGGCATTGCCGTGCTGCCCCAGGAGTGCTGCATCCCTGTGTGTGTCTCCTGCAAGGCTCGGGAAGAAATGCGGAGGGATTGTCTGTGCTGGATTCAGTTTGCAGGCCACCAGTTCGACAAGGCTGGTTTATATTCTGTGTTGTGAACTCCCTGGGGCAGGGAATGTCTTACTGGGTTTCATTTAGACAATGGGGTTGCTTCTTTGTGGTCTTAAGGAAACATGCACAGTGCTTAGACACTGAATAGCAGGATTGAGATTAGGAGGCAAACGAAAACATGAGTGACAAAAGGGACAAGCCACAGCCAAAAAGCAGGTGAGGGTGGAGAGAGAGAGAGCGCGTTAACCACAGGAGCACATTTATTTCAGTCCCTGCAAGAATCTCAGTTTTCTCTGTGGAGTTTCTGGTTTGGGTAGAGATACCATAAAATATGGCACTCTGAGGTCACAAATGCCAAATTTCATTCTCCTTCTCTGGTGCTTGGCTGAAGGAAACATTCATCACGTATTCCTGTGCTTAAGTGAACATTGGTTTGGGACTTGAGTAGGAGGAATGACTAAGAACTAAGAATTAATTAGTTGATTCATTCTCTGATCATTCTTTACAAGTATTAGAAAAGGTGTTATTATCTATTACTGCTGAAAGATCATTATTTTAATTGTCCTTTGATGGGAACAGAAAACAAGGGAACCAGTTACTCAGTGTGGTCCATTAGTAGTGGGTTAAAGAAAAGAGCAGAATCCCATGAAGCTTTTCCTAAAGATGGCATTTATTAGGTTGTAAAACAGCCTCCCACAGAAGCATTTGAAGACCTGTCACCTAATGGATAGGTTACTGACACCAAGAGGCCATAAGACCTCCCTCAATTCATTGCTGTTTGAACTGGAGTGAAACTTTAAAAAGGTTGGTTTAAAGATTCCCAGTGACTCTAAGTATCCCACAACCCTTGCAAAATCGTCAAAGAAACTGTATTTATTTCTGTTCTGAATGTCTAGATGTAACTTCTAGCTATTGGCCATTGCTAGATCTTTTAAGGCTGAAGAAACCTCATTAGCTCATTCTTACTCTCTCTTTAAATACTTACAGTCTGTGATTAAGAAACCCCTCAGCCTTTTCTTTGTAAAATTGAAGAGTTAAATCTTCTCATGTCTTTCTCCAGAATGAAGGTTCCCAATTCCTTCATTCTTGTGGCTTTTCCCCGAATTCTATTCCATTTCTCAGTACCTGCAGCCTCTGAAATAGGCTCTGAGTATCAGCAGAAGTTGCACCAATGCCAGATTGGGATGATATATAATTTCTTTGCTTCTTCTACTTGATATTACATATCTAGTAGGTGCATTACCCTGCTGAAGATGTCAGACTGGTAGTCCATATTAAACCAATTAGATTCTATAACTTGCTAGGCTTTTTCTAGTTTGCATCTGACCTCCTTTCTTACATCTGAGAAGCAAGCTCTCCACTGTTTAATCGTACATTCAGGGCTTTGCATATGTCTGTACTGAAATTCATACTGTTGGCTTGTGTGCAGTTTACTGGATTGCTCTGTGGATTGCTTTGCTTTATTGTCCTCTTTATTCCATACCACTTCCCAAAATTTCACAAACTTACTAAGTAATAACTTAACTTTTTCTTCCTTGTCAGCAATAAAAATATTAAATAACAGCGGGTAAACCAGCATCTATATGGGAACAAACATTCACTTGCTTAGTGAACATTTGCCATGTACTATTTCATTTGGAAAGGTATCAGTTAGCTGGTCTCCAATTAATCTACACTGTACTATGTTGATTTTAAACCAGTCAAGTTTATTACTCAATAATTCAAGTCTGGTGCTTTTCAGAAGCCCATTACATCAACCCTATTACTTTTATTAACTTCATTTGTAGGCTTATCAAAATGTGAGACTGGATTAATTTCACAAGATTCCTTTTCCATTACACATTGTTGATGGACATTAATTATTTATTTCTTGAGTCCCATCACAGCTGTTCTGTGTTTTTGCCTGGGATTGATGTGCAGCAGACAAGTCCATGATGACAGGCCTATTTACCCCTTTTTAATGTATGTGGTGTATGGAGAGCATCAACTTACTTACCACCTTCTAAAATCTTCCAGAAGTTACAGAAAAGCATTGTGTTGCAGTGAGCTGGGGGCATGCATACAAGCAGCTACTGGATTTCACTAAGGGCTTTTAATTTTTAATATTATTCTAAATGTGTCGGTTTTTATTATTGTATCATACTCTCTTCTGAGTAGCGGTTTGCATACAGGATCTCTTCGGTATGTGCGTCTTCAGAAAATGGACAGGAGGAATCTTTGGGAAGATCACCTGACCTGGCCTGAACTGAACTATTTTATTTTCTGTTCTATTCCTGCACCCATCAGACGAGCATTTGAACATCTTCCAGTAGTGCATTAAGCAAAATGATTATACATCTTTCAACTATTGTTTTCACAACCTCCCCTCTGGGGAGGAGTGTTTGCAGTGCAGCATGTTATTTTGATAGGATTTTAGGGCAGTTTGATTTTTGTGAAATATGTATCCTCTTATGTATTTTATTTCACATAGGAGATGCTGAAGAACTGCACCATGTACTTTTAGTGAAAAAGGATGAGATGTGAAGTAGTCTGCAGTTCCTAAAGGAATTCATTCCACCATTTTGATGTGACCCTTTTTTCTCTTTCCATCGAGCCAGAAGGATCATAGTTGCTTGCCATCGTCTTCTTCTGGACCTTTAGTATGTCTTGGAGAGGTCCTGGGTCCAGATGACAAAGATGAGGATCAGGGCACAGAAGTAATTTCATAGTTCTTCAGGAAGCTGGACCAGATGGTGGAGGAGAGGTTTGATGTGCAGTGATGTTCTCAGCTGGCTGGGTTTCTTGTATCATGATATCTCCATGCCCATATCTGTCCCATAGTTATATTCATCTAGCCAGCCCAACCTGAAAGACATTACTCAAAAATAGCAGTAGATGGAAGCTTAGCATTGGCGTTCATTGTCAGCTCTACTACTGCGTGTTGGAAAGAAAGGTTCCTTCTCTGAGGCACTGGAGATTTCGGGTTGAAATGTTACTGTGGCACAAGTCAGGAAGACAGGATGTTTGATTCAGGAATCTTAGCTCAGAGTCCAGAACATGTTGGCAAGGCTGAGTTTTGGGTATACAGATGGGCCAATGGTTGATGGCTAAAAACCAAAAAGAGCTGTGTTATAGAGAGATACATGATACTTCTTACAGAGCATGACCATGCTTCTTTGCAATGACCAGTTTTAATGCACGCTGTGGTTACTGAGAAGAGTTTGCCATCTGATCATTTGGGGCAGAATTTATAAGCTTCAGGGAGGTCAGACAGGTTTTATTTGTCCTGGTTTTTCTGACAGCTTGCTTATATGGTAAACCTCTCGCTCAAATTCATCACCTTCCTAAGGGTAGAAATGCAACTCTGAGATATTGAATACAGTTAATCCTCGACAAGACGTGACTAGAAGCATCTAACTAAAACCCTTAAGAGCAGCAGTTTCCAAAAGTTCCTATTTGTGAAGCTCTTTCTGGTGCCACGGTACAGTTTTCCTGTGCACATCCAGGACCATGAGCATTTCCAGTTCTGGGCTTGGGATGCAGCCCGGTTTGGGAATCCCTGCTCCTGCCCTGTGTGTTCCCAACAGAGCAAACACTCTCCTTGCTGAACCCCTTGAGTCACAAAGTCTGCACTTTCACAGGACTCTCTGTTCTGTCTCCTCTGTAATCTCTGTTAGAAATGAGAAAGCATCAGCAGTGCTACGCAAGTGGGGCGAAGGCTTTCATCGCTCCTCTGATGAAGGCTTTCATTGCTCCTCTGTGCATCATTACCTTCTTAATTTTTAAGAACAGGATCCTTGTTCTCACATTTTCTTCTCTAGCACCTCGACATGCTTATGGATAAGTAGCTACTGAGTGGATTTGGATTTGGGAACAGATCTTTGGCCTCAAGAAGATGGAGGTTTCCACAGGGAGTTGTGTGCCTTAATTTAAATAACTCTTCATTGAAAATTGATGTCACTTTCACCAACTTAGGGCAGCAAAGATTGTGTTGGTGTCAGTCGTGCAAACTGACTGCAAAGCCATCCTGCTATTAATATATGGTGCCTGCAACCACTGTGGTGTTTTGCTGGTTTTAAAAAATTGTCTGCTTTTGGCTTTGCTGTGGAAAAAATAATGCCTACTGGAGTGTTTCTGTCTCTGACTATCTTTTGACTGTGACCCGACATGAACTCATTTATGTAATGCTTCCTAGCAGCAGTGCTGCCGCTGGAGACCTGGCTGTTCTTATGACCAGAGGTAGCTCCACCTCCAGTTTTAAAGGTCTTTCTAGCTATTCAATTCAACAAATGCGGTGCCGGGAAGGAGGGGATTTCTTCACGATCATCACAACACTGGCACTGGAGGCCAGCAGTGTTTTATCCATGCCTGTTGTGCCAGGTGAGCTTGCTGAGAAGGGCTGTCTTTGTTCTTTTGTCTCGTCGTGTGTTGCCAAAGACAACTCCTTTTCTCGGGTTGCAATTCCTTCCCTCCTGCAGGTAAGGGATACTGGTTGAATATTGCAATGAGGTGGCTCCCGGTTGATAGATGTAATTTTTTGCTGTTGTGTCAAATGCAGAACAACCATGTGGTTTGAGAAGATTCTGATGTCTTAGCTCAGGGGTGGATTTTCAAACAGTTGACTTCACAGGAACATTGCTATGGCAGTCCGAGGCTCTGCAGCTGACACTTCATGGCTTTGGTATCAGCAGCTTTTAAGGAGTCAGTCTCAACGTAACATAATAAACAATAATATTTAGTTTCAGGCCAGGAATTCCCTTCATCATCTATGATACTTGTGGAAGTCATGATTTCTGTACTGTAGCACAAATCTATTGTACGCAAGGGTAGACACTTCCAGATGTGCTTCCAGGCCTGAATCCAGAGCTAGAAATCTATACCATACTTCATTCAAGAGCAATGGAAAGAGGGCCTGGATACGCCTTTGTTTCTTTGAGCTGCCTCCATATATCAAGAGCAGAGGCTTTGTAGCATGAAGGTGTAATTTAAGGTTATGCCTATGCTGATTGCAAGCACTCAATTCTTTGCATTTTAAGAATTAACTGCTCTCGAGGTGGAAGTGGCGTGTCTCAGCTGAAGACTATCTCAAGATGGTCTGCTAGTGATCAGTTGTGTATAGCCAAACATCTGACTAGAATCATACGGCAAGAATCAGATCTGTAAGTCGTACATATTCCCCTGAGGTGAGTTGGACTGGTTCAGTGGAGTGTGTTCCCTGGGACAGTAATTCTGACTCACTTCCATACCACAGATTTGTGCATCCATTCACAGCAGACCTCAGGTTGCGCCACTGGACACCAGGCATCATCCTGCTTTCTTTTTCTCAGATGTTAGAGCTTATTTAGAGGGCTTCTTTTCTCTGTTTTCTCTTTTTTTTTTTCCTTGTCTTCTGTTCTTAATTTCCCTTCTTCTCCACTCTTTTAGTTTCTATACGGGTAAAATTACCCATCTCATCTTAGAATTTATGTTAACATGTATTTGTCTCCTGTTCTTGCTCATGATGGCTTAGAAAGCCTGGAGGAAAATTCTGTAATTTAATGTCCATTCATGTGTGTTTTCAGTACTTCCCTTTAAACATAGTTATGTACAGAAACCTTGGCAAGAACAGGAATAACAGAAATGCCATCCCCACTATTCCGTGGAGTACCAAGGAGTCATTACAGGTACAGATTGTCCTTATTTTCTATGGGAATATCTCGTCACTTCAAAGGTTGTCCCTTTGACTGCCCAGCTGATCTATCTCCCTGTTAGCTGCTGCAACCTAGAATTGGAAGCGTTTGGGTCAATGGTGCCAGAGACATTTCAGCTATAGTCCCAGCAAGGGAAGCTCTGAGGACTATAGTAGAACTCAACTATAATCCCCAATTTATATTACTGCAGAATACAGTCCGGTATGGAGGTGTTTGGGCTGGCTCCACACAGAGTAAGACAATACCCACAGTGCATCCAAGCTGATGTGTTCCTTTGGTAGGGCTTATCAGTTCAAGAAGCAATGTCCCTCACATAGCTTCACTGCATCTGGACCAAGCCGATGCATCTACCTACCAAGTGCTCTCCTGCAGCAGGAGGTAGCATTACCAGCTTGGTAGGGCATCAACTTGGAGGTCTCTCTGTGTTGTGGCAAAGCTGATTAAAACCTACATGGGAAGCACCCAAATTTCTATTTCAGTTGAAAGCACCCTCAAAAGCATCCAGTGCATGTCTGTACTTTCTCTCCTAGATGTCTGGTACACCTTTGGCTTTCATTGCTTTAGGCAAATTTTGCCTTATTGGCAAACTGCCTCATTTTAATAACCTTCCATTTTTAATAGTTATGGCTTTGGTTTGTTTTGGATGACCAGGGCTGCCTTCTGCACCATAAAGTCCACTAGCAGAAGGCAGAGAATGGAACTGATTCATCAGTAATCGCATCTCAAATGCATTTATTTACATCTGAAGTGCTCTGGGAAATGCTTTCCTTGAAAACTGCAGACTGCGATACATGTAGATTGACAGCTGGGTGGTTTCGCTGAATATAGAAACCAACAGCTCTGTATATAGACTAACTGGAGACGCAGAGACTTTGCTGACACCTCTGTGGCACAGGATCATTCACAGGATCATCTGACAAAGCTTGGAAGGTCAAAAACATCAGTGTTTTGCCTGGATTCTCCTTTTCCGCTGCTGGAGCCTACTTCCTCCAAAAGAGGTTAAAAGAAGAAAGGTACTTTTAAGTTCCTCTTTGTAAAGGAAATCATAATTGATGGAAAAATAAAGCAATTGATGTAATGTAAACCTCCTGGAGTAACTGGAGAAGGTGCTACAGAGGCTTCCCAGCAGTTAAACATTGAGAAACATTCTTAATCTCCTAGATAATGTAGAAAAGGAATGACATTTATTAGCTACAAGTCCTCACAAGCTGAGGATGCAGTTTATAAAACTGTATTTGGCTCCCCTTCCTTTTCCTCTTTTATTGTAATCCTTCACCATGGATCATTTTACGCCTAAACTCACCTTCATATGTTATCATACTTCAGTGATTTATTGACATCACAAACTTCTGATTAATAAGGCTAGAAGAACATCCATCAGAAGGACTGAGAATGTGTGATCATTTCCTCTCAGGATCTCATTAGTTGTGGCTTTCCTTTTGGGAGTTTTATCTTTGTCTTTCTATTTCCAGACTAAAGCATATGATGTTTAAAAATAATTTCCTACAATTAATCTTTTGTTTCTCTGGGCTTTTAAAAACTTTGGTCAAGATGAAATATGATGTCTATATTGTCAGCTGAAATAAGTAGAAAACAACCCAAACTGTCCGTGTACACTCTTAATGAATGAGCAGGCAAGTCTGAAATAATTGATGGCTTGATTCAGCTTCCTTCATTCAACGTGTAGAACACAAAGCTCTACAGAAAATCCTATGATCATGTCAAATGTTTGTGGGATAGGTAGGAATTACACTCATGGTGTCTTTTCTAAAAGAATTTCCTTTTTCTTTACGTTGCTTGGGTTTTAAATGACATGGGTTGTGGGGAAATGCACCTCTGGTATTTTCAGATTGCCGTGCCACGTAAAATGGGAAAGGTTTTGTTTTAGAGTTTCCAAACTAAGTTCTCCTTTTAATGAGACACTCCTAGGTTAAAAATACCTTTCAAAAGTGAATTCCCACGTCTTTTCTACATTAGTGACAGATTGGAGAAGAAAATGTGGAGTACGCCTGAAAGTGATAAGTTGAGGTTAGAGGTCTAGCCAAAGTCAAGTGCTAGGGAGTTTCAGCTGTAGAGAGCTGATGCTTTGAATTATAATCCAGTGATTAATGTTTCTAACATAAGTGGGTTTGGGAGCTACAAGGACTTGCAGCAACAGCTTGGATAAGTGTGGTGAAACTTGCTTTTAGAGATATTTTATTTATAGCACATTCATTAGGTCGGACAGAATGGACAACATGTGCTTATATGGTTAATGATAAATCCATCTGAGGACTAAACTAGTCTGCTGAGTTATGAGAAAGCCATTTGTAGGTCAGATTTTTCTGGAGAGGGATAGACTTGAGAGAAACAATTCTTATTTGTTTGGGGGGCGGGGAGCAGGGAGAGGGGACAAGCTGAAACCAGCTTTTCTCCTGCTGTAAAATACATAGGATGTAAATGTAACAGATCTTCATTCATTTTTAAAGGTCGTTTGCCTGTGAAATCTGTGTAGCTGGGTTCATAAATACCAAAAATAATTTGGGAGGGAGCAGGCATGCCTGGAAAGGTATAGGAATATCTTTTATAAAATAGCAGGTAATCTAATGTTAACATATGAAAACTGCAGTGATCTCTATGAAACTGCAAAAGCCAGAAAAAGCTTCATCTCTGGGGCATTATGGTTTTGCTTGTGGGACTCAGAAATTCCAGCATGAAATGAAAGGTATTGAACAAAAAAATTGTATGTAAGACTGTTCCTTCTTCTTGAAATCACCAGACCTTAATCCTGCTTCTGTAAGTGGTTTAATACAGTCTTTCAAATAGAAGTAGTTTCCCCTGAATGATAAAACAAGGTGAGAGTATAGCTAATGAAAACAATGGTTTGGCACATCGTTAGTATTGTGGTTTTAGTTGTAGATCTACCAATAGGATAAAGAAGATTGGTTCCCCTCTTCCATCCAGGGCAGTGTGGGTCATTCATCCACAGGTCCCACTGGTTTCCACCATGGACCATGATGCTATTGGATTTCAAACTGAGCTTGGGACAATTCTCATTTTTAAAAAAAAGGGGAAAAAAAGCAAGACAAACAAAGACGAACAAGTACAACAAAGCCCTTATTCATTCCCTTTACAGAGCACCCAAATGCAAAAGTGTGTTAGAATCTCATTAGTTGCTTCTCCGGATAGCACAGCTAAACCTTGTCAACTTAAACACCTCACAGGTGAATGACTATCAGAAGAGGATTGCATGTTGCACATCCTCACAAATAAACAGGCAAAACCTGTCCTTTTGAGACACACCTTTTCCCTGCCACTAATCTTATTTTTAGGTAAAAAGGGAAATGTGATGTTCATTGTCAAGGAAGCTAATTGCAAAGTAACTACTCTCAAATGTGTTGCCCATACCTTTTCCAGGTGCTGCAGGTGCTATTTGTGAGTGAGCTTAGTTTATCAGAACAAACTTTCAAAGAAGCTGACTGATTGTACCGAGTAATTATTTTTGGAGAGAGAAAATGGCACCTAGAAAAGACATATTTCATTATATACATAAATGTACAACAAAACCAAGTACGGGAAGCTGACTTAGATTAATTCACATTGAAAACTCATTTATTACTCTCAGGATAATGAGCTAATGAAAGATGTGGTGGCTTCTCCGCACTCTTAATGCCTCATAATCCGGAGTGGATGCCCTGCTGAGAAGATAAACTTTAGTGCCACACAGATTATCGGGGTCCAGCAGTAACTGCATGAAATCTAATGGCCTAATCAGACTCTATCTCGTTCAAAGGCTACACAAGATTACTTGTTTCTGGCATCAAAAGTCATGATGACACTATTATCATATTTATTTTATAGATATGAAATAACCTGTGCTCTGTTATGCCAGGCAAACACATATCTTGCTTTTGGCCCCCATGTTAGACACTGAAAAATTAGGTGCGGAGATTGAAAGAATTAGCTAGGCTCCCTCCATAACCCCTGGAGCAGGAGGGGCAGCTCCGGAGGTGATTCATGTCACCTGTCTTAAACTATGTTTGGATAAGACAAATTATCTGCCACAAGTGCCAGTCTCTCTTGATTAACTACAGAGAGACAGCACAGGTATTTAGTTCAGATCTGCCTTTGAGATGGCTGAGTGGAGATGCTTCCTACCTCATGGATTTAGGGGGCTGGACTTGTGCTTTGAACTGCAAGGGCAAAGCTCTAGGGGTAGATGTCCTCCTTACCTTGGACAGCTTACAGACAAAAATCTGTGTCTGAACTGCAAGAAATAAGGGTGTTAAAGCTGTGTAGAAAAGCCTGAGACTCACACGGGTGAGCTTGCATTTATCCAAGACCTCAGGATGAAGAAAAAGTCTTGTGGGGCTCACTTGTCATTCTGAGACTAGCTATAATTTAGTTAATTGATTAAGTTCAATAAATAGCACCAGACCCCTGCCACTGTAAAACTTTTGTCCATGGTGTTAAATTTTATTGTGGTCCCTGTTTATCCCAGTCCAGCAGCAGCTCTCTGGCATGGCTTGAACATTAGCATTGGTTAGAGCTCGCTCCCAACAAGTGGTCTGGATAGGGACATTCTCTTTTGGAGGCTGAGGGCGTTTAGCCTCCAATGTGTACGTGGCCGAACTCTGCCTGCTGGTCCCAGGGCTGAAGATCAGCCCTGACCTTGTTTAGTTCATTACAAGGTACACCAACAGTCCCTTACAGTCTCTTCATCTTCTGTTTTTGTTATTTTACCTTGTCAGGATCAGAACTGTGGGGAAACAGGTATGGTATGCTGGACTTGATACAGGGCTATCCTTACTTTGAAATAGAATGGTGCTATCTAATTCCCTTTGGCTGTTCTCTCTAATCTGTAAAGACCTTCCAAATCTGATTTTGGCCTGCATCCTCTAATCTGCATCATGGGCTGCCCCGTTCGCTGACTTCAATGGGCCACGCTGGAGTATGTCAGGGTTTGGAGCTGATGGTAGTTTTTTGAGCTGGTTGAGCGAACAGATCTGCAAGACCTCTTCTTGACAGTACATCAGCTCTGATCTGAAAGGAGGCACAGCCTTAGACATCTGTTTTAAGGGCATAACTATTCTGAGCTGACTTGAACTCAACACAAGGCTCTGTTTATATTTCTTTGATTAACTGAAAATAACCTCTTGTTAAGCGAGTGACAACCGATACCTTAAGATTGTGCTCAAGTCATTCACAAGAGCGAAAAAAATACAGCAAAGGTTAGGCAGGTCAAAGCCCTTGTTTGGATCAAAGCATATGTTGAACACTGTATAAATGCCAAATCTTAAAGTGTTTTGTATTTAAGGTTGAAGTTTGGAGTGAAATGATACTATAACAATAAATCCATAATTTAGCTTGTTAGCACACTACCACATTCACTAAGGCAGAGCAAAGAGAGAGATGCTTCTGATGGAGCGACTGGACACCAGTCTAAGCGTCTTAAAAATTTACAGCACAGGTGAGATCATTACTGTAATACCACATCCAGTTCTGGTACGCACATTTCAGAAAGGACTTTAATGCAGTGGAAATGGATCTCAAAAGACTGACAGGCACGATTTGCGGTCTGTCCATAAAATCTGCCTTACCATGAGAGACTAAAAAAAGCTCAGCTAATTTTATTTATTTAGGACAAGGTTACGAGATAACTTGTCTGTGGTTTTGTAAGGTCGAGTGTACATGGTGAGGGAACAGCAGGCTCCAGTTTTCACTTGGAGCAGCATGGCCTGGGTGCTTTCAACCAAAATACTGGAGGAACCCCAGCTTGAAATATTTCAGCCCCCTGCGCTTGAAATATTCCTGCTGTGCTGAGGGTAAACTGAGGTTGGGCTGTGCCTTGGTGGGCTGCAGCCCTTCCCTGTCCGTGCCTGATCTGTAGCTTCCTGGAGTGGATCGATGAGTAATGGCCAGGGTTGAGGGTGGAGAGTGAGGCCAGACAAATATGGCTTAAAAAGGCAGCCTTTCTTCTTGACAGGGTGATAGCCACTGAAATAACTTATCTGGGGTTGATCATCCTTCACCGAGAGTCTCTGATTCAGGGTGCAATGTCTCACTGAAAGATGTCCCATAATTCATAGCAGTTCTGGTGTTGGTTTGGGAGACCACTATGTAGGAGATCAGACCAAGTGATTGTATTGATCAAACAAGTGATCTCAACTGGCTTTAAGATATCCCTATTAAATAGGAATATTTTTAAATTCTTATTTTATTAGGAATATTATATTCCTAATAAACTGGCTGGGGAGTGGAGAGGTCTTAGTGAGACCATCTTTAACCCGAGGAAGCTCAATTTTAAGGAAAAATATCTCCCATTACTTTCATAATTCTGGCCAGTATGGCTGTGTTTATATTTTCTTTCCAGGAAAGAGTTGAATCTGAGCTTAAGCCTGGGTTCCAACCTGTAGCTTACTCTACCTGATGGGACATCTTTGAGCAGGCTGAGGGGTGATTTACCTATTTCCAAGTAGAAAGTTTCCATTTGACCTGCTTCTCAGTCTATCATGACCTGTTGTGTGGACATGGCTGGCGCCCATCTCATCCACCCTACAGCGGTGGTATGGATCCCAAATTAGGGACACAAGAGGACTTCTTAGAAAGTCCTATGGGCTCCTATCAAAGGGTTTATGGCACTGCCTACTGCCAAAGGCAGGTGGGATTTGCAGAGAGCCAAAAGCCAAGCTAGCTCTGGGCTGCCTTCAAGGACACATGCATGTTAGGTCTAAAGGATGCTTTAAAAACTGCCACCCAGTTCAATAGCCATTGTCCCCTTGCACCCAGCGTGCAGGGACACGTTGAGAGGATTTGCCTTACTGGAAGATATCCATCTAGCTTTGTTCAGTTAAGGCAGTACCTTGCATCCATCAAGGCAAAAGTTTGACCGCATGCCCAGTGTGATTTTCTGCTTTGGTGGGTCATGCCCTTGTCGTGCCTTGCCGGTGCTTGGGCTGCCGCCTGCCTTGTCCCTGAGGTGTGTGGAGACATGTGCTCCTCACCAGGCTGGGCACAGGACCCCAGCAGCCTTTGCTGGTCTCCTCTGCCATCCCCACATGCTGGGAGCTGCGGGCAGTGCCATGTTTCGGAGTGACCGCCTGCAACCCCGGGCAGAATTAGCGGGGCTCTCGCAGGCAGCAGCTGACCCAAGGGGTGCAAGGGGGGCGTTGCTGCCTGCCTGCCGCCCTCAGGCACAAGCTGGAGCATTGGAGGAGTTTAGAAAAGCCAGAAAGCTGCTGAAAACGGCATTTTGCTTTCAGTGTCTAACATCATCACACCACTCCTGCTCAAATAAATAAACTCTGACGGGAATCCCCCCCCCACCCCCCCCTCCTTCACCCCNTTGGGGAGGATGTGAGAGGGCAGGGACATACCTCACGCTCTCCTCTGTCACGCCGCACTCCTCCTCTCGCCATCCCCACGGGCTCAGCTCCCAGCCCGCTACCGGCAACGCTGAAGAACCGAACGGTAAAATAACTTTCTTCTCTCTAAGCTGTACTTCCCCAGGCTGCTTGCGAAGCGAAGGCGGCGAGAGCAAAAGCGTCCTTCTCTCTGGTGAACTTCGCCGCCGATGGCCGTGGTCCCGTCCATGCAGGTGGTGGGGAGCGAGGCGGCTGCGGGATGCCGGTGGTGCGTGTTTGGGTGGCGGGTGGGCGAGGGGCTGCGGCGCGGTCCTGCGGCGTGCGGGAGGGACGGGGACTGGAGTGTAGCCGGAGTGCCGGTCCTGCGGGAACCCGGCGTGGGTCTCGCCCCACAGGAGAGGTCAGCATCTGCGAGGGCTGGCAGCGATGCTGTTTTGCAGATGCTGGTGGCTTGATATGACTGATGGTAAAAAAAAGCTATTTCAGGGAGAGGGAAACCAGCGTGGGGCTGTACAGAAGCCGGGAAGGCAGTGAAGGGAGGTGAGGGAAGGAGCAGGGGGTGCTCAGTGTTTTCACTTATGTGTTTGTCTTTCAGCTTCAGTCTGGTGTTTACAGGTTTTTACTTGATTGCTGTAGCATTCGCGGGGTTTGTGGGTGTGTATGGTCCCGGCTTTTCTGACCAGAAAGAACTGATACTTGCAGGAATCCGTATTACACTCGCTTGGAGGAGCGGGCACAAATCAGCTGGCATCTGTAGAAACCTGCCTGTGATGCCTTTCCTCTGCCATTTCCTTATTTGCTCACTAAACGCACATATATTTATTTATTTGGTAGGAAAAATGACACAAATGCTTGTGCTTTAAAGTGGAGCGACTGTGACTTCATGTACTATTTCTGTCATTCCTGACTCGTTCGGTCTTGACTGTTTCTTGGACAAACAAGGCGGAACAAACTGACGGCTAAATCCTGAAGCATGTGCTGGAGCCGGTTCCCGGAGCTTTCAGAGTTAAAAGGCTTTCTTGAACTCACTGACACAGGGCAGTAAATTTTAACGTGTCAGTAAGTGAAGGGGAAAAAAGCGCTTGCCGAGCATTACACACCGGCAGATAGAGTCAGCGCTGCACAACCCCGGGGTCTTCACAGGCAGGATTAGCTCCCAACACCTCCAGCGACTCAGCAGCATTTAGAAAGGTCAATTAGATGTACAGTATTTACCAGCTAATTATAAGTGGGGGAAAAAAAGCCTTGGAGTTGGCCCTGGGAAAAACGATCCTCAGGCTTTGCGTACGGTGTGTTTACCTCCAAGTCATTGCTCCCTCAGCTCCCTCTCATTTTATGTTAGTTTTGCAGTGGAGTCCTCTCTGCCCCCCCTTCCCATAGGGAATGCAGTGGAAGAAGGTACAAGATGGGGAAGGTAGGAAGGGGGCTTTGGGCACACCCTGAGCACATCAGCCTTTCACACGTCACCTCCCGTGGCCGGGGAAAGTTCAAGCTCCCTGTCCAGCCTTGGCATCCCTTGTCTTGCTGCCATAAGCAATGGAAGACCCAGGAGACATTGCTGACAGCTTTGCCTGGAGTCAGTTTCTAGGTAAAAGCTCAAAGTTTGTTTCACAGTTCCTATATGAAAACAACTTTTTTTTTTTTTTTTTAAATTGAGTTCAGTAGGAAATACTTTCTTGGGTCTTCCCATCTCCCAGACTATTTCTGAGTACTGTGCTGATTGTTACTGATTTTTCAAAAAGTATTCTTCACTTTCAGCGTTCCCCACAGCTGGCTTATACTTGTACTAGTGAGCTCCTCTTGATGGTCTGTGCTACCACACTGGCTTGATCTGAGACAGCTTCTGGGTGTTGCTGGGAGTTAGGATGGGCCAGGACACTCCAGAAAGGCAGTTTGGATGCGGCCACCTTGTTTCAGAGTGTCAGAGAGTTTAATCGTATGGAGGCGTCAGGCTGTGCCAGTTGGCTTCAGGGCTGAAGAATGGGCTCTAGCACGGTTTAGTTTACTAGCAGGGACGTAGCCAAGAGGCTAATGAGCTCATGTAACAGAGGGAGGAGAGAAGCTGTAGCAGGAGTCACTCCCAGCACCTCTAAGGAGCTGAAGAACAGTATTTACCTGGAACTGTGCTCTGTATTTCTTCATATGAAAGGAAATGGAGTGACAGACTGGCATTTTTGTAGGGGTCCAACAGGCAACTCAGCTCTGAAGTGAATTGAATCATTGCTTGTGCAAGATGACTGGGGGAGCTGACTGAGCTTCAGGTGCTGCTTTTGGGTGCTTGAAGGGTGGGTAGGACCTGAAGTCGTTTAGAAATCCATCCTTATATATAGGTGTGGAGAGATCAGCCTGTCTCAAATACAGTTTTGGATAGTCTGATTCTAAAGTACCCTAAAACTTTACCTGTGGGTGCTATAGTGGGAGATGAACATAATTTCATCCTTAATTATTTTGGATCTAAAAGTGAAGCCACTTCATTTTAAGCTGACATCACTCCACTGATTTTGGTGAAGTTCTTCCTGATTTACAGCAGTTGAGGGCAGAGAAGAATCAGTCCCTTCGTATCTGCTTTTTTTCTGCAGCTTGCAAAGGACAAAGCAAGACAAGAGAAACCCACTCAGGGTGAGATCATGATGAGAACTGAAGGGTCTTGAGTACCACCAAGACCCTTCTGGCTTTTTTGGCTTTCTTGCTTTCCCCAAATCTCAGCTTTTTGTTCTGTTAATGGAACCTTGTTCTATGTAACAGCAAATGCTGAAGACCAGCGTCCCCAGCTCTCTCCTTGTGTGAGCGTGTTCTCCACACCACACTTCCAGTGCTCATGTAGCCTTGACAGATGAGTCAAGGGATGGAGATTCCAGTTCTGCTGCTTACCTTGGGAAAGTGCTCTGGAGCCCAACAGACTTTACTGTCTGGAAATATTTCCTGTTGCACAACAGAAATTGTCTGTTTCAGTTTAATCCTGTTGTCTTAAATTACCTCACCAAAGTACTACCTTGAGTAAAGCCTCTCTTCACGGCCACTTCACTGCAGTGGGGGAACCAGTATTGTAAGAGGCCTCAGGTTGTGAAGACTCTCTGCAAGAAGGTGGAGTGAGCACGTGCTTCCCTTCCCCCTTCGTCTGTCTTGCACAAGGTGAACAAGCCTTGCTTTGCAACAGCAGATCTGTGCTACTTCTCATCCCTGAGCCAGACCCTTTGCTGCTCCGCATGCCCATGGTGGCCATTGAGATCACCAGGAGAGCTCTCTCATCACTGGTGGCTTCTTATGGCTCTGGAGGTCCTTTTCTCTGAGCTGCTTTTCTCTGCTTCAGTGCTTAAGGTTGGTGTGGTGCTCCCAGTCCTGCCTGAGGTTGCTCCAAGGATGCTCTGCTGCTGCCCAGCAGCATGTTGCCAGCCATCTGCTTCAGTTTCTGCCAGGGTTCACCTGGACAATAGCAGCAGCATTTGGGGTAGCCTTGGCCTGCTAATGCTTGTGGGTGCTTCCCAGTTCAGTCCTGGCTGTCTCCCCAGGCTGAATCAGACACACCGTTTTCATCTGCTTTGCTCTTGTGTAGCTCCAGCTCCAGTTCTTGTGGTATTTAAGTGCTGATGCGCAAATCAAGGTAACATTTACATGCTCTAGTGAGTCTTCAGCTCGCCTGCACAAATCTCTTGTTTTCCTTCTTCTAATGCAGTGCCGCTACCTGAGGACAGTCCTGGCCTCCTTGCTCCGGGGAGCTTGTTGATCCCTGCTCAGTTTATGGGACATTGCCATAGCGATGAGGATGTGTAGCGGAGATGGTCAGGACTGACGTGACGGTATCCCTGCTGCTGGCCAAACTCAGCTGAAAAGGTGCATGCCTCCTTCCCTCTCCAAACAGTATCGTGTTTGCTTTGGCTATTTTTAAATGTGTTTGCTGCGGGAGACTGAAGCTCGCTATCAGTCTGAGCCTCGCCACCGTGCGACTCGCAGCTGTTTAAAATTAATGCTGAGGCTGGAAGGACAGTTTTTGCTCTTCTGCCCGCTGCTGGGGGCTGCCTGATGTGGTGGTGGTTGCAGCAGAGTGGCGTGCTTCCCAGTAAATCGGCTAAGGGCACCGAGCAGCTCGAAGCCAGAGGCTTTTCCTCCTTACTCCTGCCTTCTTCTGGAGTTGAACTGGTGAGAAGGAGGTGAGAGGCCTCTGTATCCCATCAGCAATCCCCTCAGTCATCCTCTCCCTCCCTGGAAGTGTTATTTTTGGTTAATTCATACAAGTCTGGGCCTCCTTGGTCTATCCTGTGGGAGGAAGCTCGAGGCTGGAATTTTGTAATAAAAGCCAGATTTTTCTCTGGAGGCAGAGTGGAGGAGGCCACTCCTGTTGCTTCTCCAGTTCTTGTTAGTTCTTGATCAGCTTAATCTGGTAACTGGGAAAGGTTTTCTTTTCCCACTGAGAGTAAACTTGGCCTCTGAGGAAGGTCAGCGTTGGGGTCTTCACCCTGAGATACCTGATTTCTGCAGAGCCACTGGTGGGAATCCCGGACCTCATCTTCCTGATGCAAGTTCCCAGCAGTTTACTGGGGATGAGTCTCTGTGAATGCACCCCAGGCCATTTGCAGCATTGCAGAACTGCAGTGTTGCTAAAAACAAGAAGTTGTCCTCCACTGTCCTTGGCCAGAATTTGTTCTTACCCTGAGGAGCACAGAGCAGTCTGTCCCCTTCCACACCAGCAGCAGCTGGTTTTCACTGGAGCAAGCACGTTTTTGTACCTGCAGTTTGGAGAGTGTTCTCAGATGCTTTCTGTGGTTATGAAAAAAACCCTCCAGATCTGTCCTTCTGATTTCCCCTGTGACCACGATATTTCAATGTTCTCCTCCTCCACTGACCATTGGCAATAGAAAGACCACCACTCCCTGCTCTCTCCTTTTTGACCATCTTACTTTGAAGAGGGGGTTGTTTCTGCGGGGACTGGTGCACTGGAAAGCTGAGACCATCTGAAGTTACCATAGTTTAAATATGCAGGTGCTACCTTAACTTAAATATACACAGAGAGCTTACTAATTAAATCTGAGTTTGCTTCTTGGTCATCAGGCACTGTACTAAGGACAGAGCTAACAACAGGTGAAACCCGTATCTCATCCTCAGTGGTACCTGTAAGATACTCTCCTGGACTTTCCCAGCTGGACTCAGTTTCACTAGCTTAGTAATATACGTCCTGTGCTCTTTTTATACTACTGTGATTCCCTTCGGACATAGCCTAAAATGATGCAAATTATGCTTGGATCCTCCCCCTTCTTCTTTATTAATGCTTACATGGATTGCATAGTCTTCAGAGATTTATTTTTCTTTAATGAAATCAGCCTCCTTTTCCTGGCTGGTGTAGTTCATGAATGTCACATTTAAATATGTGCTTTCAAGTTCAGTCCTTTCCCTCAGACATATTGCTTTACACTACATTTGGCTGTGTTAAGCTGCAGTGCTGATTTACTACATCAGTGACCGTGAAAGACTCAAATTCCTCTGACTCCTGTTTTGTTTCTTCTCTCTATTTACTATCCACAATGCTCTGGTTTTTGGAATAGTTGGCAGTTTGTAAACTTAAATTTCTCATTTATTTTCCTCCACTTGATACAATGGCTAGAATCAGATTAATGTATTTAGCAGATTGGATCTGATGACAGAGCAAGTACAAAAAGTGCTCCCAAGAGCAACGATGCCATGAATGTCACAGCAGTTGAGAGCGCCAGGCACCAGGTGTGCACAGGGAAGAAGGGGTAAAGTTCTGCCCAAAGTGCAGGGGAGATCCCTTATCTCTCTTCCACAAGCAGGAGCTGGAAGCCGGGAGCAGATCTGCTGCTGGTGACAATCCTCCTTGCTTCCTTTTTCCTTTTCTTGAAGAAGTCGGTGAGTGTTTTCTGCTATCTGCTGCAATTCAGAAGTAGGAGGGTGCTCTTCAGCCAGCTAAGGAGGCTTGAACTGAGTGTGCAAGGAGGGTTCCTGTCTCCTCTTCACTTTTCTCTCCCAAACATTGTCACCTCTCTTCTCTGTCCAAAATCTGCAACCTGCGTGGAAGCTCCGGGTATGAGATTTGGTCAGCCAGAGTCTAAATAGCTTTCAGTATTGAGTCTTACTGTTTAAAAAGCAAACAAATGGAAAATTGGGAATTTCCTCCTTTTTGTTTGCATACTTGAAGAAGCCCTGGCTAGGCAAACCTGCCAGGCATGTTGGCTCTTCCTGACCAACTGCTTTAAAACAGGGGTGGCACATAGTGACAGCAACAGTGGGAGCAGAAACCCTCCCCAGAGAGGAAGGAGTACACTGCGAGCACCATGACAGTAGTCAAGTCAACCTGCATCTTCTGCTTGCTCCTTCCTGCATGGGTCTGCATCACCTCTCCTTCAAGTGGATGCTATGTCAGGCAGTGAACATCTCGTGCACCTCTAGTGAGAACTTCCAGCTGATATTTAGGAAAGGCTTCTCTGCCATGTCAGCCAGCTTCTGAGAGGACCAAGCCAGGAGGTAGGTGCCTATTCAGATATATCTCTGGGCTTGGTGTTTCCAGCTGGCTGGCTCTCAGCAGTTTCCTACTCGACACGCGGAGGACACCTAATTGCCCTACACAGACACTCTGTCTCCCTGGACCATACATGTACGCTTACAGGTTCTGAGTCACTCCTCAGAAATTCAGAGCTCTCGTTTTGACCGTGTTGGATGCCTGAACACTTAAGATAGGTGCTCTGGGTCATGCTGCTGGGCGGGTTGTCTACAGGTTCATTACTATGACACCAAGGTAAGACTTTTTTTAAACGTGGCCTGAAGTCAACTTTCCATAGCTCAGCTTTTGCAGGTGCAAAGGACAGGCTGCAATCTGAAGGATTGTTGGCCTTAATGAGTCTTTGCAAAGCAGTATGCAAGGCACCGCCTATTGTTGTTACGAAGAGGAATTATGCATGTTAGGAAAGGGATCACATGACTATCATGCCGTGCAATCTGACTTTGTTTTCCAACAACACTAAATACTTGCTGATTCTGTCCAGACCTTGCCTGTTCTGTAATTTTCTAGAGTTGTCTCAGTGAGGCAGGAGCTTGCTTGGGGGGGGAGAAAAAAAAAAAAAAAGAAAAAAAAGAAAGAAAAAAAGAGCATCCATCCAGGGCCCTAGTTTGCTCTCTGCACAGCTTTAACCGTGCAGCTCGCTGCCAAGCATCACACAGCAGAGCAGAAAGCAAGGCAGAGAAGTGCTTGCGAATCACCATGGAACAACATCAGGCGAGCCAAGCAGACCCATGTGATTTTAGGCAGGGCTCAAGAATTTCATTCCTTTAGCTTCAACCCAGGGGGCAAATTTGTTCATTTCCCTGGCATTGCAATAACGTTAAAGACTCTGCACCCATTTGCCCTGAACCGGTAGGGTTTCTGCTCTGAAACACTTGCTGTTGCTATTGTGTGTGACAAGAGCAGTTAAAGGAAAGGTGGAGGTTCAGTGGGACCAGTTCGCACGTACACTTAGCTGCTTTTACCCTCTGCTGAGAATATAAAATATGCTTAAAGCAAATGTAAATGGTGTAGTCAATGTACTACAAGTGGATTCCAGAATCAGACAAATCGGTTCCCTACTCTGAAATGAGTATGTTTTGCAAACATTTGTGGGGTGATGGATACTGAGCTGTGAGTTGTCAGCTGTCCCCCCAAGACACATGCTTAGAATGAAGTGCTGATATCTGATGGCCACGATGGGTGATGGAGGGAAATTTTAGGAAGGCTGAGGCACCTGTGTCTCATGGGCACTGAGTGCTCCAGTGGTTCATCTTTGCCATGCACGTGGTGCATGCTGGTTCCTGAGCCTTGTCTGGGAATTACCTGGGAGGGTACCAGTTGGCTTGGACTAAAAGCATGTGAGGCAGCTGTGTAATAGTGTAGACAGTCAAGTTCCAGCATCCGTGCTTGTGTCCTGAACGGTTAATTCGCTACTATAGAAATAGCACAAGAGCTTTCTTGACCTTTGATTCTTTCCTCTCATGGCAGAGGTCACATAGTCTGAATCAGCTCAGAGATAAAGTGAAAGCGTACAGAAAACAGCAAAAGACAACCTGAACTGGGGAGGAAGGCATAAAGGTATTGTCTGGGAAATACAGGAATGCAGGCAAAGATATGAAGAAAACCACCTGCTTGAGAGAAGCAACCTTGAGAGGTGGACATAAGACTTCCTAACTTGCCTTTCCATGTCTCCTGGACAGCAGATTTTGAAGCAGGCACTCTAAATTACAGCCCTATTGCAGTGGCTCTTTGGGGTCTAATGTGCCCCTGCAGTCCTCAGGACCACTGTGGATCTGAGAGGGAGACTAAGTGCAGCTGGAGGAGCTAAGAAGCCTGTGTCCTCTACCAGTCCGCCATTCACGATGGTAGAAAGGTCATCTTATCCAATTGCAAAATGGGAGTGCTACCTCAAAGCCACCTGTCAGAGGGCAGATTCCACACTGGGGGCCAGAAAAAAAAAACCTATTTCATCAATATTTGCTCTTGCTTTATTGATGAACGGATGCAGCTCACCTGTGTTGTGGTTTTTGTCCTGTTTATCTTCTGAATTTGCGTAAGTATTATTTCTGGGCAATTATAGTTTCAAGAGCTGGCTGCAAGGTAGACAGCTGAAGAACCACATCGTCTCTTCCTTCCTCTCTTTCACTGAATTTCCAAGCTTTGGTTCATGCTTTTGAGCAGAAATTTTGTGATGGGGACTGTAGGGACTAGATTACTACCGGGAAAATGTGAACCTTCATCAGGGTTTGAACTTTTGTCTACAGAAAACAACCGGATATTTCAATCTGCAAAATCACTTTGGGCCATAAGGACCTACAGATTAAAAACTCATAGTATAGGATAACTTAACATAAAATCTCTATGGCTTTTAAGGGAATTAGTTCTACCTTGTTTCCATTGAACCATGCGATTTAGCTAAGTATGAAGTAAACTTGCCCAGAACTCCTCAGAAGGAGACATGGACTGCTTGAGGGTATCTTGGGGTTGTTTCCCCCATGTCCATGGCTGGGTAGTTGATTCAGCTGTTGCACTGATGTGGTGAATATATATTGACAAGTCTTTCCTAGAAGGTTCAATGGACAAAGAGAAGGAGTCAGGGCTAAGGCAGGCTGCAGTTTTTGTGGGGGAAAAATCTGTGATCCCTCATTCCTTCTTCTAAGTATTTGATCTGTTATACCACTATACAGAGTCGGGCACTGTAGGACGATACCAAATTGTTCCGTTTGACTTCAGCTTTTTTTTGGCCCATTCAGTCTGAATATAGGCTCATTCTGGCTGCTGTTTACCAGAAGGCATTGTAGAAAAATTCTAGCTTGCATTTATTTAAATAACATCTGATATATTCTGGAGGATAGACAGCATGGAGTAGCTATAGTGCTGTTTCCAGAGAGTTTAAATGGCATCCTTGGCAAGAAAATAGAGAGGAAGGAAAGATCTGTTACATGTGCCTGTGTATTGCCCCTAGAATAGGATCAAACTCACAAAAAGAAACTGTGGTTTTGTTTCTCTACAGTTGTTAAGAATTCACAAACTTCCCAGGATCTACATTTCAAGGCTTTCATCAACCAGATTTTGTACATTTACATTTGTTCAAAATAGTTTCCAGGCAGTGGGTGATTAGTGGTTAGAAATGGCTTGCAGTTTGGTGATAATTTGATTAAGTGAAATCCTTAGGAAAATGAGCATTCCAGATCTTTCGTGTTTCCCTGCTTCACCTGTGGACCACGACTCCTTCCCCACCCAATCTCACAGGAGGCATCTCCTTTATCTCCTGCATTTCAGAAAGGAACAGATGAATGCTACTCAGGAAAGACAAGAGGATGCCTCCAGCCAGATGAGCAGCAGGAAAAGACATTAAATCCAAAAAAATACCACTTTTACATTTTTCCAGGAGAACTTAAAATGCAGTAATTATATCCCTCTCCCCAAGAACTCCATGTACTCCAGTGCTTTTGAATTAATTCAGCATGAAGGACTGCACTGTGCTGCTAGCAGGGGGCTGAGTAGGGGCAGTGTGGAGTTACAGTGTCTCCAATGGTGGAGGAAGCACAAGATTCATGGTATCTTGAGAAGACTGTCACCTCCTTGACATGCCAAGGACGACACCCCCCAGTAGCATCGCCTGGAGCAGCACTCCTTCATCTGTAAGTCTGAGGCAGTCTGCAAACAAATGAAGATGACCCATACCCGTACATTTCTATGCTGGCCAGTGAGCCTGCAAAGAAAATGGGGAAAGTAAAAATAAGAGCTAAATATTCAAAGTTTAGCCATTTTTTTAATTATATATAAATGAAAATAATTTTCTAATGTTGTGCAAGCTGGGCCATGGATTTTTTTTTTATAAGAAGGTGAAGTGGTATAAGAGTTTTGCTTGATCTCTGCTATGAGGACAGGCTGAGAGAGTTGGGGTTGTTCAGCCTGGAGAAGAGAAGGCGCCCAGGAGACCATATAGCAGCCTTCCAGTATCTGAAAGGGGCCTACAAGAAAGCTGGAGAGGGACTTTTTACGAGGCCATGTAGCAAAAGGACAAGAGGTAATGGCTCCAAACTGGAAGAGGGTAGATTTAGATTAGATATCGGTAAGAAATTTTTCACTCTGAGGGCAGTGAGGCACTGGAACAGGTTGCCCAGGGAAGTTGTGGATGCCCCATCCCTGGAAGTGTTCAAGGCCAGGTTGGATGGGGCTTTAAGTAGTCTGGTCTAGTGGGAGGTGTCCTTGCCCATGGCAAGGGGATTGGAACTAGATGATCTTTCAGGTCCTTTCCAGCCTAAACCATTCTATGATTCTATGATTCTATGACCTGTCAGTCCTTGCTAATAGAAGGACCATCTTGTGTCGTGCTCCTTCATTCGGAAGTGGGGAGAATGGAAGGGACAGTTAAGTATTTAAGTAGATACTTTTAAAAAAACCTTTGCTTTACTAATTTACTTCAGGAAATTTTGGTTTAAAATACTGATTTAAAAAAAGGATGATGTCTTTCTGCCTTCCTGTAAAAACTGTGGATATATGCCTGTCATAGTCACTGACTCATGTATTTCCAGGTGGTGGGAATGGATTTACAAATGTTTGGACTTACAAACACACATGGATTTACCAACAGTTGCTTGAAGTGGTTTTGCAGGTGTCCTTGTGATAATGACATACTGTTCATGTCTCCAAACCATAGGCTTAATACCAATGCAGCGCTACCTGGGGTGGCAGGAGAGAAACCATCTCACCTTCCTTGTGCCCTGGAGACTTTTCCAGCATTTGCCAAGCCAGCATGGCCTTGTGTGGAGCAGCCATCGCTGGCCACTGTCTCACATCCTTCTGGCCACCGTCTCACAAAGTAGGCCAACCCACCTGAATTCACAGGTACCTAAATAAAAGGTGAAAAAGGACTGGTGAGACCATTTGGTCTACCTTGCTGGATAATGGCAGCCATAGACTTTCCTTGAATTGACTCCCATGGCAATTACAGCAGGCATCCCGCCTTTGTTTTTCAAGTGGTACCATCCTTGGCAGCGGTAGTTCCACCCTTGGCAGCGGTAGTTCCACCATTGGCAGCAGCTGACATGGGTACAGCCATTACTCTCTCCCTTCTGGGCCCTGTATCCCTTTGAAGCAGCGTATGTGCCATTAGTGGTCCATGTATCCTTTGGGATGCCGTGAGCTGTAGTAGATTCTCTCAGGGAGTGCATCCAGCTTCATTTACAGGACCCATGTATGCAGAACATGTGAGATCCCTCAGGAAGATTTTCAGTCTAAACCTATTTAAAACTTTATATGGAAAAAGAAAGGTCTGGAAGTCCACGCTGAGCAATATAGTATGCATGAGACTCAGTTAATTCACCTTGAAAGAGACCTTTAAGAGAACTTGCAAATGCATGCTGCGTTAGGGATAGGACACGGGTGAGCGCACAAGAGCAGCACCAGATAAACAGAAAACATTGCCGCAACCTAGCTCGGAGGTCATGGGACCCACGTAGCTGGCAGCATTGCTAAGCAGATCGGGTTGTGCTGTGGCCGTTTTTTTCTCACAGATGGGATAAAAATAAGATAGATTAAGTATATCCAAGAAAAATTAGTTTTGCAAAGGCTTGAGCAAGCTGCCAATGTCAGCAAAGGGAGCCAGTAATGTAAGCAAACTTCAGAGAAGGAAAGTTGCAGACAGTCCTGCCGGAGAGAGCAATGGGGACCAGCTCCGCACACGGGCTGGATGTGGGGTCAGGGGTTGGCCGGGTGATTAGGTTGATTTGTGGCTTCTGTGTTTACCAAGGCAGATCCTGATGGAGAGGGAGGTTTTTCTTTTAGCTGATAAATATTCCTGCCTCTAATTCAAAATGTTTTTCCCCCCTTCTGTGGCCCTTTGAGTTAACCTCTGCCATGCCAAGTCATTCAGGCTGATAAGTAGGTGCTGAGGTCCCTACAGAAGTTTGGAGCTCCCTGTCACCGCTCTTAATGTCTGTTCTACTTCTCCAGGGTTAGGGCTACATGTGGCTTTGATCTTGCACCCAGCTTTCCAGCAGATCCTTAGGAATGGCCAGTTTAGGCAAGGTGGGGAACTGCTCCCTTCAACTGGATCTTGTATCGACAGAATGAGCAGCAATGCCTCGGCTGTCTGTGCTGTAGGATGCTCCCCGGTGAGCTTAAACTGCAGTTAGAACGTACGATGGAGCAAAAGCAGATGGTGTATCACGGCCCTGGGGGGGGTCAGATGAGCGATAGTTACTGCTTCTCGGTGGCTCTGTAGTTAACTGGCTGGGAGCTTGGTCTCAGGCAGTGGCTGATCGTCTGCCTTCATTTAGCTGCCTATGAAAACCAACTGTTGATTTCTGCTCTTCCTTTCCTATTTTTTGGAGAGTCACTACGTCTGGGTCAAGGCTGATGGTGTACTGGGGCTCCATAGATTAAGTCTTCAGGGGTGCTGATGCATAGAAAAACCCCTTACCCAGCAAGAAGAAGGGGAGACCGAGTCTGAAATGGTGCTCCTCTGATTTGACAGCACTTACTCTGCTTTGGAGAGGTGTAAATGGTAAAGGGCATGGCCAGAGGGAACAGAGGCCAGGGGATATCATTCTCCACTGAGTAACGGTTATTTGTTGGTCTCTGGGGTAGTTACTTCAGACAGGTTTTTAACTGCACTTAATTCAGACAGAAGTGATCTCGGTGAAAGGGGCATTGGGATTGTGTAGGGAATATTCTTGGGATAAACACCTGCCTCTTTTTGGTTAACAACCATATTTGTTACATTAAAACAAATACCACTATCTGACCCAGAGAGCTTGTGGAAGGGGGCCAGAAAACAAACTGACTTGCTACTGACGAGATAATGGATCAGAATAAAAAAAAAAGAAAAAGATTGCAGCACTAAAAAAAAACCTCAGTCAAAAAGCTGTTTCTCATTTCTTTTTACATTGCCTGAAAATTAAGACAAGTGTAGTTTTTCAGCTCAGTCTCCCTTTGTAGAGTTAGTGGGTTTTACACTTGGGGAAAGAGAATTATAACTTTCCTTTCCCATGTTGTTTGAGAACCGCATAAGAAATGTGTCTGAGTGGCAAAGTTCACTCCCCTCCATGCGTTAGGACCAGGGGTTTGATGCTTTTTATATGAGAAACAGTAACCAGATACAAAAATTGCCTCAAGACTCTCGGACGGCCAAGGGGGAGTTGGATCTAGGCATTCCCTTTGGCCCTCTTCTCTATAGCTAGTGTCTGTCTGTCTGGATCTGTAGAAGTGATGCCATTAATGCCAACGCACCGATCCCTCTGTCTGTCTGGCCAGCCACATCGGTCTCCCATCTGGGTATGATGCAATTTCCTTTGCTTCTTTATTGGGAGATTAAAGGAGCTGCCTCTTCTCCCTTTTTCTTGTAGATAATTTATTGTTTCTGGATTTAATATCTTTTCGTATTTGAAGGTTTCCTGCAGATGGATCAGGAACAAATACCAACATTGCAATGACAGCATTTTTAAGGCAAGTATCTACAGTATAGGCTACCTGTTTCCTGATCCCCCTATTGTATAGATCGAGATTCACATATATATAAGTGACATATATATGTCACTTCAAAGGCAGCTTTGGCTAATAGTTTCTTGTAGTAAATTTAAGAGAAAAAGTATCTTAAATGTCTTTCTGGTAGCTGTTGGTAAGTTCAATGGTGACATGAAGAACTGCTTCAAAAAGTTCAGAATTCTCCTCTTGCTGGTCTTCGGCCCATTGGGTAACGAATGTGCTCTTGAAACAGTGGGACATCACTTCTTATCACCAAGTTTTGCATCTAGAGGTCCCTTCTACCCAGAAGCTTCCTTGGCCTCTCTTGTAAACACCAAATGGCACGTGCCGTAACGAGTCAGAACTGTTATGTAGGGATTTACTTTAATAAGACCTTGAGCTGGCGATTTGGCTGGAGTCAATAGCTCCAGCCCACTGCTGTAGGGGCCAGATGAAATTCCGTAAGGTCTCACAGGGCTATACTATCTTAGCACATGCCATCCTGTCCCCTAGGAGTTGACCCTGCCGTGTGAGTTTAGCTGTGCTGAGCTGACTGTGCCCAGGTTGGCTCCGCGGAAGCCGTTTTGTCACGGCAGCCCTGTGCCCCATGAATAAGCTCTGCTTGTGGGACTGAAAGGGACTGCTTGTTCTTCAGCCCAAATGGTGTCGTTGTTTCCCTTTTCGGGCTCTCTAGGGCCCAGTTTCAGTCCTCACATCTTGAGGGACTTGCCACATGATGTGGCTGTTCTTTCAGGACACAGCTAACTAAAGCTTTTTATTTATTTTTGTTGTTAAGCACAGGAGTAGCACGAAGAGATACAGATGTCTGTCAGCTTTGCAGCAAATTGTGGAGACCACTTTGTAGCACCTTTAGGTTGCTTCCATATTTCCAGTTGTCCCATTTTCTCAGATGTAGAAGACTCCCCTGAGCCTGAAACTTTGGCCTTAAGGTTTTCAAGGGCTGTTTCTTTCTGCAACAGTTCTGATGGCTTTTTTTGTTTTTCTAAGCAAAAGTCTTGCATGGGAATGCTCTTTCCAGTTGTACCTCCTCAGTGGTGTTAACCCTGTTGGTGATACATTTCCAGGTCCCTGGGCTGCCATAGACTGGCAATGTGGGCGAGCGTCTCAGGTGGGATTTTGTGAAATGAGACTCAGAGCAGTGCCTTGCTTCACCACGAGGTTGTGAAGAGAAGTGTTTTGGAGAGTGCGAGTTGTTTAGGGACTGCGGTAGGTGGCAGCTGCATTAAGTACATCCTCACAACGCGCATTAAATGGGGTCTCATGCCAGTTTCAGCAGAGATTCCAAAGAGGAAATTCTTGCATGTCTGTGAGAAGTCTCTCTTGCCTGGAGCCAAGACACGGAGAAGAAGCAGCTGACGCAGCCACCGTTGCTCTGCTTATCTCGTGTGTTACTGTTGAGGGCTAAGCTTGGGCAAAGAGTGTCTTCTGTCTCCATGCAGACACTCTGCCGTGACTCTGTCTGGGCACGCACTCTGGCTAGGAGGAGGCAGGTTACAGCTCTGTGACATGACTGAGGCTGACACCTGCCCGAGGAAGTCTTCTCCTCCCGTATGATGCTGGGAAGCATGTGCTGGGATTGGCTGATGCTGGAGGAAAGGAGACTTTCTCCTCACCTCCTGGGAAGAAGCATGCAGGTCTAGTCATGTTACAGGTGGCTTCAGACTAAGACTTGTCCTGACTGAATCATCGCAGAAGGTCCAGGAGGATGCTCCTCTCAGGGTTTGGTGGTTACCAACATGCATGGGCGGTGGATTAGGGGTTGAACCCCTGCTTGTGTCCTCAGCCTAAAGTGCTGTGTACTCTTGTGGCACTCCTCTTTTGCAACTGAACTAAAGATGGTCAGTCAGAATGTATGAGAGGCATGTTTGCAGGTTTAAAGGTCTGTAAAGCAATCTGGTTGCTTTGCTTAATTAATGCAGTGTTGGAGAGGGATCTGGTCATCCACAGTAGAAGGACAGTCTTTCTGCACCCTTCTGCAGGTGTTTCCAGTGCTCTATGGGTCAGTACATTCCCACTCCACGTTCTGTCTGCTATAACTGAATAATTAGTAATTCTCCTGGTGAGAAGCCCCAAATCTGTCTGTTTTACTGGCCAACCGATGACCAGTAATAACCAGTGCCCAGCTGCTAACGCTGCAGAAATGGCCCTTATCAGAGGCAGCTCAGCGGCTGATAATGATCTCCTTTGGGAGAAGCTTTGCAGGGGAAGTTCCCACCTCACTAAATCTTTGCTTCACTTGAAATTATTTTGGTTGTGTATCTTGGTTCAACATGCCTCTAGTCCTTTTAGTTGGTATGAAGATTCACAGCTGGAGTGTCCATATATGGAGCCCCATAAAGGCTTGCAAAGCTCTTTTCTTGGAACGCATTGACACTTCTCCCTGTGGTAGGACAATGAGTGATACGCAGGGTTTAGCGCTCCCGATAAGCCCCCGGATAGGGTGGGAAGGCACTTGGACAATGTCACACAGAGGATTTTAGGGCTTCCCTCTGGTAGAAAGGTAGATCTATCTCTAGTGACTGTTCACAGCACTGTAGTGAACACAATCTATGTCCTTTGTAATGACACCTTCTTCCTCCTCAAATAAGGATTGCTTTGCCTACCTGGATTTACAGCTCCATCAACCAAACTCTATTAATAAAGACATAGCTCGTCTCTGCCAAAAAGTTTTTTTGCTCATGTAGTTTAACTCTATTGCTTGGAAGGAGAAACTAAGCGGCAAATAGAGTTCTTGGCCGCGGCATGAGGTCCTCTGTTTGCATAGCCATGTCAGGTGTGTGATTTTTCACAAATCTCATTGACAAAGTGTTACTGGCAAAATGTTTATGTACAAAATGAGCCAATGTCACTTACCTTCTCCATTCGCTGGAGAAGGTCCAGTCCCACTCACCCACCTTTTACTAAAAGCTTAATGGAGAGAGCTGCAGAGCTGGTGGCACGATGACAGATGCAGCAGAGAACAGAAAGAGTTAAATGCCAAGTTTTGCTGCAGAGCTTTTCATTGTCACAACCTGGGAAAGTGGAAATGCAGACTGAATAAATGGGTCTGATGATGCTGGACCGTGAGCAGGTTTTGAACCCCCGATCTCCCCAGCACATCAGCCCTCAGTCTCCTGAGTTATACAACATTACACAGCCCTCTTAAATGAACCAATTATTTCTCTAGGCAAGATTTTCCTGTCTGTTGACCATGTAATATATATTTCATTTTCTTCAGGAAAACCCATTTTTATTTGCAATTAGAGTGAGATCAATATTCCAAATGGCATTTCAATAAAATCAAGGTTGTGAAGTAAACAGGGTAATGAGAAGACAAGCGCTGTAAATAGATTTTGAAATGTCAGACAGATGATATATATTTTCAAATATATAACTTGAATTCTCAGTGATAAACATGGGAGACTGATAGCGAATGAACAAGAACTATGGAAGGAGAGGAACGATGTGAAACACTCTGTGTTTTTCTTCTTAGCTAGTGGCAACCTGCAGGCATGTATGGGACTCTCCTGGGCTGGAGTGGGAGGACAGGTATTGTTTTTATGTATGGTCTTGGCTGGAAAAAGGCAACTTTAAACTATACTTAGAGCCTGTAGTGCTGCAACAAGTCAACTCCTGGATTTTTTGCCTCAACAGCGGGATGCCTAAGTGTTAAAGGAGGAAGAGGGCATTAGGGAAGGGCTGCAGGGGATGGTGGCATGAGTCAGTGTTGCACTGATGCCCAAGCCAGCGGTGCTGGAATCACCATCTCTCCTATGGCTGCGCAGATCCCCCAGCTTTACCTAACCTTTCATATGCTACACAAATGACTCCCTCTTGCTTCTCCCGGGAACGCGCACGGGAACACGTTCCCGGGAACACTCTGCTAAGCGGTGGCCACGTTCCAAGCAGCAGCGGCTGCAGTTTTATACTCTTGAATTGGAACAGGACTCGCATAGTCTGAATCATCCCTTGCAGTCACCCACAGCGGGAACGCTTGTGATTAGAAACTTGTGAGATCATCCCCGTAGCTTGCAAAAAAAGTTTGTCATCTTTCTGGGAAGAAAAGCAACTGAAAAACTGAAGAAATTATATGCTCCGAGCTGTGAAAGTTGACACAAAGGAAGCAAGTGTGGAAGTGCCACATTACCCCGAAACGGCTTTGAGGTGGTGGGTGAATAGCAATCAATGCTATATCTTTTTCTGTATTTTCTTAATTGCAGTATCCTTCCCTAAAATATAGTCCTGGTTTCCTAAGGGATTATAAGTCAAAGCTGGTTGGTTTGCAGGTCAGATAGAAGGGTAAATGGCCCTAACCCACCTACAAATCAAACTTTCTAAATTAATTGCTATTATTTTGATTAGAAAGAAAGTTTGGGAACACTTTACCATGAAATGAAAGCTTACAAGAAAATAATTGAAGTAATAATCTCTTTGAGGGGAGAATTGAGATATGATTTTGAATTGGTTAAAAAAAAAAAAAGACAAGACTTGAAGGCTGAGAATTAATAGAACCAGCATCTCCTATCTCTGCAGAGCTGGTGAGCAGGGATGTGACATTGGGCGGGTGAAGAGAGCATGGCTTTGGGTCCAAAGGGGGAGCGTTGTATCTGTCTGAAATATCTGGCTACTGACAAGCAGTAACAGCCTGGACTTCTCCATCCTGGTTCATTTTTCAGGCTTGTCACCACCTGCACATGGATTTTTGAGAGTGGGAAGTTTCCCGTCCGTCAGTGAGCGATTCGGGGGCCAGTGCATCTGTGCGGTGTCCGTGGTGTCCAGCAATGGGCTGGGCTTTGCTGAGCTGCTGTTTGTTGTCTCACTGGTTTTAGCCAGGTGCTCTGGGCTTCTGAATAATGGTGATTTTTTTAATTCGGGAAACTGCTGTCAGCATCACGCTAAAAGCGGGCTTGGGCATTTACTTTGATGGGGAAAGCAGATGTGGTGCTGTCCCACTTTGCTGCCAGGAGTCTAAGGTAAGACTCAGACCTCCCAACCTTTCCTGTTGTTTCGTCTTAATCCAGGAAATCAGACTGGCATCTTTCTTATTCCTGCTGGTTAGAGAGACTTAGAGCTTTCATTAGATGCTGGATTTTGATCTTAAGCTAATAAAAAGCAAAGAAAAATCACGCATGCGGTCTGGCAGGGGGGTTGAATATTTGTGCAATATGAAAGGTCCTCTCAGGTGCAGCTTGTGCTGTATGGTTTGTGTAGTGTTAAGCAAGGCCCTGTCAGTGCTGGGGTTTCCTGTTGCTCATAGAATTCCTTTACTATTACTTTTCTTTTTTGTCTTGCTTTGTAGAATTTGATCTCTGCTTTAAATTACGTCTCCGGTAATGTGCGCACTCTGATTATTGCAATGTGCCTCGCTGAATAGGGATCATTCCCTTCCCCAGTCTCAATTCACTTCACCTTGGCTTATAACTTTGCTTTCTGGGGAAAGGAAAGGTTTGTTTTCCTTTGGGATTGCCAGAAATGATGGTCTTTGATTTCTGTGTCCGCGGCCCGAAATCGTTCTCAAATCCAGCCTGTCATATTGAAATGATTTACTTCTTTCATTGTTTGAATCTCCCCGTTATTTCTTGCCAATTCTGTGGGCGAGAACGTTCATTCCTGCATTTACCAGGGCTTTCTGCATCTGACTGAGCTTGCAGGTTCACATCTGGCTTTCATAAGGAGGATTTTGCAGACAAGAACTCCCTGGAAAGGGATTAAGCCTTTTTGTTGTTGTTGTTGTTGTTGTTGTTGGTCCTGAGTTTGTTTCTGCTGAGAGGATGATAAATGCCGTGCACAAGACACACCATGACAAGTGCACGTCTCTTTGCGGGGATGGATGTAATTGTCTCTCTGCCCGTCGTCACCCGTATTTCAATCTACATTAATGTAAAGCCAGCAAGTGCTCACAGTGCAGAGCAGCTCTGGGGTTGTGGCAGAGGGCTGCTCGGGAATTCTGAGAAAGTGTCCAAAATGGATAAAGCAGGACTTCAAGGGGCTGCATAGCAGTGTTTTCCCATCTTAAACCTGTTTGTATACCAGTTCTCTATGGATCAGGCACCTCCATTCAATATCTATTTGCTAGTGGTGGATAACATGCGTGAAGTTCTATCCGCTGCTTGAACTAGCTTTTCTTATGTTTCTGGGGGTCTGCTAAATTTTTTTAGATAGATAGATAGATAGATAGATAGATAGATAAAGTGTTAGATAATAGAGTTTTTTAGATAGTGTAGATATTCAGTATGTAGATTTCCCTCCCTGGCATGGCTGAGGTGCCTAAACCCAGACCTCCCAGTAGTTACAGTCAGTGCTTATGTGGTATCTGCAGGTAAAATTATGTCTGAACGCCTTGAATGGGTTTGTTGACAGGGCTATGAAACAGAGAAGCCCTGTTTTCCCAGCAGACGGGGCCTGGGATCACATAGGCAGTTGTGGGGCAGAGCGAGGAAGCAACGTTGCTGCCTTTAGTTTCCTCTGACACTGACTTGCCTTGGTGGCCTTGGGCAAGTCAATTAACTGCCATGGTTTAGTTTTCTCACTTGTGAAAGGTTGCTATGCTGGTTTTACAACATAGATGATGTTTTTTGAGGGTTAATTCCTTGGTGTTTGAGGCACAATGGTTCTATATAGGGGTTATTCATCAAGTCCTTGGTTCCCTTGCCTGGGAGGGTGTTAATTGCTGCCTGTTTATGGGATGGCTCTGATGAGATGAGAGTAAAAGCATATGGAGGTGAGTATGTGATTAACAAAGGGAGCCTGGGGTAGAACACATTTCCCCAGGTGAGAAAGTGAGTTTCTTTTGGCCGCTGGCTTTCCTTTTGGCACGTATTGCTGAAAAGGCCCTGGTACGGGGAGCACGCCGTGATGACCCCACACTCATCTTGGGGCTTTCAGGGCTCCTCACTCACATTCAGAGGTGCTCAGCCACGTACGGGCAGGAAGGATCTGAAATTCCCTCCCCCTCCTATCTGTGTGGCCAGGTGAGGAAGTCAGGAAGATAATTTCATGCACCATAAATACTAATAATTCCAGGTTCTTATGATTCGAGCATACACATTAATGCGGTGCGAGCTCTCTCCCCTGGCTGGAGTCGTTGTAATCACACTTAGGACCTGTTTGTCTTGGCGGAGCTGCCCTTATGAATGAGGTAACTTAGGGAAAGACATTCCTTCAGTCATGGCAAACAGCTAAAAATATCTGAACTTCCACAAGCCAGGGGAGGAGGGCAGGAGCCGGAGTAAAGCTCAGAGCACAGACCTCTGGAGGTGCAATTTTGAGCTCCTTTTCAGAGCCAAGCAGGGGCTGCAGGTCCCCATCACCCTGCGCACACCACCTTTGTTGGACCAGGCTTTACCACGGAGCGTGTTTTGGGGCTGGAAATGCTTTGCTCGCCTTTAGTCACCCAGAGCATGCAAGTTACAAGAAGTGACCTCGGTTCGTTGCTGAAAACCCTGTTTTGCTTCTCAGCGACTTACAGGTTGAGTTTACAAGAGTGATGCAAGAGCCCCTGCTCTGCAAATCGCTGTGAGAGCATCTTGGGTGATGACTGCTGCTTTGGGATGGAGTACGCAGCAGTCTCGTTAACCAAAGATGAGTTGAAAATTAATATGCTTTCCTTCTGCCTTTTAAAATGAAAATTAAACAGCCTTCCTCTTTGATGATGGGAAGAGATGCTCGTAAAGGCTTAACACTAGGGCTGTTAAACTATTTGTACCTGCAGGGATGGCCTAGTTTGAACTGACCAAGGTCTGAGAGTTGCCTTTCGTGCCTGCGTGTGTGCGTGTGTTTAAGAGAAGTTTTTCAAAAGGAAACGAAAAAAAAAAAGCTAATGAAGCAGTGCAGTTATACCTCCCCCCGAAGATGTGGCCCCAAGCCTTCGCAGACAAAGGAAAGGCTTTGCTCAGGTAGTGTTTATTATGCAGTGAGAGTCCCTGTTGCTGCTTTTCCCATGCAGCTGGAACCACAGCCCTGTGTGTTTTTATGTGTGCATGCGTGTGCTTACTTAGAGGCACTTCATAAATCACGTTTGAAAAGTGCCTTTTTTTTTNCTTAAAAAATCCGTTTTAAAAGTTCCTTTTTTTTTTTTTTTTTTTTTGGTTTTGGAATTTGGCAATAAACAAGTCAACTAACAGAAAAATCAAACCTGGGATTGGTTCAGTTACCAGCTGTGGGGGGGAAGGGGGCTGCCGAGATCAACATATTTATAAGTGTGCAGTAGCTGGAATGGGTGTATCCGCTTCTTGTTTGGCAAGGCTGAAGTTGCTTGATTATTAAGAATGATTCTTTATTATTTATGTCACGCATCTGAGGCTGCTGTATCTCTGCAGATGTGCCCTAAACCAGGGAAGCGAAGCCCAGGCAGCGCAGCCAGACTGCTTAAGTTTTATTGGAAAGCGCTGCTTTCGTTGTGAGAACAGCTTTTTACAGCCAGCCAGCACCGTCTGTCCTTGTTTTACTTCCAGAAATGCAAGGGGATGGGGAGGATGAGAAGCAGGGAAATGCAACTTTGATTGAAACTCTGGGGGACCATGAAAGAGAGCAGAAAGGAAAGCAAGAAAACCATAAAAAACACCGTAGTGGGGGCCAGCGAAAGAATAATACAGTCCTGAGAGCATGACAGGGCAGTAGGAGCTGCAGCTCTTCTTTTCTCAGGGTGTTTTTTGACTCTTGCTATAAAGAGTACTTCAGTTTGCAACCTTCACTACAGAGGTTGGATCGAGATTTGGTTCCTTTTGAAGTCCAAGGGGATGTGGATGTGTTCTTACTCATTTCTTCTTGTAGTGCCTGCAATGGAAAAGGATGTACCTGGCTGAGGGACTTGGGTCTTTTCAGTCTGGAGAAGAGAAGGCTGAGGGGGGATCTCATCAATGCTTATAAATACTTCAAGGGAGGGTGCTGGGAGGATGGCACCAGTCTTTTTGCAGTCATGGCCAGTGATAGGACAAGAGGTAACGGGCACAAACTTGAATGTAGGAAGTTCCATCTGAACATGAGGAGGAACTTCTTTCCTTTGAGGGTGGCAGAGCACTGGAAGAGGCTGCCCAGAGAGGTGGTGGAGTCTCCGACTCTGGAGACATTCCAAACCCTCCTGGACGCCGTCCTGTGCAACCTGCTGTAGGTGACCCTGCTGTGGCAGGGGGGTTGGAGTAGATGATCTCCAGAGGTCCCTTCCAACTCTGGTGATTCTGTGATTCTACGATTCTGTCTGTGAGAGTGACTTATGGGTCCCACTCACTACCACTCAAAAGCTTTGTGTTAGCCTTTGGTACCCCACAGGGTGCTGGGAGACGCTTTTATCCTGCCTGTGTAGAGAACTGAGGCCAGGAGGGATGTAAAGCATGATCCGCATGAGCACTTAGGTGCTTGTGTGCATCAACCAGGAATCGAGACCAGACACCAGTTCTCCCATTCCCAGCTCGAAGGCTGCAGGAGCCAAACGCCACATTGCCAGCAGTTTTTCTGCCTCTGTGACCAGGACCTGCTTGAAGCACCCAGTAGGTTTTGGCCTTGTGTGGCTGATGACTGAAGCAACAAAATGGTTGTGGGCTCCTTTCCCTGGAAAGCTGAGCTGTTGCTGTTGCTCCTCAGAGAAGAGCAGCAGTATGGACCATCAGGGCTGCTGTAAGGGACACAGCCCTTCCTCATCTGGGTTGCAAAACTCAAATCTGCCCATGTGGTGGTGAAGTTTCACAGCAAGGCTCTGTCTGCCCTGTGGCTTTTTGGGCTCAGGGCTGTGCAGCTGCTGAGCTTTCCCAGGAGGAGAAGGCAACTCCTTCAGCAGGGCTCTCTGGTCCCTTCAGGATGTTGAAATTGTTAAGCCCTCCTGAGGCTGAGCTGGGGTTTGGAAGTGCATCTCTCGTTTCCTGAGCTCCAGTGACACGGTTGTTGGGTGCACTTTTTTGATAGGAAGTGGCCATGACTGCTGGGCTTTGTGCCAAAGCTGGGGGTGTCAGTGTGGCAAGAGACCGCTGCAGGAGATGGCTCCTTCAGGGGTGCTTAGCCAAGCTGGTGGCGTTCCTGGGCACGCGCAGCAGATGCCAACATTACATGTCAAAGTAAGTTTAGGTGTGAAGAAATTTAGTGAGGTGCCTGGGCAGGAAATCAGTATTTTTTTTTTTTTTTTTGGTGACTCATTTTGTTAGCGTTAAGCACTTACCTTCTCCCTGAAGTGAAATCTGTGTGCCTGATTGCTGTGTCATGAATCCTGCCTTAAGTGGTACACCCAGGGTGAGAAATAAAATGAGCATAAAGAAAAAGCAGGCAGAGCCCAAGCCGCTGCTCCAAGGTTTTGCTTCTCCTCTACAGCTGGGGCCAACCTTGTGGCTTTTTCTTGGCTACAGCTGATGTGGTAACACCAGCAAAATCCTTCACGCCAGTGGTGACAACTCTGGTGCTCTCCTCTATCTGTTGTAGTGACTGCAGAGAAGGGCTACCTTGTCTGCATCTTCTCTTTTCCTTTTTGCTTTGCTAGCGTGATGCATTTATTTGGGTTCGGTGTCAAGCAACATCCCCTGCTAGAACAACACCACTCACTGCTAGAATCAGGTCACTGCTGGTCACTTGCTGAATGCTCGGTTATTTCAGGCTTTGGTGCTCTGCAACACTTAGATGATGATTTACAAACGCCGCACTGTGGAAGCTCCCATCCAAATCTTGCTCTGCTTTATAAAACACATTGGATGGTCTTTGGGCAGGGGTGAGACAAGGCCGGATACATCCCTGAGTAAATTTGTAGATGTTCTTCTTTGAAACAAAAAGCAAGGAGAAAGGAAAGGAAATACAGCTTGAGCAGCTCCAAAGACACAGAGGGAAGATGTGGAGGGGGATGGTGAGCTCCTTTAATCCTATTACGAAGAAATGACAGTTTGTTGTTCCAAGGCGGAAGTGCAAAAGGTAAATAGAAATACCTTTTTCCTTCAAGGATGAAACCTGTCAGCCTGCTGACTGGTGGCTTTTATACTGCTTGAAAATAGTAATCAAACAGTTAGCTGTCTCACAAGTAAGAGATGCTAATGAGAAGTTTTCTGTTTCAAATCACAGTGCTAGATAATTTAAGGAAAAGAGGGGATGGGACTTACAATAATGCAGAGGTGACTTGGGTGCTTTGCCTTCCTCACGTTCAGGGGCTGGGAGGTCTGATCCTGCTGAGGTGTGTTTTGGGGCATGGGAAGGCATTTCCTACAATCGTCTGCACATGTGCACCCCCAAATTCCCCAGGAATACTTGGAGAGTGCTTCTGGTCTTTTGTGCTTTTTCTCTCATGCTGTAGCTTTGAAACATCTTCTCTCTGCTGGGAATCACAGAATCACAGAATCACCGGGGTTGGAAGGGACCTCTGGAGATCATCTAGTCCAATCCCCCTGCCACAGCAGGGTCACCTACAGCAGGTTGCACAGGAACACATCCAGGCAGGTTTGGAATGTCTCCAGAGTCGGAGACTCCACCACCTCTCTGGGCAGCCTCTTCCAGTGCTCTGCCACCCTCAAAGGAAAGAAGTTCCTCCTCATGTTTAGATGGAACTTCCTACATTTAAGTTTGTGCCCATTCTCTCTTGTCCTATCCCTGGCCACTGCTGCAAAAAGACTGGTGCCACCCTCCCAGCACCCTCCCTTGAAGTATTTATAAGCATTGATGAGATCCCCCCTCAGCCTTCTCTTCTCCAGACTAAAAAGACAAGTCCCTCAGCCTTTTCTCCTAAGAAAGACGTTCCAGCCCCCTAATCGTCTTTGTAGCCCTCTGCTGTACCCTCTCCAGCAGTTCCCTGTCCTTCTTGAACTGGGGAGCCCAGAACTGGACATAGGACTCCAGATGCGGCCTCACCAGGGCAGACCTGCTTGCCACACTCTTCTTGATGCACCCCAGGGTGCCATTGGTCTTCTTGGCCACAAGGGCAGATTGCTGGCTCATGGTCATCCTGTTGTCCACCAGGACTCCCAGATCCCTTTCCAAAGTGCTGCTTTCCAGCAGGTCAGCCCCTGACCTGTACTGGTGCATGGGGTTATTCCTCCCCAGGTGCAGGACCCTACACCTGCCCTTGTTGAACTTCATGAGGTTTCTCTCTGCCCAATTCTCTAATGGTTGGCTGCATGGGGGAGTGTGATGGAAATCCATTTGGGCTAAATTTCTAGTACACTGTTTGTCATGTCTGTAAGGACTTGAGAACCCCAATCGCCTCTTCTAGTCCTTTGCTCACTGGATCTTTGGTTTGTGTAGCTGACCCGCATAGATGATCTAAAGATTCACCTTTTATTTAGTTCCCGCTGGACAGATTTGAGTTTTCTATCTGCTTCCCTGACTTATATGCTTTTTTGCCACCTTTATAAGGTTTTTGGTAAGAGCTCCTGGTCAGCTGACAACATGATGCCTCAGTGACTTAATATAGACCTTATCACTGCCATCTTGGAGAACAGAGGTGATTAAAGCTCAGTTGTCATATCCAGGTAAGGGAATTTTAAGGACTGAGCAAACAACTGGAACTGAATTTGGCTGGATTAAGTCTGGAAGGCTCTGGAGGTTTGATGAAAGCAACTGGAAAACCAAGAATGATTTGTAATAATACTATGTCCATGGCTAGCTGGCAATTTAAAGCCGCTAACGCAGGCTGACTTTGTCAGGATCTTCTTGTACACATGGAGAAGTAACTGCTTCACTCTTGGGTCATAGAACTGTAAGATCCTTTCAAGAGCTCCTTAGTCCACCCTCCTGTCACCAGACAGGATGGACACTGACCACTCGTGACAGATATTTGGTCAGGGGAGACTCTTCTGGCAATGTACTTTGCCTTTCCTTTCCAATAGAAATGTTTTCCTAGTGACTAACCAAAATTTTCCTGCTGCAATTTCTCATAGCCCATTACTTCTCATGTGTCCAACTGAGCATAGAAAACGGATTATTGCTTTCTGCTGTCTAGCAACCTTCATATTTTTAAAACCTGTTTTCATGTCTCCCATGTTCCTTCTCATTCTTTTGCTGTTTATGGTGACAATATCAGTATTGCTGAAGTTACTGTTCTTTTTCTTTCCTCTGGTTTATCTCCTGGAGGTCCATGTTTCACTTGTAGCCAAGTGCCCCACACCGGGCACAGTGCTATAGCTGAGATCTAGCTGAGCAAAAGGAAAGGCTTTAGATCTTCTAATCTGTGGTCCATCACTTGACATCACTGGCTGATGTTTGCCCTTGTGATCTGCAGGATTGCTATGTGGGCAGCTGATTTTCATCCTGTATTTGCCTAGTGGATTGTTCCTGGCTGACTTTGGTATCTCGGACTTGTCTGTATCTCCAGCTTCTCAAGATATGTTGAATCCTCTCCCTCTCCCTTTACCGCAGTCCTTCCTAGCTTGGTATCATCTGTAAATGTAATAAACATTATCTATACTCCAGCATCCTGGTAATCATCCAGGTACTCTGTGTCCAGGAAAATGAAAATATTTTCATTAGAACCGGATCTAGGACTGACCTCTGCAAAACCCCACTTGATACATCCTTTCACTGTGAAAAATGAATCATTGATAACTACACTCTAACCACTTTTCCAGCTAGTTTAGTTCCTGCGCCTGCACGCCATGTTTCTATAGTTTGATTATGAGAAGGTCCTGAGAGACGCTGTTCTTTCCAAGACACTGCTGATGTGGAGCCTCTGAACAGGGAGGGTTCAGATTAACAGCAAATTAATCCTCTGGTGAAGGCAAACCATAAATGAAATGCTAGAACACACAGTGGTCACACTGAAGGCTACTGCTCATTTTCCTTTCCTCGTTTTCTGAGAAGCAGCACAGCTCTGTTTCTCAAGACCACACGGCATCTGACTCTAATGCTGCAAGGCAAACAGTGCATCTTTCAGAATATTTCATTTTGACTTTTGCGCTAGAGGCACATGAAGTCTTCCCTCTCCAAAACACCTTTCCCAGGACAGGGGAATACTGTGTAGAATGAGTGTTGGTGTTCCCACACCTTTCTGAATAGCTGCACAGCAGGAAGCCAGCCTTGCCTGGAAAACAGATTTTATTTGTGGAATTGGTTAAGTCCTGGTTTGTGATGACATTCCTGTAGATTAAAACATAGGAGTCAGATTACTTATCACCAATAATAAGTGAGATCCAGCCTGGAAGAATATATGATACTGCATATAAATAGGTGCTAAGTAGGAATACGCTGTTAGGATAGTTTTATGGTGCAACTGCATTAGCTGGGAGGAAGGCAAAAATTAATTTTCTTTCTACAGTGTTTGCATCACGGATTCTGACTTTAGCTCACCTCTGATCAAACTGTATCTATATTAAATAATCAGACACATGACTTTTTGTCTGCGTCTCTGATTGCTCTCGCTGGCTGCATCCATACTAGCAAACTGCACAGGTCCAAGGTGTGGGGTGGGCTCGAGCACTGCCCTGCATTGTCCAAACTCTTTAATTGTTCCTGTGCTTTTTCCTTGGCTTTGTCCCCTGCTAACTAGCCCTCGTCCAGGCACGGTCTGGGAGCTAGCACGGGCCAGTGACTCTTCCCAGCAAGCAGTATGAATGAAGCCACGCTGTGTGGGAGGGTGCAAGGGAGAAATTTTAGCCATATGGACACAAGCTGTGCTGTGCATATTGTCCTCAGAGTCAGAGAATGAGCCTTGACCTGTCTTGTTATAAGCATAGACATAACAACTGCAGCACTCTTACAGTTGTAAGAAAAGGTAAAAAACCCCTTAGATGTGCATTTTCAATTATTTTGAAGGGTCTGCTTCCCCTTGTGCATCCACCAGGGCTGTTTTTAAGTCCAGATGTTAATACCTGCACATGGGTGACTTCTATTGCTGTTCACATGTGTCTGACTTTGTTTGCACAAAGGTTCCTTTGTGCTTGAGGCTTAATGCTTCATGAGCCATGGGTTTGTCTTTGAAATATTTTTTTCAAGAGTGTTATTAATATCTAATTTATGGTGTGGAGGAGGAGAAAGGAAAGTTTGTTGTTCAGATTTTTGACTCATTAACTCTATTCTGTGAGCAGATGAGTAACTCTGTGTACAAGGATGCTTGCCCATACGGTTCATGACATGACTTGAGCTGAATTATAAGCTCTTTACCACCAAAGCAGGGCAAACCTGGCTGCTTGCTCCTGCTGATTGTTTGATAAATCAGTCCATTCAATTCACTGAAATGGCAGAAAACTAAAAAGGCGAAAAAAGTGACTGCTTGGATTTGTAAGTGAAATCATCTTACTTTTGACTGGGCAAGGGGGGAGAGATCCAGTTGAAGGGTGTGGGTATGGGAATAGATAGAAGTAGGGAAAGAAGAATCAGGATCAGAAGGAGACCAAAGCTGGGAAGAAGGCAGAGAAACTAAAATCTCTTCTTCTTAGCAACAGTAGACTCTTAATTTGACTTGCCTGTTTGGTGAAATTTTGCTTTTACAGACAATGGAGAGAGGTGGATGCCTTCAAAGAATAGGTCACCAAGAATCCAGGGCACCTATTACAGGATGAGCTGAATTGCCTTGGGAAGGTGTTTGTCTCCACATGTTAGTGATACAGTGAATTTCATCACCTAGTTGAATCTAATCTCTTAAATTTTAGACTAGGCCTGACGTTAGGTGAAGCATGATGTTGGACCAGTACAC
The DNA here is from genome assembly GCA_013397275.1 of Burhinus bistriatus. Classification (NCBI taxonomy): domain Eukaryota; kingdom Metazoa; phylum Chordata; class Aves; order Charadriiformes; family Burhinidae; genus Burhinus; species Burhinus bistriatus. The sequence continues at coordinate 905,315 of VYXH01005291.1, forward strand.
GTAACATTATCAACATGTGAGTAGGACTGAAGCTTCAACATTTAAAAGTCAAGATAAAGCTGAAGTGAGACATTCCTGTATGCTTAGTCTCAACCAAAGTTTCTTTTCCTTCTGTTAACTGAGCTAATATTTGGTATCTTGGATGATATAAAAGCTGATTAGCAGAAGCATTTCTTGATGCTAAAACCCATTGGTCTCCACATACTCCCACACCAGCAATGTTTGATGTTGTGCCTCATTTGTGTCAACAAGTTTGCAGATGACACCAAGGTGAGTAGTGCAGTTGATTCGCTTCACGGAAGGGATTCCATCCAGAGAGACCTTGACAGCCTTGAGGACCAATCCCATGCGAATCTTGTGAAGTTCAACAGGGCCAAGTACAAGGTCCTGCACCTAGGCAATCCCCAGTATCAATACGGACTGGGGGATGAAGGGATTGGGAGCAGCCCTGTGGAGAAGGACTTGGGAATACTGGTAGATGAAAAATTGGACATGAGCCCGCAATACGTGCTTGCAGCCCAGAAAGCCAAACGCATCCTGGGCTGCATCAAAAGCAGTGTGGCCAGCAGGTCAAGGGAGGTGATTCTCTCCCTTTACCCCGCTCTCCCTTTACCCCGCTCTGGTGAGACCCCACTTAGAGTACTGCGTCCAGCTCTGGGGCCCTCAGCACAAGACAGACACTGACCTGTTGGAGTGGGTCCAGAGGAGGGCCACAAAAATGGTCAGAGGGATGAAGCACCTCTCCCTTGAAGAAAGGCTGAGAGAGTTGGGGTTGTTCAGCCTGGCGAAGAGAAGGCTTGAGGGCAACCTTGTTGTGGCCTTTCAATACTTAAAGGGGGCTTGTAAGAAAGACAGAGAGAGGCTTTTTACAAAGGCCTGTAGTGTTAGGACAAGGGGCAACAGTTTTAAACTGAAAGAGGGTAGATTTAGATTAGATAGAAGGAGGACATTTTTTACACTGAGGGCAGTGAAACACTGGCACAGGTTGCCCAGAGAGGTGGTAGATGCCCCATTGTTGGAAGTGTTCAAGGTCAGGTTGGATGGGGCTTTGAACAACCTGATCTAGTGAAAGATGTCCCTGCCCATGGCAGAGGAGTTGGACAGGATGATCTTTTAAGGTCCCTTCCAACCCAAACCATTCTATGATTATACGATTTGGAATCCTGTTGACATGTCTCAAGACTAGTTTTCAGTTCGTTTTATATGTCACATCTCTTTGCAATTCTCTTTTGCAGATTTAGGTCTTGTTGTTCTTAAGTGTCTGTTTTGGTCAGGAAGGCAGTCCGGGGAAGCATGCAAAACCAAAACATGAAATGAAGAATATCCCACTCTGAGCTATAAAGGATTCCTCAGTGGGAAACATTTCATCAGAAGAGTGGTTTCCGTTTGGAGTTCAGGTGCATTAATGGTAACCTTAGCCACTGGCCTGCTGTTCCCAGGCTATCATGTGTTGTACTGGAGCTCTCAGCGCTGTCTGTCAGTTCTTGCCTTGAGAGGCCATTTCGGGTCTTCAGACTAGTGGTGATACTGCTTTTCTTCTGACATTGTGTACATAACAGTCTTGAAATGGCTGTATGTTCCAAGACCCACTATATCGCACCAGCACCTTTAACGAGGCATATAAACTCCCATGGTAATTATATAATGGAAGAGAGTAAAAGTGTACTGGGATATTTGCTTTTTGCACAGGATACTTCTAAAAATTCACAGACAGGTCTCAAGATTAAGTCCCCACTTTGATCATTGCCTATAGATAAACCTTCTAAATGTCCTTAGCAGCTCCAACAGGAATTTGTGCACCCTCAGGATTTACCAGCTCCGTAATGTTTATTAAAGGTTGTTTTCTTTTCCCACTTCTGATTGATTGGCAATTATGAGGTCTGTCTGTTACAGGTTTCCAGCATAGAATCAGTGATTATTTTTCTCCGGCCTTAGGAGCCAAGCTCTGAGCCTTTGGCAGTTCTCTGAATTGCTCATCATCATCTTGAATTTAGATTTCATGATAATTAAGATGCCTGAGTTGGACCGTGAGAGTGGGCAATCTGATCTCCATCACGTAAGTTACTATTTTTCAAGCTATTTGTGTGCTGTGAAAGCGGACTGGGAAGCTCCTCAAATTGTGAAAGATGAAGGGGATAAAAATGAGTTTTCTTCAACAAGCCAGTTCTGAGTGGTTTGCAAACCACATCTTGAATGTCAGCAGGACGTAGGGGTGTGTGTGGTCATATAACGCTGTAAACAGGAATTAACCAGCCTGTGTTGTGTAGATGCACGTTGCTGAAAGTTGCTCCCCTCTTGCTTTTATGGCAAGACTCAAGCCCGGCTCCAGTGCAGCGGTGTGGGCTGGTTTGCTCCCTGATATCATTTTTGGTTCTCAGTGCTTTCAGACGCGGTGGGAGAAGAGGAACGTCAAAGCAAAATGGGGCACTAGTCACAACCAGATGTTGAGCTTGCCTTGTGTGCCAGGAAGTGGAGGGTGATAAATCACAGACAGGCATGTGTTGGGGTGTGACACCCTATGCACATGTGATTGCCATTAACGGTTCGCTTTGCAAGTGCAAGCGAGAGTGAATGAAAATAACAGGGCGGTAAACAAAGAGGGGCTTGGCGTCTGCGGGGCTGCGTGCCGATTTTCAAAGGCGGCGGGGTAAGACACACTAACGTGCATGTTGTCTCCATGGGACAGATGGAAGCGCAGCATGGTCGTAACTAGGCTTCAGGAGTCAGGGAGTAGAAGAAAAGAGCATCAACCTGAAATAGACACATGTAAAATTGCTTTATTTAGGTTAAAGAGTCTTATTAGCTAGACTTAGAGAGAGGATTATACGTAGAAGATTCCATTGCCTGCTTAATATACTCTTTATGGTCAGGTGGACCTGCCTGCCTTTTTTCTTGTTTACTCCCCCCCCTCCCCAAGTGTGTGATCTACAGTGTTGAGAGCAGTAACATACCCAAAGCCAAACTGGGTAAAATAACCCGTGATTCTTGCAAGGGGCTCCAGGCAGAACTCCATCACAGATGGGCAATGAAGTAGCAGCATAGGATCGTAGGGCATAGAGTAATTCAGGCTGGGAGGGAGGTCTGAAGAGCTCTAGTCTTACCCCTGCTCAAAGCTGGGTCAGCTATGAGGGCAGATTGGGTTGCTCGGGGCTTTAAAGTAGGTCGCATATAGGATGTTGGAAAATGGGACAAATGGTGAGATGGCGTATATAGATCTTGTGCCTCCTGCCTCTTTCAAATTGTAAAGGAAAGGAAACAAACTTTTTACTCTTTGAATTGTCTCTCGTATAGGGATGGTTTTGGCTCAGTCTTAACGGGAATGCAGTGAAAATGTACCTTGAGAGATGTCATCAAAGAGTCACTGAGAGTGAAGACAGGCCACTTACAAGCATTTACAAGATATCTGTAGGAATTAGACATGGGCCTTCCAGTGTGCATGCTGAAAATCTCAGCCTTTAGTTTTGGCCCAATCTAGTTTTAAATTCGGCATTTCTGTTTGAGCCACAATTACAGGGTTTTGAGCTAAGTCCCCTTGCTGTAGAGTCGTCCTCAACTAGTATCATACACATAGACATGGATACAGCACAACTGGTGCAAAGTGCCTTAAATTGTCTGTGTTGTCATGGCAGGGTCTGGGATGGGAAGAGAGAGAGGATTGCAAACTAGGGAGGGGTATGTGTCTGTGTACTGGGAGAGCTCTGGCCTCCTCCTGGAGGTCTGGCTCAAAGCAAGAGAGAGAATTTAAGAAGTCTAATTTGGGAGATTCCCTAGAGACAGCGGGGTGGGACAGCAAGAGGGACACCAGTTAGGGGAAACAGGAGAAGAAGAGTGTTGGCTGCATGAGTACGGGGGGAAGAGCTGGGAGGGGACCGGACAATTTTGGCAGAACAGAAAGGAGTCTGGTGGTGCTGAGATCACAGGCCATATGACCTTAGTGTGCAAATAAATAGTAATAGTAATGTAGGAGCTGACAGTATAGGAGTACAGGCCATGTTTGGAAAAACATGAGGTTAAGTGTTCTTAGAAACAGAGTTGAAGATGCATTCTTTAGCATAATGGCAAACTCATTACGCATACATTTAAATATCTCCTCCAGTGCAGCCAGTGTTTTATAAAGGTCATAGGTTCATTCTGAGAGTTTAAAAGCCAGAAGGGACCATGGGATCATCCAACATGATCTAATATGTGTTATTATATCTTATCTCATTGCTTTTATACTAAGCTCAGTACCATAAACACATTCCACCTGGGGCTTCAGGCCTGATTTGGAGAACCCATGAGAAGGACAAGTCACCCGTGACAGTGATAGTAAAGATTAGTGATCCTGACCGTTCAAGACTTGCCCCATGTCTCTAGTCTGGGATGTGTCCAGCTACTTGTTCTTGTTATGACTCCCTCTGCTAGACTGAAGTGTTCGCTGGAAGCTGGTGGTTTCTTTCTCTTAATACATCAAATCAAGTAATCTTTCATAGGCTCCATGTTGATACACTAAACATCATGCTCTTTCCATTTTCCAGCATAAAGCATTTTTTCAGGTCTTAAATCACACCACTACCTCATCTGTGCTGCTTCTTTCACCTTTTTTCAAGTTAAAGCAAATGGACTGCCTGAATTATACATGATGTTCCAGTTTCAGTCTCACCCATGCCACATAGGAGAGGTAACATGCCCAGTCCCTAAAATACTCCTCCCATTTATGTCTTAAAGTAATATGCCACGGTCAGAGCACTGTACTGCATATTCTTTATCCACTGTGACCTCTGTGTGTTTTTCCAGGGCTGGTACTACCGCTCCTCCATCCTTTAGGTACACTTTGACTTTACTCCTGCCCTGCTGCCGTGCTGAGTGATGGTTTGCTGCCATACTTATGTGGGCACGAATAGACTGAGGTCATCAACCCAAGCACGCTCTGTGGCTAGCTGACCCCAAACAGATTTTCCGGTTGGAAGATATGTTTTATATCTGAACAATTCAAGATTTATTGCTTCCCTTGAGGTTCTTTTAAGACCAGAATTTTGCATCAAATTGTTTGTCTAACTCCATCCTCACATGCAACTTCATACCCTGACCCAAAATCAAACTATGTAGTTTACATTTTTTTTTTTAGTTCATTAATGTTAACTTTGTGTTTATTACAATATATTCAGAGTCTGCTAATTTTCTAATATTGTAGTCCTCCAGATTGGCATAAGGTGCCTGACATTCTGCGGATATGCTGGAACTATGCTCACTTCTGCTGTGTGAGTTATTCTAAATTTGAAGCTATGGCAGTGCGGGGCATGCAAAATGTTGCTAAAGCATAAAATTGCAACAAGCAGGGAATTTCTGTGTGTGCTAATGTCAAAAGGAATGAATTAAAAATGGTGAGTGATTGCTCAGTGAAGCATATGGATGATAAGGAATGCACATACAAACTCAGAAGGCATTTTTAGAAAACCCTAAATTTGACCATTCAGGCAATTAATAATGGTTCTGTCTGAAGCAAATTTGCATGTACAGTAAATTTGATGTGCAGAATCCTTTAAACTTGTATTCATTGTTATGGTTTGCCCTGCAAGGGAGGGTGCATGTAAATGTTTCAAGCAAATAACGATCATTTTGTCTTAAGCTTCTGTAGAAAAAACATGATCTTAGGAGACCTTTGAAAAATACAATGAATCATCACTGCATCCCCCACAAGGAAGAATGGTTTTGAGATTAGGGCTTCGAAGGAGGGACTTGGAGGATCTGGTTTGTGTTTCCCACCTCTGTCACAAACATTCATACATCTTCAGGTTGTATTTGAAAATAGTTTATCTAGCAGCTCAGTAAAAGCAGAAATAACCACATTTTCAAATGCAATAATTTTGTTAGGTACTAAGCCCTGTGTAAACTCCTTTGCAGCTATGGGAGTTCTTGAAAAGATTAAACACATGTCTATCTGTACCAAGTTCCTACCTTTAAAATAGGAATAATCTCTTTCTTTGACCATTTTACTTTCATTTTCCCTTTCCTTTCTGTGTTGATGATAAGCATTTTGGAGCAGGGGTACTCTTAAACTACATTTGTGTGGTTCCAGGGAGAACCTCAGCCTTGGTTTTGCCCTTGGGTACAATTGTAATCTGAATCCTAATTTGAAACCATTTAGCCTAAAAAGAAAAGTCTTGGACGAGAGTAGGTTAGTAGTTTTCAAATGCATAAAAGGCTGTGTCAGAGCTGGGGAGGACTGCCTGTTACTAACCACCTTGCTGGAGAGGATAAGACTATAAACTGTAGCAACGGAAATTTGAGTTATATATTAAAAAAAAAATATTACAGTGGTGAAAAGTGGGAAGTTCTGGAAGAGTCTGAATGGTAATCATGGGGTCTACATTATCAGGAGTCTTTAAAAGCAAGCTAGATTGAATCCTGCTGCGAGACCAGAAGGGGAGATGAGATGACCCTCCAAAATTGTTTTCAGCCCTATTACTCTGTGACACTCAATTTTATTTTGCAGTTGCTTCAAGTTGATCTAGTGACTTGCCTAGAACCACATAGTGTGTTGTTCACTGGGCCAGGATTTGCTGTGCTTCTCCTGTGACGATTTGCCAGTAGATCTCTCCTTGGGCTTCTCTTCAGCAGTGCCAGCAGCTAACGCTGCTCTTTCACTTTGGGATATTTTTTCCTGAAGCACAAGACTCTACCTTGAAATATGAATTTTCTAACTGTGAAGGCGGTCATTTGTTTTCACACAGAACTTGAGGCAGGACAGGAGAAGGTGTTTGGGTTTTGGCGACACTACCCACATGTGATTTTTGGCTGTGCATGCAGAGTGTGGAGTAGAAAGCCTTCCTTTCCAGCTGGCTTCACTCTACAGCACAGGACTCCCAGCCAGAATTCTCAGGACAATTTAAATCAGCTCAGGCTCTGGCTTGCTCTCTCTTGTGCAAATGGGAAGGTATGACCACGTGCATTGGGGGTCTTAGTCCTTACCAAAACTTCTTGAGTTAGGTGTTAATGAGTGGTGGTGAAAGGGCACTGCTCTGAGCAGACAGGCTGCACCTGTGCTGGGAAATAAAACGTGCCAAAGCCTCTCTGGTCTTGGGATCGAGTGGCACAGCAGCACTTGCATCTAGCCAGGTGTTCTCCCTTCAAAACAGGGCAGTCATACGTATCCCAACTGCCTGAGGGCAATGATCCAGGCTATGGCCAGCCATGACTCGGGAGAGTGCTTGCTGGCATGGGCCAAATTTCTGTCGAGGTCTATGCGAACATTTAAAGAGTAAAAGTGATCATTTGCTAGTGTTTGGACCAGTGCCCTGGGCCTCCTTAGCTTGCAAGCAGAAGTGTAGCTCATGGACCTACAGCAGCAGTGCCAGCAGACGTGGGAGCTCAGTGCTGGGAGGACCACACAGCTCAGCTCTGTAGGACGCTCTGGAGATCAGTCCTGGGGGGACGGCGTGTCACCCAGGTGAAGCCTTTACTGATGCAGCAACGAGTGACTCACACTAGAAGTCTGGTGTTCAAACCTTCTACTAAACTCATGACAAAACCTCCCTGCGGTTCTCCCAGGGCTTTGACCAGATATCCAGCCACTCAGTTTGGAGCACCCAGACAGGCTGGGTGCCAGCGCTCAGCCCATCTCCCCTTGGGTTGTGTTGTGTTTGCTCTGAGAGTTGGCAGTGCTTGTGGTGTGAGCCCAGTGCAACCCTAAAGCCTGGTGGCTGGGCTGAACATGCCCGTGTACTTAATGTACTGTGCTGCTTGGGAAGCATTTTGGTTGGGTTCATTTTTGAGGAGAAACAGATGGCAATTATCAGCTATGGACCGAGGCTGTTTGAAGACTTAAAAAGGAAATGTTTTCTCCTTGATCAAGGGTTGCTTTTGTTCAATCAGATTTGATGGTAATGCTTGTATAGCATTGGGATATTTCAATCTAATATGAAAATCAAATTTACTTCATTTTTTAAGGTCGGTGGGTTATATCCTCTGCTATACCTTCAGTTCTGTTGCAGGCAGACACATAGGACTGGTCTCTAAACAATTTACTGCCTTCAGCATTTGGCTTACAAGTGGGGACTGGTGAGGGTGGTGGAGCTGACAGCCCTGTAGCCTGGGGTGGATGTGCTCTGGTTATCTGCAGAAATGATGCAGACTCGGCCATGTGAGCTTCCTGCACACGTCACCTGCCTGCCATGAGCTTGCTTTGGAAGGACCACCTCTGGATATGAGCGTCATGCCGTCCCGGGGTAGAGGTATCATTCGTTATGTCTTTGGCATGTAAACTGTGACAGCCAACAAGTCTTCCCATTAGTGTTGTTTGTAATTACGACTTTTCCTACTGGCTACTGGAACAAGGGTAGCACATTCTTTTCACATAATTCATTACTCAGGCATCATCTTTTGCCTTTTCTGCATAATTTTTGACTGACATCTGCTCAGTGCTTGAATCCCAGTCTGTTGATGCCTGTTACGTGGCCAGCTGACTGGTTGCGTCCACCCAGGAAAAACAGCCATTCCTGTGTCCAGACATTCCTCCCAAGAGGCGAGGACAAGGTCTGGCTCACGCTGGCTTGGCAGTCAGAAACCTCAGCTAACTCTGTTCAAATTCCACAGCAGTTACTTCCACACTACAAATGCAGAAGGGCACAACTGTTTTGAATTTTTGCTATATTTGTAAAAAGAAAATGATTCTTAATCAAATAATTATGAGTGCTTTGTTTGATTAAGCCCCACATTTATGGGCAGCATTTTTGCAGCTCTTTGCTGCGATTAGTGTTAAAGCTGGAGCACAGAACAAACAAGGCAGAAGAAGGCTGGATCAGGACTAGTTGCCCAGCCATCTTTTAATCCCCCTCCTGACAGTCTTGTCTTTCATGGTGGCTTGTGTCCGGCTGTGGGCATGTACCAGCACTAGCAGAAGTCAGTGTAAGGTCTCCTATTGAGCTCTATGTCAAGGTGTCTTGCGGCAAGACTTCCATTAATAATTATTTCTAGGAGGAGTTTGTGCTCTCCAGAGTTGGAGCTGGACTTGGAAGCACGACTGTGGTAAGCTTGTCACCCAGGGAAGGGAAAAGCCTGTATGTAGGTTGGATGGAAAGTTTCTGTCCGAAGAGAGCTGGAGAGCTTGTAAACCTCTGGCTGTTGTGGAAGTGGGGAGATGCAGTTCATCCCGTCTGTGGGTGATGGGCTTGCCAGAGCTGTGTCTCTGGCTCCACATGCTCAACGCTGATGTGGACTTATTTCTCCAGGACTATTCCTTCTGTGGGTTTTCCTGATAGTGTAATCAGGGGCTTCCTTGCTGGGAAAACCCTGATAAATACCTATAGAAGAAAAAGAAAATAAATAAATGCAAAACATATCTCTAAGAGATGTTCTTCTTTAAACAGCTGGAGGTATTGGTTTGAGGGAACTACATCAGAAACAGGACTTTTGTCAGTTAAATTGAGAGGGAAAATGAGTTTTAATATCAGACTATACCATCACATTTTTGCAAAAATGCAATCATGATTAATTGTGTACAAGTTTGGCTCTAAAGCCTTGCCTAGGTGGGAATGGATGGGGGATGAGAGTTTCCACGTAGGAAGTTATCTTTTATCTCTGCAGTTGGTTCTAGCACAGCCATGACTGGAGAAAAGCGCTGATGGGAAACAGTCTTTGAATAGCTCATTAAATCAAATGATTGATATAAGCGTGGCTTAAGAATAAGTTCCACTGTAATTTTACAGGCTGGTTGTAAAGGTATTTAAGCGAGAAATCTTAGGAACCCAAGAACACGGGGGAGGTTAGCTGTGCATCTATCATCTATTTTAGCTCTCTGTCATTTGCATCATTTAATTGAAATATGGAAAGATTAAAAGTCAAAGACTTCCCTTTGACATAAAAAGGAGCAACATTTATGGCTTGAATTTGGCTCAGGAGACTATTTTATCCCACCATCTCTCCCTTAAACCCTGCTGGTGTCTTTGATGGATGAGGTGCCCAGTATAGTATCCTTTTACAATCACATGAGCCTGCTGGACTCTCTAACACAACCTTTTTGTTCTTTGTCTTTAAAGGGAAAGGAGGAGCATTAGGGAAAGATACGGTAATATGTTTCCTTCCTGTTCCTGGGCAGTAGCAGCTCTACGCTGTGCTAATAGAGTAGTTTGATGAGAGTGTTCGGCTTGGGCTGGCTGAGTTCAGTCTCTTTTCATTCTCGGTGGAGGCTGAGCATTGCTCTCCGTGTAGCTCCGGCAAATCGAGGGGATGTGTACTGCTCCACGAGGGCAGATGATGCAGCACAGATGGTCCGTCGGAGACAGGTACCTTTGTATAAATCAGGTTTTTTGTGTTACATGCATGGCTGGAACATGTGTGCAGGGACAGTTCAGGGGAGGCCAGGGGAATTTTTTCAGCCACCTTCTTTCCCTGTGGAACATTTCAGCCTTCAGTGTTTCTAAAGGGCTGTCCATTCCTATAACACATAACTGGTAACATCCCCGAGTGTCACGGCCCTGTGTCTGGGTAGCATCCCACTGGGCTATCCCAGCTTCCTCCGCTGTGGACAGGCAGCAGATCCAGCTCTTTTCTTGGCCTGACACATCTCCAGGTCATCAGGTTCCATGTCTGTTGTGCTGCTACAGACCTGTGACTTCATGTCCCAGATGCTTTGAGCCCTGAGGAACAGTGCTGGCCTCCCAAGCTAGCACAGCTGCTTAGTCTTCTGCATTTGACCTCTGGACTTAGCTGAGAATGTCTGCACCGATGAAGAAAATAGTGCCAAAGCCCAGGAGCGCCTGATGCTGGAACTCAATGGACCATCCTGCGAAGCTGCAGAAACAATGTTTGGTGTTGCGTGGTCCTGACATGGCTTAGAAGTTAGCATGGGCCACATGCTATTTCCAGCAGGCATTTTGGAAGGAGCCACCCTGTTTTGAACGTTAGGAGTTTAAAGGCACGAAGGTTGTCAGACTGTACCAGGTGAATGGTGTGTTTAAGTTCCTTGCATCACAGCAACCACAGTTTACTTCTTCCAGGACACGTAAGAGTGGAGGCTAATGCTCCTTGTGTCTTTGTAATGGTTCCAAAGATCAGATGATCTTTATTTTATCTATCACAAAATCTTCACAGCTCTAAACAGAACATCAGAAGGACCACACACATTTTCATTCCTGGGTTTCCTCATCACTTCAGGCACCCTTTGCGTGAAAGTCAGGGTCTGCTGATGAGGCTAGGGTCATCCCTCCTACGCGTGGGTTCCTTTCTAGATCACAGCCTCCTTCTTCCTCTACAACCAGGTGCTTGTTGCCTGCAGATAGCTGTGGATATTGTATATTTAGTCTCCGACCTTTCAGGAGAAGGTAAACAAAACAAAATGTCCTCAGATGACATCAGACCCTCGCTGAGGAAGAAGAATCCTTTCTGCCTCTGAAGATGATCAGCGGAAATGCAGAATCTGGGGGCAGACATTGTCTTCGTGCACAGCAAGCAGCACAGACCACTTCATGCCTGCTTGGCCAGCGGGGAAGCAGTCAGGCTGGGTCTAAGGCTCCGAGGCCAGGAAGAACCAGGCTGACCAGTCATCTCACCTCTGTCCTTTCAGTCTGACAGAAGATTTACAGGGTGGTACAAGCTGAGGACCTGGTGCCAGACCCTGCTTTGCAAACTGCTGTGATTCCCCCTGAAAGAGGCTGGAAAGCTGCTTACGGGTGATACTTCAGAGTTACCCCTCTTACCTTTCATTAAATGCCTGAGTTTGAGTAATGTCGTAACCATTTCACTCCTTTTATCAGCCAGCTGTATGGAGATTAGACTGATGATAGGTTTTGATTTCCAGCTCCGTGAAACTTGGCTGCAAATCTGTGCTTAGGTGCTTCCAAAGCGTGTATTGCTCTTGGGAAACCGGGCAGGGAGTTCTTTGCACTGACTGTTGTACAAGCACAGAGATGACATTTTTTCTACATACTGCTTTTTTAATTAGACTGTACCTCTTTCACAATGTGCCTTACTTAGAACTCTATTTGTCATAGACTTCCCATTACCTAAGACATAATTGGAAGTGAATTATTTGCTCAAAAGTGAAGAAAATAGCTTTCATGCATATACAGATCTTTCAGATAGGTTCTTTATTTTTCACAGAGAGAAGTCTGAAGCAACTCAAAGATGGGAAGCTCTGACTAAGCAGAATAGCGGGCCAGTTCTCATCCTCCACCATAACAGTAGTTTTAACTGGATGGTAGAGATGTACACAAGGCGGCAATGTAACAGATTTCTACATTGGACTTGCTGAAGTTCCTGCTGAACTGGGAGAAAGTTAGGAAGGAGGTTTACCTGAGAGTAAATGAGAGATTAATCTCCTGCCTTATTCCACTGAAGCAGCTAATGCTTTAATCTTTGTTCAGTTATTTGTTTGTTCTCCCACTGTGCCTAGGAGTCATGGGCATGAATCACAGCCCTCTCCTGCCAGGCTGAGGTCAGTTTTAATACTTTAATATCTGATATATCTCCTATCAGCAGTCTGCATCTGGCAGTCAACAAGTTAACAACTATTTTTCTCCTCTAACTATTATGGTCCCGTGCAGTTATTAGAGTTAAGGTAATTAAAGTGGATTACTTAAGATTTTAAGTAACAGGAACGGTTATTGGAACTGCAATTAATAACATCTTGTCACTATAACCCAAGCAGGTTGTGAGGTAGATTTTATCCCGTGCAGTTGCATTGATAAAGATTCATTTTCCTTTGGAGGACCGGCCACCCTCATTTGTGACCCAAGCCAGTTTCTGCAGCATGTGTCTTTACAGAGACGGGCAGTCTCTCCGTTGGTATGAACAGGGGTCTTCCCACCATGGGACAGAAATACTTTGAAGGACTGTATTTATGAGGTTTTTTTGCTGTTTACAGGGTCTCATAAACCATCCCTGTCTATACCACCTCCTGGAAATTTGTTTGTTAAAGGTTTACTTTTTCAAAAGATGTTCACAGCCTCTTTGTGTTGGATTAATCCTTTCATCTGATGATAAGATATCAGGGTTGGTGGGCTCAAGATATCCAGTAGAGGGAACAAATACTATGATACACAGCACTATATTCCACTTTAAAGAAGTGGCAACTTAAATTGAGTGCATGCCAGATAAAGGATCTGCACTGGGTTCAAGTTACTAGCAGCAAAGGTATGTGTTAAAGTCTTAATCTTTTTTTTTAAGTCCCAGAAAGGAAGCCTAAAAGTAGAGGTGCTACAGCGTGAAGTCGAGTTCCTTGGTTGTGAGTTAGCAATCTGCATTTCCTAGGGAATATGTAATAAGAAACACTTTTAAACATGCGGCAGACTACAGTGTGTCCCCATTTACACTTTTTGACCGATTGAATTACATCAGTTTGAAAAGTGAGGTGGGAGAGATGGCAGCTGACGGGCCTTGCTACCCAAACAGGCAGAAACTGGCAAAGACCCCTAGAAAGGGAGCGTTGCTGACCTTCCCAGCGTGACTGCCCTGGGGCTTGGCTGGGGTGGCAGCGTGGTCAAGATTTTCCAGTGAATCAAGTATTATGAGTAGCTGGGATGTGTCAGAGACCTGCTAGTCTGTTAGAGAGGTCTCAAGAGAGTCCCAAGTAGTCCTGGAATCATTTCTACACTAATTGGTGAGTAGGATTTGATTCAGGGTCGTTTAGCCCTGTTAACATTGGAATAAATGAGATAAGCCTTTTGCCCAGCAATGTCCTACACACATGTGTGTGTATATATATATATATAAAACTTGCCTACTTGCAGCTCAGTCTTGCAAAGCCTGACTTGTGCTAATGCAGGTATTTAACTGAAGTGGTTAAACTGAGAGATTAGTCAGCCTATCTATATAATCAATGGAGGGATGAATTAGCCACCTCCCATCCCAGTAAAGCACCTTCAATTAGGTGGTATGAATCCAGGTATCATTTGAGATAGGGGCATTCGTATAAATGAGCCTTAATTACGTGTGTGAGGGGTGGAAAAGAGCAGACTAGCGTGCATGAGATAGCGTCCTTGCTGAACATTTCACGAAGCCTGATAGAAACAAACATTTAGCTTTAAAAACCTTGTGCTCTCTTGAAAAAAAATAATTCATTATTAAGTACTGGAAAGCTGCCACAAGCATCCAGCACTGTGTATTCCCACAGTGTTTTCCAGTGCTCCCAGACTGCTGCTGGTGGAAGTAGCTGCAGGGCGAGTTGCATAAGAGCATAGGGTAGGTGCTCAGTAACATCCTCGCTGGGCTGGAACAAAACCCTGGCATTGTTTTCCATGGTGCGTATCTGCTTTTATGTGGCGTCAGGAAAGTGACTATAATTTGCTGTTCCACAAAACTGGCAGTTACTCGCAGCAGCAATTGTAGTAACACTTGAGCTCGCAGTCTCTGCTGCCTCAGGATATGCATGGAAGCAAGATGATGCATGCTACGTGTTTTTCTACCAGAAAAAAAAAAAAACCAAACCCAAAACCCATAAACCATGCGAAGAACTTTTCACGGTCTACAAGCCAGATGATTTAAGGCTGATGCTGTGTGTTAGAGAGGTTCTGCCAGTTAAATGTACTTCTTTAAAAAAACTGGGGAGGTTTAATAGTCTCATAATTCAAAAACATCTATAAGGTTTTTCCTCAAACTTTCCACTGTGCTCAGGAAGTCTCAGCCCCAAAGGAGGATGTCTCACAGGTTATGACTATGTGAATAGAAGGATTTATATTGAAAACAATTTTGATATTTTGTTCATAGATCCTCGGATTTCAAGTTTGTTAGTGTAGCCTGGCTTCTTGTATAAGCCAGATCCCGAACAACAGGAGCCAATGGTCCCCGCATCAAGTTCTGGATTTTGAACTAAGTTGTGTTTTTGATTAGTAAATATTAATCTGCATTCATCTGTTTACAACTGAAAGGCATTAAGCACTGTAGCTACCGTATACGGTTTTGTTCACTCCTAGTCTTTATTCCAACGCTATTGATAACCTTTCCTGGTGCAGGGTCTCCAGTTTGGGCATCTCACAGGATCCTGGGAATTGCCACACTAAGTTAACCATGTGACCAGGCAAAGTCACTGCCTTTAATGGCAGAGGTTACCGGCTGCTTTCTGATGACATTCCTCAGCTCGTGTTATCAAGGCGCCGCTATCTTTTTGGAAAAAAATTCTAGCCCCTTGTCTAGTACTTTGCTGTTTGATTACCAAGAGGAAAAGCTGATGAACTGATAAAGAACTAGCAGGCACTGTCGGATAAGTAGCGCTTAGATAAAAAGAAAATATTTTTTTTACAGAGCATAGTTTTGCTGCTGTAATTACAAACATTTTTAATTAGACAAGGAGAGCAGATGGGAAGAATCTCCTGCCAGCAGACACTAAGACAAACCATGGGGGAACATCCAGGGATAAGCTGGTTTTGGTTTTTCTTTGAATTAGTTTTTTTTCTGGATCACTTTTCTGATGCCTTACAGGTCACCAGTGGTCTGTGGACTACAGGATGGGCACAGGAAAACCCCTAAAGGTCTATCTTGGTCAGTAGTCTCAGAGGAGAAATTATATTCCTAACTCTTGGAATATAATGGTTAGATCGTATGAGGCTAGTTGTTGGCTCAGATGCTGAAGCATGAGGCTTCTTACTTTTTATCCAAATGTTTGGGCAGTGCAGTGTAGCTGTGGATGTTCTTACTTTCCCTGGTACCTTCCTTTTCTGCCTGGGCTCCTGCTTCCCTGCCATCCCTCTCCTGTCCGTGGTGGAGGTTGGCATGGCTTCTCATAGAACCATAAAATGGTTAGAATTGGAAGAGACCTTAAAGATCATCTAGTTCCAACCCCCGTGCCATAGGCAGGGACACCTTCCTCTAGACCAGGTTGCTCAAAGCCCCATCCAACCTGGCCTTGAACACTTCCAGGGATGGGGCCTCCACAACTTCCCTGGACAACCAGTTCCAGTGCCTCACCATCTGCATAGTGAAGAGTTTCTTCCTTCTATCTAATCTAAATCTACCCTCTTTCAGTTTAAAACTGTTATCCCTCATGTTTCGGGGCCTCTGACCCTTTACTCCATCCCTTTCTCCTTAGTTTGTCTTGGATATCCTTGCCCTGGCTATCATTTAAGTGCCTCATGGTAATACATAATACCTAGCCACTGCCTTTGGGTATGTGATAACGAAGACTTCCAAGGGCCTCTTTCACTGACAGTGCTTGTACGCCTTTCACTGAAGTTTAAGGGAGTATCTTTTGCCTCATTTTACAGAATCGGTTGCAGTGACTCAGCTGATTCCTGGTAACTTGCAGGGCTGCAACCGCTTGGGTATGTGTTGGCATCCTGAGCACGGAGACTCTCCTCCCTTGCTGGCGAGCAGTTCTTCCCATGAGCAATGCCCTGGCTCTGGATCAGCCACACTTGAACACACAATGCTTACTGCTCTGTCAGCATCCTCCTGGGAGCCACGGATTGTGTCACATATTTTCCTGAAAAATAGATAAGCTGCACAAAAGACTTTCTGCCAAGCTCTATAGCCTGAATAAGTCAAGGGCAACAGTTCCGTACTATAAAAGTAATTTAAAATAGTAAAGTCTTGCAGTGTTCAGTGTTTGATTAAAATGACGGAACGTGATGAGAAAATAGAGGAATTGTGTTAAAATCTGAAATTTAGCATTACTCTGCTTTGATCCAGAGTGCGTATACTTAGAGCACTGCATAAAATTACAGTCTGTAATAAAGGTCTCCTCTGAAGAGACCAACAAACTAGTATTCTCTACAATGCCTAAGAAATCCATACATGAGTGAGCTGGTTTGCAAAGTACTGATGCAAATATGTGATAGATGCAGTCCAAATAAGTGGAATAGGGAAGACCAGAAGAATGAATCTGACTTCCTTATTAATCTTATTCTCCTTTTTGTGCCATCCTCTGTGTTGTGTCTTCCTCTTCACTGATAAAGGGCCCAGGCCTCAGGTTCAGACATCCTTGCGTGCTGCAAAAAAAGGAAACTCAAAACTGACTCTCAGACTCTGCTGCTTGTAACCTTCCTAGTCTGGGAGACTGGCAGCTTCTCCCAGGTGCTGTCAGTCCCTGCTTGGCACCCTGGTAGTTATTAGGTTTTTTTTTTTTTTCTCCCCTGCCTGCTGCCATTTCTGGAATTCAGGCTACGTGATTGAATGGTCAGCTTCTGACCATGCCCAGCATGGAAATAAAGGGAAAGTTGCTTAATTCAGCAGAGTTGAACTCACTCCATATGTGAGTGCCGAGTCAGATATCTGTTACTGCAGCGACCTTGCTCATAGGAGTTACCTGTGCTTCCAGCAGTAGCACCTGGAGGTGACATTAATGGTTTGATCCAGACCCATCTTGGTTCCCTAAAATACACTACTGCTGCTCAGGTGTATGAAGTTACTGTCATAGTCTCTGGGCCTGGTGGATATTAGATGCAGCCGGATTGTCAGAGAGGTCCTACAGCTCCGGCCGGCAGAGGGTCCCATGGGGGGTGTAGCTTAGCATGCTGGAATTTGGACGAGCCTCCGCTTGAGTCTCATCCTCCTAAAGATGCATTAGCTTGTGAAAATGGAGAACTACACTGACTTTGGGAGCAGGCAGAAATCTACCAGATGAAAGTAACTCTTCGTATCTGCAGGTATCTCTTACAAGGCTTTCTTCCTTTTGATCCATTTTTCTTTCCAAATAGAACATGTAGGGAGCAGACTGGTGCATGCGATGCTTTCCCCTGTGCCCTTTGGAGACCAAAAGCCACATCAAGCAGGAGATTTATGAGATGCTGGCAATAGATGCTTCATATTCTGTTATTACATTTAAAATGATGAAAGAAGAACAACTGACTTTCATGGCTATGAAAGCAGGAGGAAAACTGCCTGTGGATAGATCAAGCACATGCATCATTGGATAGAAATTAAGGCGTTTGTAGCTTCAAATCCTGATTTGAAAAGTTCAAGATAGAAGAAAAATATCTGTGTAAAAGATGTGAAGCAGTTAATAAGATTTTAACTCAGATACACTCGGGAGAATAAATCCAAAGGTAACATTATGATTCATTAACTATCCCTAATTAGGCTCCTAAATTTAAGTAGACAGAATCTTCCCTGGAGGCTTTCAAAGGCACCCACCTTTCACTGCTGATGATACAGGGAGCTTAGGAACGTAGCTTGTTTAAGGAGAACTTCTTCATTAGGTACCTACAGGGCATGCATAGGTTGAGTTCCCAGATTAGGTGAAATGAATCTTTTAATAAGATTATTGCATTTCTGGACAGGCAGAAATAGGAGGAACAGGGGAAAGATGTTCTGCAGCCCTGTGCAAGGGAGGGAGAGGTTGGTGGGGAGCAGTGCTTGTGTGCGTCTGCCCTGCGGAGGGTCTCAGTTGGAGGTGCACCATGGTACCTTTATCTCCTAAAGCCTCTGTCCTGGCTTGAGGACATCACAGAACCTGCGAGAGATTATGTCTCATGTCACAGAGCCATATACCTGTGAGAGATTTCACTGGGAGGAACGGTGAGACTGAGCTAATTTGTGTTGCATGGGCTTTGTTTCTGGACTGGAATCGCTTCCAGTTCTGAAGTCAATTCTTTGTTTGCAGCTGCATGACAAAAGGATGAATGTCTCCTTTTCCATGGAGGGCAAACAAGATAAAAGATTGTCTATGTTATATTTATATTCTTATTGCACAACCTTGCTGTAGTTAGCTGCCGTCAGAAGATGCAGTAAAGGGCAAAGCATCTGGGCTGCCTCAGAAGTAGTCTTGGCAGAGTGCTCCAAAAGTTTGTATGAGTTGTGTCAGGCATCCCAGCTTGTACTGCTTCCCACCAGCCCAAAAATCACCAGCAGAAGAGACAGATTTCTGCTTCGGGCAGTGTCTGAAGGGAGGGGCAGGGGAGGAGGGCCATGGTGCAGGCTGTGCGCTCGGGGAGGTGTAGGTGGCTTTGGTTTTGACAGGGCTATTTTCCCAGACAGTCTCACTTGATTTCCGTGCGGTGCTTGGAAGTGGACTTACTGTAATTGGCATGAGTCACTTCCCTGTTATCGGTGGTTTGGAACCACTGTGCACGGAAAACACGCCTGCTGCAGGCTGAGTAACTCCCTCTTTCTCTTGGGTTTTGCATTCACTTTCAGGATTGCAGACTATATCGATGCTGGGTGAAAAAATTCCCTTTTTAAAATGACTGCAGGAGGTGGAAAGCTGAGGTCTTGACCACTTGTGTTCATTAAGCCTCTGCCATTTTGCATGGCAGCCTGTTGATCAGATCCCAGCTTTCAGACTTATGTTGCGTTGCACAAAGTCCCTTCACGTCTCCTGCTGTCTCATGGGACACTTTACACTTTCTGTGTAAACTGTATTAGACTTTTACTCTAAATATGATAGAGGATGCCCAGAGGTGCGATCTGGCTTTGCAGCTAATGCGTGGAGTTGATGTCCAGTGCAGTCAACCTTTTACATGGGGGTGCCTAGGCCATCTAGTTGCTCATGGAGACATTTGAGAACTGTAGGATCTGATGGTCTCCTATGAAGTGATTATACCTATATCTGACCAAAAGCTCCCCTGTCAGATGAGTGGGAAATGCCTAGTGGCAGGGCAGGAATTGGAGGTAGGCTTTGGCTCTGGAGCCCCTAACGTAAGAAGAACATGGACCTGTTGGAACAAGTCCAGAGGAGGGCCATGAAGATGATCGGAGGGCTGGAGCACCTCTCCTATGAAGACAGGTTGAGAGAGTTGGGAGTGTTCAGCCTGAAAAAGAGAAGGCTCCTGGGAGACCTTATAGCAGCCTTCCAGTACCTAAAGGGGGCCTACAGGAAAGATGGGGAGGGACTTTTTACAAAGGCTTGTAGTGATAGGATGAGGGGTAACAGTTTTAAACTGAAAGAGGGTAGATTTAGATCAGATATTAGGAAGAAATGCTTTACTGTCAGGGTGGTGAGGTTGCCCAGAGAAGTTGTGGGTGCCCCATCTCTGGAAGTGTTCAAGACCAGGTTGGATGAGGCTTTGAGCAACTTGGTCTAGTTGGAGGTGTGCTTGCCCATGGCAGGGGGGTTGGAACTCGATGATCTTCAAAGGTCCCTTCCAACCCAAACCATTCTATGATTTTATGATTCTATGATGTCTGACGGGACACGCGTGATCATGAGAAGAGACAAAACCTCTTGCCATATGATGCAAATGGGGTTTTATTCACTTGAAAGGGGTGCATCCAACACTGAGCTAGATGGGGCACAAGCACCTGGGAAAGGTTTCAACTTGCTCCTTGGCCATGTCTAAGACCCTTGGGAAAAAGCCAAGGGGGTAGGCTATGCCTCAATTTACTTTTGTTAATCAAATTAGCATCTTCCACCCCCATGTTTCTAGCTACACAGTGGTGTTACTGTTGTCACCAGGTGCAGAGTCTTCTTACGTATCGGATTTTTCCTTCTTGCTCTGTGATTATATTGTGATATTTTGTGGTCTGACAGCCAAAATCCATTATTTTAATAGATATTGTTGACTGACTGCTTAGTGAATTTAGGTTTTACAGCACATACATAAACCACTTTTTTAATTCTACAACCTGAGAGCACCATATACGTTACATATGTGCTAAGGAATTGCTTTCTTGTAATAGTTCAGAAACATGAATGATCCCATTTCTGGCTGGATGCTCTACATTTTGAAGTCTCAAACAAAAATCCTTCAGAGCTACTACCTCTAAAAACCTGCAGTAGTTTATATTGGGTGTTTACTCACAGTAGGATTTTTTTTTTTATTACTTTAAAAATATGTTGAGCATCAACAGTTCCTGGCCCCAACCTGCCCAGATAAAAGGCTTGGTTGTAATTTTCATCGGTGAGAGCGTCATGTTTTGTTCAAATTGCACCCTGCTTCAAGCATTCACAGGAGGATTTGCTGAAGGTCCTGCAGATCTGCTGGAATCATACTGAGCTTTCAGAGTAAACCTTATGGGCTGGAAATGCACAAGTGACTATATAGCAGAAGTCTGGAGAATGGCAAAACCCCTGTCTGTATGTTTTTAAGACTGAGCTGTCATTGATCTCCCCTCCAGCTGACTGATCTATATATGCAACGAAGATGGAGGTCAGGGGATAACTGAGTCCTGGGAGTGGAAGTCTTTAAGCATGTTTAGGACTGAGAAAGCATCAGGAAGCACCAAATGATCAAATGAGCAAAGAGAGGGGATGGTTTGAGTGTGAGACTGAAATATAGGGAGCCTGAATTTGTTTCCTTTCTTTAGCACAGAGTCCCATTATGAGATTGGACAAATCATATTGATATTTAAACACTTTCAAAACTCTGTACCTGAGCCAGTTCCCCATCTGTAAAATTTGCGGGCTATAGCAGTCAAATGTTTTGATTAGGGGAATAATGTATGCGCTTAAATTGAAACACTCGGCAGCATATTGAAATAGAATTCCTCAGAAAGGGCAATATTCCTCTGCAAAATAATCTCTTTTGACAACTAGCCAAACCTCCAGAACTGGAGTGTTGAAATAGACCAAAATAGTAGAAAACATGCAGCAAGTGATCTTGATGAACAAAGAGGTGAGGTACCGCCTGGCCTTTTCCATCTCTTAGCACCATCATTCAGAATTTTGCTGCTTGTAGGCACAGGAACTTTTTCCTTTCATCAGCCCTCGGTTTTCTGGCCACACAAGAGAGTGCTTGTGTGAAAATCCCAGCAGAAGGAGCCGGCACCAAGTACCAATAAAGCTGCTGTCAGCAACACCAGCATGTGTCTTTTCACACTGTCCTGCCGGTTGCTTGTACCTGAATCTGATGGGTCTGCTCTGCCAGTGAGAGCACGCTCCAGCTTTGATTTTCCTTTGCTCCATTCCTGCAGGAGGGAAGCTGCCAGGCAGCGATGGTGAGGTTCTGTTGCGAGATTGATCCCATTAATTCATTGATCCCATTAATTCATTGGGTAATGCAGGTTGGGAACTAGTGTGAGGTTGATTCAGACAGATGAGCGGTGGGAGCTGGGAGCTGGGACACAGAGGGATTCTATAAAGACTTGAAAGCCTCTAATGGCAGAGGAATGAACCTGCTGATCCAGGAGCTCTCTTGCAGGATTATAACCTAGAACCAACTTCTGCAGGTGCCTCCATGGCGTGTCACAGCCATGGCGACACTTTGCTCTCTGGATCAAGTCCTGGCTCATGCCGAGCCCATGCGGCGATGCCCGAGTTGGACCCCGGGGTGGGTGGCAGAGCACGGCTTGCCATCCAGAAAGTTACACCTCTGCCTGTGCTGCTCAGCTGCCCAGCCCAAGTTAGCAGAGAATTTTATCGTTTGGATAAATACCCACATCTCAGTGCTGACTGCTACCCCCAGAGGTCCCCAGAACAACTCATCTCCTCTCTTCCAGATGATCCCAGCTCATTTCTCACGTGCATTTTAAGGTGCAGGGCTCCTATCAGACGTGTTAACACTTTGATTGAAGGCCCTGTTTCTGTCTCTCTTGTCCACATGTATCACTTGTTCTGCTGACCGAGTTGCTTTAACTTCTCCACTTGACTGAATGGAGCAGGCCAAGTGCCAACCCTTCCCTGCCAGGATTTCTGTGCTTAATGCTGAGATAAGACTAAAATCCCAGGTACTTTTTTTGTAGTGGTTTTAATCATAAATAACTTTTCTTGACACCTTGCTTCAGTTCATGCCATGCTTTGTGGCAGATGCACTCCTCTCTGGAGAATTTAAGGAAGGTATTTCAAAGGAACCAGATGTTTAATCTTTCTTGTGGAGTTGGCTGCCACACAGAAGCTAACTGGAAATTGTGAGGTGTTTGAGAAAGCCTTACTGTCTTTCTAAATCAAGCTATCTAAGCTGTGTATTGGTTTAGCATCGTATAAACTAGAAGAAGAACAGACTGGCTGTGTGCCATCACTCTATTTACTCTTTGCCAAGACAGACCTTTCCTGGCAAAATGTCCTCAAGATGTTTATGAAGTCCACAGAGAAAAATGGTCCCTTGAAACGGAACAGGCC
The DNA here is from genome assembly GCA_013397275.1 of Burhinus bistriatus. Lineage (NCBI taxonomy): Eukaryota > Metazoa > Chordata > Aves > Charadriiformes > Burhinidae > Burhinus > Burhinus bistriatus. The sequence continues at coordinate 928,218 of VYXH01005291.1, forward strand.
AAGGTTCATGTGCTGTAGACATCCTGTGTTGCACTACGTTGCTTCCGGAGTTTTAAAGGGGTTTAATTGCTGAAGTGAAGACAAGCACCTCTTAGGATTTTTGAAAGTACCAAAATGCACGCTAATCACAGACCTTAAGCACATGCCTGCTTTTGGGAATCTCTCTTCATAGCCACCTGCCCCTTTAGGCATCAAACACCTACTTGGTAGTCATCTTGCTTCCTCAGCCATCCTGAAGGGATAACAGCACAACCCTACCCCATTAAGGTGCTGTGATGATAAATAATCTGTATGAATTCTTCCCTCTGAGTACTTCTCCATCTCTACTGCTCCTTGGGATGCTGTTGGCCAGTTGCTGACTGATTTAGTGATGTTTTGCTTTATCGTGACTCCTCTCCCAGTCCTGTAGGTAGCATTCCTTGCAGTGGTGGCACAGATGCCAAGGTGGAAAAGCCATAGCTCAATTCCCTGGCTGTGCTTAGGAAAAGATGGTGTTTCTTTCCCCTACTTGGCTCAAATGTTTAAGTGTCTGGTGGTGTTGCCTTTTTGAAGAAAAATGCAGGTCCACCCAGCCTGAGTTGTGCCCCAGAGGTGACCATGCACACTGGGAGGTGAAAGGAGATGTTTATGAAGAAGAGTCAGTCTGAAACATGAAAGACCAGTCAAAATCTGCTAAAAAATTTTCTCTGTGTTCCTTTTGGTTCATTTTCTAAATTGGATGCATATCAACAGGTTACTGGGATGCACTTTGGATGAAAAGTGTCTAAGGGAAAAATTACTTGTGTCTTTTAAATGCCTTTCAGGTCCTCAGCCTGGGATACAGCAAAAGAGGTCTTTATTTTTGGAGGGTGCCAAGCCCTATGCCCACCAAATATCACAACCCTCTGGGTGCCTCAAATTAGGGCACCCAGAATGGCAATTCTCCCTGACTGTGTGCTTTGCGGGATAACCTCTGTTCTACACACCTCCTCCTCAGACTTTCTGATATTTCTCTGGCCCAGGTATCCCCCATGCTTCTGGCTAATTCCTAACGGGGGATGTGTGTCTTCTGCTGCCTCCCCATCAGAGGACAGTTGCCAATTCAGGTTTCAGTAGAAACTGCTGTGCCAGCTCTTTGATATTCAGAAGCTGTGGGGTTTTTATGTCTGTTTCCTGACCTAGCATGGCTCTACTAATAATGGGAGAGCTTCAGCGCCGGTATCTTGGCAGCCTAATACAGGAGGTCAGTCAGTAAATATAGTTACAGTTTTCTTTGCCTCAGCAAAGACAGTAAGTCAAACACAATGTAAACAAGGTGGTTGGATCACTTCCCCCACCAGTAATATCTGTAGTTATGCAGGCAAATTTAATGGGCGTGATTAAATCTCATGCTCCAGCTTGGCAGCTGATTAGCTGCAGGGGGCAGGCAGGAATTTCCTTTCTGTTCCAGGGCCGTGCTCTTTCCAAGTCCTCCTTCATGCTTGTGCCAAGGATCTCAAAGTGCTTTGCATTTTTAATTGCGCTTCTTCATGCCCCTGTGAAGAGTGGAGATGAGAGATAGCATGGTCGGCAATGGAGCAGTGGGGAAACTGAGGCACAAGGAGGTGGCGGCGTGCTTGGGACCGGAGAGGCAGTTGCTGTTAGACTTGGAGAAAGGAGAGCTGAGCATCCCAGAAATCTTCTCCTGGGATTTCTGTTGGTCTACTGAACTTGTGCCTAGTTCTCAACGGTCTGTGTCTTTAACGCACTAAAATCTTGGTTGTTTGCAGGGTTAAAATAGTGGGTTTATGTATATATTAGTATACAGTTACTGACGGGGAAAATATATCTTTCTCCTCTGGAAATTTTAATCTTTTTATTTTTGTCTTTCATCACTCTATTCCTCTAATTTCTGAGCAGAACGGCCTGTATATGTGTTTCTTCTCTTTGTATGGAAAAGCACTTTGCTCTGAAATAGCCTCAGGCGTTGGCTGTGGCTGAGGCAGAGAACTGGTTCAGCTCCATAAATGACATGCTGCGGTGTCCCTACAGGGCAAATTAGTGAATTTACTGTGTGGATTCACCTTCAGTGGGTGTACACTGAGGTAGCTACACCAACTTTGATTTCTTTACCTGGATGTACAGCTGAAGAACTGGCCTTGCAATGTCAAGGAGGAGAAAATACTCTTCGTACTAAGGCATGCTTTGGGCCAAGGAAGAGACCATAGATGTCGTGACAAAAGCATCACATATTAACCTACCTTGCCTGTGTATTGCCAACACCGTTGCTGATGAAACACAGCGAGCAGCAGGGCTTAGCTGAGTCTTCACCCTCCTTCTCAGGAGGGCGGGAATGGAGAATGGACCTTTCCCAGCGTAGTTAAAGCCTAAAGCCCAATGGCAAACAGTATTTTTGATCTCACTGGGTGGGGAGGGTTTCTTACAGGTTGGTTTCTTACTTCTGTGGTGGATGATTTAAGCTTTATGGTTTCACATGAACAGCATCCTCCAGAGGCTGGTTTTGTGAATCCAGAGTGGACAGAAAGGTCTGATGTGCATTCTTGAGCCAGCAACTTGATGGCTGGAGGGAGGCAGCGATTCAGGCATACCCAATGGTCCCTGTTGATACGCGGCACCCTGCCCAGCCCGCTGTCATGGTAGGAGCAGAGGTGTCTAGCTGGAGGACTCAGAAGCTTGGGGCTGAGGCCAAAGCCTGGCTTACTAGGCATTTCAGTTGCTAAGATGGGTGTCTAAATAAGATGTCTGAATCTGATCCTTAGCCTAGTCTCAAAGCTTAATTGTAAATAAACAATATCTTAATCACTTTATAGTTTCCAGCATTCTCTCATTGAATGTCTCTGTGCTGGCATTTGGAGAGCATTCATCATAGTGGTAAATGAGTGTCTGTTTGGTCTGCACATGGTATAATTAAGTATCAGCTGAGCCCATAGCATAATGTGATAATTCCCATTCTGACCAGCTGAAATAACTCACTCTAACAACTGTGCTCTTCTTACTCCTCTCTTTCAGTTCCCAAGAAGCTTCTGCATGAAACCCAGCCAAGACCAACGAATTACCAAGGATTTCAGAAGCCACATTTTCCACTGCGGCCAAGAGTATTTGATCCCAATATTATAGGGGACGGCGTGTTCCTTTCTGATGTCTCTCCTTCCAGCATAGGGCGTGCTCTCCCAGGTAGCTATGACTATTGCGACGGTGGCCCAAACCTAACTGTGTTGTGGTAACTATTCCCTTCTATCTCCCCTTATCTGGGTGTCTATATTGTTTCCAAACCCCATCCATGTCCCAGTCTGAAAGAGAAGCTTCAAGGCGTGACCAACAATGGACTAAAGTGAACTATGAAACTCACACCAGGTTTCTTGAAATAGCAGTCATGGCCATGCATGTCAAAACTCATCACAGAAATACTTTGCAGACCTGTCTAATACAGTGGCAAGGAAGAAAAACAGGGCAGAGACAGTAGATCTGCCTCACAGGGGACAGAGAAGTTTTCAACGGAGCTTTGAGATACGATGCTATTTTCATAAAATGCAAAGTCAAGAGATAGGAGTGAAGTCAAATTTTAGCTATCTACAGGAACAGGTGAGTAGGAGGAAGGGATGGTGTATGAATAAAGGAAAAGCACAGGTGAGCACGTATTGGGTTAGTTGATGGTTTTCCATTGTGTTTCCCAACATGCAGGAGATGGTGTGACGTTACTCCTGAAATTCCCACCCTGTGCTCCCAGAGATTCAGCTCTAGAGTGGGTATGGGCATTGTGGGTATTGTCTCTGTCTACACTCCTGGCAAAGTTAATCCACAGCCTGGATAATCAATCCACAGATAATTAAGGGTCAGCAATAACATAAATGTCAGTTTGGAGGCCTTACTGAAAAATTGTCAAGGAAAAGAATTTTGAGTCAGCTCGAAATAAATTTTGTGATCCTGGTGATTCTTTTAAGTGAGAAAAAAATCCTGAACATGTTTTCATTCATCTAAACATTTCACTTCTACAAATGACACCTTTTGTATAGTTTTCACATTGTTTATTCATTAATTTTTAAAATATGCACCACTTTTCAAACAAGGATGTCATTTGGAAATTAAGAGCTTAAAGAATGTTTCAAAAATAGCAAAAGGAAATATTTGGACATTTCTGTAATCTCCCTTCCAATTTTATTAAAACTATTTGCTAAAGTCAGCCTGGTATCATGAATAACCTCTCCTATGCCTGAATTGTGTTGTCAGGCCAATTTACTGCTGGCTGAAATAATTTTCCTCAAGTTTGATGTAAGGTCACAGGAAACAACTTGAGTGACTGGGAACAGCTAAGAAAGGGCGGTGAACAGAAAACCAATAGCAGGTGAGCTGATTAGGCATAGATAAGGTCTTAAAAGTTAGCAAGGAGGAAAAGGGATCTCTTTCAGTATGATCCTGGAATGAATGGCAGACCAGGGAACTGCATAGCGTAGCAACACATAACCCTTGTGAAATCGTGTTTGTTTGTTTGTTTTTTCCCTCCCGCATAACCCCCGTCATTTTCTGTGTTCCCTGTCTGTGCTTGTACAGTCCTGCAGATGACAAAACCAGTTCTGTGGTTTTGTGGTGCTCTTTGCCGGAGTGTAGCGTATGCAGACGAGTATTCATTTAAAAACTTGTTTGATTGCATCTGTTCTTTAGACAAATCAGAACTAAAAAAAGAAAAATAAAAAAAAAAAAAAAAGAAGCTTCTTCTTACATCTGACATGAGAGGAGTTATGCCTTACTCTGTCTCCTAACTACACCATTATTGCAGAGCATGGTTTACAAGGGATGCCCCATACCCAACGGAAGCGGTGTCCATCTGAGCCTTTCCTGGCTGATCTGGCACATGCCCATGGAAGGCCCCGCTCCAATTTAAACCTTCGTCTTTATGAGATGCCATGAATGTGTCGACAGTGCGGGGCAGGTGGGTTGTCACTAACCCAGAACTGGACATGTGAGAGAGCACGGTGCAGAGCCCGCAGGTTCATATCCTAGCAGCTCGGTGCAGCTGCGGTCCAGCCACATTAACTGGACTTCCATGCAGACTTGTAGAAAAGTCTCAAAAACCTAGCAGGAACCTGGAGCCACCTAACTCAGCAGTCCTCTTTATGTTGAGATATATGGTTATGAAATATATATGAGATTATATCCTGGTGGTGCCCTTCCTTTTCATTGATTGTAAAGGGATTTTAGATTAACTAGTTGAGAGCCAGACTCAGTAAGCAGACATCTGGGGCAGGATTAGTTACCCCCTTATAAATGTGTCATTTGAGATGACCTGGGGTGTTCACCTGGCTTCTAGATGCTGCCCTAGAAGTTTCCCCTGCATCCCTTCTCATACCTGCCATCTCTGCGTGGGTGTCCTCCTGACCCTGGGGTGTCTTAGATATCTGTGTATGAGCAAATACATCAAGCTTCAAGTGTCTGCTACAGGGAGAGCTGAATGACTCCCTAGGATCTGTCGACTATTAGCAGGATTCAGTTGCCTCAGTTTAGATACATAGTGCTACTTAGGGTGCTCTGAAATATCCAGGACGTCTTCAGGAGGGTAGTGGTCCAGTTTTTAGAAATGAAAAAATTACCCTGCTTCCATGGATTTCTTTGCAGGAACAGTGGTAGAGAAAAATGTAACCACTTGTACGGACATAGATTTACTGGACAGGGAGAAAAAAGGAAAGATTAGAGGGCCCGTTGGTATTTCTGGTGTCCACATCAGAATTAAAAGATTTTCCAAGACTTTGCTATTGATTTCCTGCTGAATGTGCCCTGGAACCTCTGTGCCCCAGTGCCTCCATTTGTACAACTGATCTTCAGTGATCTCCGTTATCCTAAGGCAAGAGGTTCTTGGGATATTTTTCCCTTTTGGATCTGCCACACAGGGACTCGTGTTTGAAAACTTTGCTCCAGGGCCAGTCATTAACACTTTGGTAGGTTGTAACGTGTGGCTTTCCCAAGGCCATGCAGCTATTCAGTGGTGGAGATAAAACTATGCTCACATTCCTTGGGGCTGATCCCTTATGGCGACGCCTGGACATCTGTCCCCGCTGCTTCTCCTCCGAGGCAGGCAGATTAGGACTTGGCATCGCTGCACGCACGTTCATGCGCTCCGTCCCTCTCCATCCAGTATTACCTGTTCTTTTTGACACCCCTCAATTTCTGTTACTGCTTCCCTGGGCTGAGCCGCTTCCTGGCACGCACAGCGGGAAGCCAAACATGACGTCTCACACTGCCGGGTTTGCAGGGAAAGGAGACGGATCAGGCAGCCAGCGAACACAGACCATCTCGAGTCGTGGCTGCTGTCAGAGTGCCTTTGCTTGCTTGGCACTGATGGCATTATCAGAGATGAACCCGCCAGCTTCCTGAGTTTAATACCTGCAGATTAAGTGGAAGCCAGGCACAAGTCTGTGGTTTTACGGTGTGCTGCTTGCTTTTGGAGAGAACGGGACACCCAGGGAAAGGAGCCTGAAAAACTGTAAAAGCTACAGTTAAACAATTGCATGGACGATGGAGCTGGATCCTTCGCGCCGACTTTTTCGCGTGTTTAGAACACTTAGGGGTTTGTGACCGGTGGGGGTGTCTGCCTGCAGATCAAGGTGTAGGGCGCACTCAGCAGTGAGCTGATAAGGTCTGAAAGGGTCTCTTTAAGCCACCTGGAATTAGCTGCCTCCTTAGCCCCAGTCTTCAACAAATAAAATCAAATCATTAACCCATGTTCACTCACCTCTCCAAAGGGGAAATGGTGTCTGGGTGAAACACAATACGAACAGGCTTCTGAAGGAAGTCATAAACTCAGGTCCGCCCTTCCCCAAGAAGGCTGGAGAGAAAGCCCGTCTGTTTGCCAGGTGTGGATGGATCTCTACAGCGAGACACTGGCAGAGGGTTGCTGGCTCTGCCTGTGTTTTCCAGTCCTTATTACAAGCTTAGCTGAACCTACTGTTGATAAAGGCTCCTTTGATTTACATAAGAGAAAAGAAACCTGATTATATATTTGCTGTAGTGGAGGTGGGTGTGTCTAAGTGGTGACATGAAAGAGCAGGAGACGGGGAGAGAAGATGCTGCCTGGATGCAGACAGGGTATGTTCTCAGCTGAAGCTGCCTGAGAAGGTTTAGTTGCCCCCCAAAAAGGGGCAAATTTGGATGGCTAGCTATTGAGCGGCTCCAGACTTCTGAACGTAGATGCTGACATGGTGGGGGTAGGGCAGGGTAGGGCTGGGGCACATGCCTCGTTCCTCATTCCCTTTCTGTTTCAAAGCAGAGAAGAAGAAAGGGAGATCGGCCACCTTCTACCCTCTAGACAACAACCCCTTCCTGCTTCCCGTGGATGAGACACAACCGCCGGCACCCAACAGCAGCATGGAGCCTGTGGGCGTTAGCACGGAGATGGCACTGCTCAGCAACATCCTAGCAGCGTATGCCTTTGTCACAGGTAGGTCTTACGGCTGCCATCCCTCTGGGCTCTCGCAAGCTCTTTGTAGACCCTCAGTTGAGCCTACATTTCACAGACACCTAGGGTTAAATCTGCCTCTTTGAACTGTTTATATTTTTCATTCGTCTCTCAGCAAATTCTCCCTTGAAAGACCTGACCAGGGCAGCTCTAGCAGACAGGACGTAACAGGGTTTATTGTGCTCTGCTTTCCCCTGGATTTGCTCTCATCTGAAGTTAAATAAAGTGTAATCTTACATGTGGTATTATTCCTAATGCTCCGTTTTCCTGGAGATCAAAGCCTGGCTCATTAGGGAGGCAAGCTTGTTGTCCTGTAATTTGGAAAATAAGCAGCACTCAGATCATTAACCTTCTTAAGAGAATTTGGCTTATCTTCAGTAGAAGTGTGAAGATGAAGCAACTTGAGAGTCTGCTTAATTGTGTATTTAAATCTAGTTTAGAGTAAGATTTCCTTGGATCACAGGTTATCTTTCACCCACATGTATCTTTCAAGTAGCAGGAGAGCAATCTTCTAATAAGATTCACGTTAAAAGTGGAAATAAAAATTGCGTGCCCTACTGAGTGCTTGGGGTCAATATCACTGATAGCAAAAAGTACAGTAGAGACAGGTGATGTAGTGTAAATGTTTCCCATCTCACAACTGCATGAGGTACCTTGTCAGCAGTAGGGATTGCCTACAGAGTTGGAGGAACTAACCCCAAAATAAGGAGGAGCATTGGCTGAATAGCATCAGATGCACTAATTCATTGTATTTTAGGCCAATCTCTGCTGCTTTCCCCAGAACGAGAACCCCGATCTCTGTGTAACTAGCCTCCTGAGGCAGGACATGCTGTTTGTGGACACTTTTTCTTATGGGATTGCAGGGTGTTCTCCATTTGTTTAATGAAAAGTTTTTTATGCTTATTACCTTGCAATGCTTATTGCCAAGAAATATGACCTTGCTAGTAATATTAACGTGTTGCTTTTTTACTACATGCTGTTAATAATTCAGTGTATTGCAGCCAGTTTGCTGGCACCACTGTAATGCTGTTATGCTATACTGTAGCATTGACGTCTATATAACTAAAACTCCAATATTTGTGAGCTAGTTTTTCACGTCTGTGTACAATTCAGTCTTGCTAATTCATTAAATACTAGCGCATTCTTGGTGCCATATTCTTGCTCTTGCAAATATTTAGCTTTGAAACAACTAATTTGGGCTTTGCATTTTGGAATCATTGATTAGATTAGTACGTTTAGTGGAGGGTCCTTCTAAAAGCACCATGAATGGTGAATCCAAAGTTCTGCCCTTCTACACGTCCAATGGTGGCATCAGGATCCATCTTTTCATGACACCTTTAAGAAACAGGCAACTTAAGTGGAATTATTTTCACAAAAGATAGCTGAGTAGGATATATTTTTTCTTGCATGGGCTTCTCTGAGGAAAGATTAGAAAAAGCAAATTTTAAAGAAGTTTTCTGTCTATCACACTTGTCATAGAATCATAGAATCTTTATGGTTGGAAGAGACATTTAAGATCAAGTCCAACCATTAACCTAGCACTGCCAAGTCACCACTAAACCATGTCCCTCATTCTCCCCTCTCTTACCTACAGCTGCCATTTTTTGATATGAAAATGCCTGCATTTCCAACCTTACTAGAAAATAAAATACTGTTAATATTATTTTTCCCATCTGAACAGTAATGGGCAACAGAAGGTTGTAGGATTTATGGTCTGGAACAGTCGGGGCTAGGATTCAGGGCTGCTGCTGCTGCCTGATGGACTTTGCTGCCATTTACCACAGCAAAACTCTTTGACCCTGCAGTCGTTTTGTAGGTCACAAGGCCTTGATTCATCGCCTTTCACAAGGTGTCAGTCTTGGCAGGAGCCTCTAGATTTTACTGTAGCACAAATAATAAATAAGGACGGCTTTGACTGTCTTGTTGCTGTGGGATTTGCTTGCCCTCTCATGATGTGGTCTCCTTGTAATGTGCTCACATCCAGTGGATATCAAGTAGGTAAAACTCAGACCTCATGACTTTGGTTTCCAGTGATGAGTTCAGGAGCTTGTTGCTCATGTTTTCTAGTGCACGTAACCATGGCTGTTAGGTGAGTTTTAGTCTCAATGGTCATAGAATCATAGAATAGTTTGGGTTGGAAGGGACCTTTAAAGGTCATCTAGTCCAACCCCCCTGCAATGAGCAGGGACACCTTCAACTAGATCAGGTTGCTCAAAGCCCCGTCCAACCTGACCTGGAATGTTCCCAGGGATGGGGCATCTACCACCTCTCTGGGAAACCTATTCCAGTGTTTCACCACCCTCAGCATAAAAAATGTCTTCCTTCTATCTAACCTAAATCTTCCTTCTTTTAGTTTAACGGCATTACCCCTTGTACTATCGCTTCAGGCCCTGCTAAAAAGTTTGTCCCCATCTTTCCTCTAGGCCCCCATTAAGTACTGGAAGGCTGCAATAAGGTCTCCCTGGAGCCTTCTCTTCTCCAGGCTGAACAACCCCAACTCTCTCAGCTTGTGATATATATGTTCAGTTCATTATTTCTAAAAAATAATTGATGGCTGCCCCATGTATTGAAACAGTGGATGCCCTAAACCATCTTTATCTGCTGCATGTAATTTAGCACTGTGCTTTTAGCACAGAGGATGGATTTGGCATGATTTGTTTTGTTATACATGAATACGGTTTTAGATTATGAGTTCAAAGCCAAGCTGTCTCACAGGGCACAAATATCATCTGCACAAAACTAGAGCACTGCAAAGCCATGTCCCTTCATATTACAGATTTTGAGCAGCAGAACAGTTGGAAATTTTTGCGCTCGCCTGAGTTTGGGACCCTGAAGGCGACTTAAGCCGCAGCAGCTGTCGGTGTCCATAGAGGAGCCATTATAGTGGCTCAGGAGAGGCAGGGTATCAGGCGGCTGGGACGGGCTGGTTCTGGTTCACACATCTTCCCGCTGCTCCTGACCAGCTTTCGCTCCCTTGGTGCCAAAGGGAAACATTAGTTGAAGAACTTCTCTGTTTCATAACACTAAAAACATCCCTCAGGTAAACTCTGCATACTGAAAGTGCGGTATTCAGGGCTTCTGTGTACTGATGAGTTGGCTCAAAACAGGACTTTGCATGAAAAAATTGTAAATAGGCGGGGGCAACATAGAGATGGTGTTTCTGTTGGGGCGGAGGGTAGTGTATACCCTCAGACCCACTCCAGAAAAAAGAAGCTCCGGACACTTGGTATTTCATGGGAAAATTGCGTGCTTGAAAGGATGATCCACTCTACTATTGCTGCCTTCTGGCAGTGGGATGTCTCTTAGCTTGGGGAGAGCATTCACAAATCCCTGGTATCCCCTCTGTGCTCAGCGGTGTTCACGTTTTCTGCACAAAGTGGCAGGTTTGGGTGTGCAGCTGCAGGCGAAGAGACTGCAGGCTTGGTCACTCGCACTGTTGGCACATGCAGAGTCTTGCAGTGCACAGAGGGGAGAAGTGCCAATATTAGCGAAAGCCTCTGTGCTCAATTCCACCATCTTTTTGACTCATGTTCCTGTATAAAAGTTGGGAACGTTCCTGTTGGGGAATGGAAAATCATAGCACAGCAGGAAGCAAAGCCTTTTAGCAGGAGTGTTGGTTTTCACCATCAAATCTATTTGCAGCTATCATCACGGTTAGGAGTATCAAAACCAGTAGGTGTTACTCTTACCCCAGCTTCCAGAACCTTGCAAACAACATTTCTTCAGAAACAGGGAGAAAGAGTGAACAATGTCAATGAGGAGTGAATTTATCAGCTGATCAAACAAATAAATATTATTTAGAGTTCAGTACTGCAAAAGACTCAGGGATCCCCTTAATTTTAAAGCTGATTTTCTTTATAGAATTAGGTTTTTGATTACATGCAGTCTCTGCCTGCAAACCTCAGATCTGTCATTTGTCATGGACCAAAACCTGTCTGAGTGTTTGGAAAGACTTCAGCAGTCTCGGTGACAGCTGGAGCTGTCTTTGCAGTCAGAGCCTACCAGCAAGACCAGAACCGTCCCCTGTGGATGTATAAATATTAAATGTTCAAATTGTATCAGAGCACTTCCAGTGCCTCCCTTTGGACAGGGGACTTATTCCAGTTTTGTCGTTGCATTCAGGCTGAAGTAGTTGGAGGGAAACCTCCACAAATCCCTGTTTTATTCTTCTTCCACAAGCAAAGCTTTGCTGCCAAGTTGTTAACAAGGGGCTTCCAAAAAACAACCCAGGGGAGATCATTCCAACTTTTAGACTGCTTGGTCTGAGCCTTATTAATAAGGGGCTCCTGGGGAGCTTCCTCTGTTCTACCAGGGGATTTCGGCAGCCTGTGGGTCTAACTGTAAATTCCCTAGGAGATATTAGTCCTACTGTTTGTCTGGCCATGCTTAATGCTGAACCTTTTACTGGGGCCCTCTGAAATTTTCCTCCCCACTGAGGTTTCTGAATGCATGAAGCCATCGCAGGAAGCCAGCAGCGTTAATGCCTAGATTGGTTTTTATTTATTGAAACAATTTATTATAATAGCAATAACAACCTTGGCCTGGGGCATTTCCTGGGGAATTAATGGCAGTCTGGGCTGATGCTCCCAGCAGATTGTTAGCCCTCAGGAAACAGGCTCTGTAATTGCTGCTGGTTTGGTTGGAAAAACAAAACAAAATGTGTTTCTAATTTTTGGCCAGTTTGAGTGCCTAGAAAATGGTGGCTTTTGTGTAAAGGGTTATAAAGAGCATATATCTTTTGTCTGCATAGATTAAATTCAGGCTTGAATCAGTGACATTTTCATCAATGCTTTCAGTCCAGAAAGAGAAATACCAGGAAACGGAAAGGTAACCCACGCTAAAGAGACTGACAGCAGCGGCATCCGGCTAGAAGTTTAGGAGAAAAACATAGCTCTGAACTGTCATCCACAGCAGTAGAAGAAAAAAGCTACACTGGTCAAAATCCATGCGTTAAAGGGCATAACAGAGTACACACACGCACATGAATAGATGTCAAAATTATGTTAAGTCCTGCTACTGATGTCCATGCACTTTTAAAGAGTTTGGTTGTTTTGGGTTTTTTTCCAAATATAATGAGGGGTTTGAGGAGCTTCAGTGTTGGAATGATGAATCTGAGCCACCTTCAAGTTCTTGGAAGATGCTGAGCATCCATTTGCTGAAGAGGATGCCCCTTTTTAGTCTTGCAAGTAGAACACGCGATGGGGGAGGCTCTCAAAGTCACTAATCAACTGTCAAACCCTCAAATCTAGGCTATTGCCAACTTGGCTACTTCAGCTGAGAAAAAGCAGAGCCCATGGTCTTTAGCTTAAGTTGCTCTTTCTGCTGTGAAAAAAAGAGATGTTGCTGTGCGAGTGGATTGTCTGTATGATAAATGCCAAGACAGCAGTTGAACGTAGGGTTACAGCTCAGTGAGGAAGTCCAGACAGTGTCTCAGATGTTGACAGAGTAGCTGTAGGAGCTCATAAATGCCACTGGAGCCCAAAGATTCAATTACAGCCATTGTACAGCATGAAGGGCTATACATACGAGCACAAACAGGGGATGAAAAATCGCTGCTTAAGTAGCAATTGAGGTGCAGCTTGCTCATGGATACAGTAGCATGGAAAAAGGAGCACGGAGGAGAAAGGAAAAGTAGGACATGGACAAAACCGGGGGAAGAGAAACCACATGTGTCTGTGTCTCAGGCTCCAATCTAAGGGGTTTTTTTTTGAGTTGTTTTAAAAGAGTGAGCAGTGGAACTACTGCAACCAAATCAAGCCCATATGTGTGCAGGAACGTGGTGGTCGGGAAAGTGTGCCTGGCATCGTGTCAGCTAGGCAGAGCGGAGGCAGACTGGACCAAGTATCTTCCAGGACAAACAGATCAGTCCTGCTCATTTGTTCTTCTCACACTCCCACAGTCTGGGTGTCCTCCTTAGGACTACTTGCAAAGAAAACTTTACCATTACTGTCCTGACTTACACTGCACATGGAAGTGAAAGCACTATTGGGTGGTAATTCTACTTTGCATAGAATCATAGAATGGTTTAGGTTGGAAGGGACCGTAAAGACCATCTAGTTCCAATCCCCTTGCCATGGGCAGGGACACCTCCCACTAGACCTGGTTGCCCAAAGCCCCATCCAGCCTGGCCTTGAACACTTCCAGGGATGGGGCCTCCACAACTTCCCTGGGCAACCTGTTCCAGCGTTTTACCACCCCAAGAGTGAAAAATTTCTTCCTGATATCTAACCTAAATCTCCCCTCTTCCAGTTTGAAGCCATCACCCCTCGTCCTATCACTACATGCCCTTGTAAAAAGTCCCTCTCCAGCTTTCTTGTAGGCCCCTTTCAGATACTGGAAGGCTGCTATAAGGCCTCCCCGGAGCCTTCTCTTCTCCAGGCTGAACAACCCCAACTCTCTCAGCCTGTCCTCATAGCAGAGGTGCTCTAATCCTCTGATCATCTTCGTGACCCTCATCTGGACCTGCTCCAACAGGTCCATGTCCTTCTTCTGTTGGGGGCTCCAGTGCTGGACAGAGTATTCCAGGTGGGGTCTCACGACCCCCAGCCCTTTTCCTGGGGTTTTCAAATCTCTGGAATTTAGGACACTTCTTCATTGTTCACACAGTACCAGATGGGTAGCAGCTTTACTACTGCACAAGCAGGGCTGCAGTTTTAATTCAAGTTCTGCCCCTGAGTTTAGAGTTGCCACTAACTTCATTGGAGCCAGGATTTCACTTGGCCATACTGCTACAAGAGCCATTGGCACATCCTTCGTGCCTGCTCTGGTATCTTTTCTTTTACCTTTGGATTTTTGCTGTCTCATTCTTGTCAAAATATCTTAGCTTAAAACCTCTGGCTTTGGTCTCACTTGACTTCCTAACCACTGCTGCATTTCTCTCCTCTTTCATTTTTTTGGACTTATCAAATGCATCTGGTGCAGTTTTCTCCACCTTTTTTTTTTTTTTTTTTTTTTTTTAGTTTCTCTTCAACTTGTTTTTTTCCCATGCCATCCACATCAACCACTAGCAACAGCCTCATGTTTTACTGGCCAGATTTCAGACTATCATGACATCTTCCTCCACCTTGGCTTGTCAGTCACTTGTGAGAGTCGTTTGGTAGGAGAGAAGTGAAGAGCACAAAGACGTTTTGTCCCTGTAACTGTTCCATGAGCATCTCCAGGCACTGGACCATGCATTGCCTTGAACCATGGACAAGTCAGTGTTTGGGCTCTGACCACAAAATCAGAGAATAATTTAGTCTGGAAGGGGCCTCCAGGGGTCACTTGGTCCAACGCCCTACCCAGAACATGGCTAAGTTCAAATTTAGAGCCAGCTTTGAAGTTAGAGCAGGGTCTTGTCCTGTTGAGTTTTGAATATCTCCAAATGGTTTCCAGTTCATCTTCTGCAAAGTTGGCTTTAAGGAAATCAGCTGGAGGGGGCAATTTCTAAAAGCACAGCGGGGGGAAGTGAAGGTACTGTGGAGCCTTTTAGTTACAGAGATCTTTTGGGGCCAAGTGTCAGGCTCTCAGCTGGTGGGAACTGTTACAGCTCAATCACTGAGTTCAAGGGAAGAAGACTCATCTGAGGAACTGACTCCATCCTTGAACTCAGGACTCCCAACAGACACAGCAGAGTAGAGCTGGCCTTGACACTTCTTCTCGGTTCATCTTCACCCATTCAGTATACATATAAACCGAGATGATTCAGCCCAGGGGAATTGCAGTAATAACATTTGTCATAATAATGCTTCTAAGTAGTCCCATGAAGCAAAAAGAAAAATATAAAGGTAGTAAATAAAGGAGATGACCTAGTTTAAAAGGCATTGTGGATCCTTTGGAGTCTTGTTATATCACCTCTGAAATGTGGCTATGCAGGATTCATCCTGTTAGTGCCCTGACTCCAGCTATGCTTGTGTAGCACAGGTATACATTTTGGTGGTCCGGGCGGAAAGCCAGCACACTTGCCTTAGATAAGTAAATGAAACCTATGAATAAATAATATGCATTTTTCCATGCTGCAAGGCTTCCAATTTCATCTGGGCCACAGCACAGAGAGCATGTAAAGCTTTGTAATCAACTTTATCCCTCGTACGATGATAATGGATGTGACAGAGAGATGCACTTAGCTGCTGCTGGGTGCGCAGCACCCTGGTGTCAACCTCGCTCATGCAGCCACTGGAATTAGCATTTAATTCTGCGGGCTGCTCCTTCCCTTTCCAGACAACTCCAAGACAAGACTGCAGCAAACCCACATTCTGCATGTGGGCAAATGCCTTGGCAGCAAATCCACCATTTAAATTCCCCTTCCTGATTTCCCTGGGGGATGGAGGTGAAGGAGGGCATGGAAGAAAGCAACCATTAGAAATTCTGGCCCTTCGGAGACCATGGCTGGTATGTGCACAGAGGAGCTGTGTGTCTTTTGTTCTTTTAAGGACTCTTCTTGACAATCACTTCATAGAATCATAGAATAGTTTGGGTTGGAAGGGACCTTTAAAGGCTATTTAGTCCAACTTCCCTGCAATGAACAGGGACACCTTCAACTAGATCAGGTTGCTCAGAGCCCCGTCCAACCTGACCTTGAATGTTTCCAGGGATGGGATGTCTACCACCTCTCTGGGAAACCTGGGCCATTGTAAAAAATGTCTTCCTTCTATCTAGTCTAAAACTACCCTCTTTGAGTTTAAAACCATTACCCCTTGTCCTATCGCTTCAGGCCCTGCTAAAAAGTTTGTCCCCTTTCCCCTTTCAGAAAACCCCGAGCGGGCTGCTCTGTATTTTGTCTCCGGAGTGTGCATTGGACTCGTCTTGACCCTGATGGCCCTGGTGCTAAGGGTCTCCTGCCGAACTGACTGCAAACGCTCCTCCGCAAAAAAACCTCCTCGGGAGCGGGAGAGTGACAGCGACAGCAGCGACAGCGACGATGATTCAGACACCACTTCGGACCTGTCGGCCCGCAGGCACCGCAGGTTCGAGAGGACTTTGAACATGAACGTCTTCACTTCGGCGGAGGAGCTGGAGCGAGCTCAGCGGCTGGAGGAGCGGGAGCGCATCATCCGGGAGATCTGGATGAACGGCCAACCGGACATCCCAGGGACCAGGAGCCTCAACCGTTACTACTAAGCGATGGGGAGTCCAATTCTCCTGCCCTGCACCCTGGGGCTTCTCCACACGCGATAGAGGAGAGGGAGGGAAGGAATATTACGTGGGTGTCTCCCCTTTTCCTTTCAGGCGTGCTACCTGGAGCAGTGTGGATGGACAGCAATAAAGCTTTCCCCGTCTCCTTCTCCCTGACATATTGCTATCACCCCTCTTCACGGACACTTTCTTGTTACAACAGAGGTGGTTGCCAACTTCGTTTCTTAGTAGCAGGCAGGAAGATAACAGCTATAGTCCTCCCATGTGGGACATGGAATTTGGCATGCTGCGGTACGAGTGCTCCTCTCTTGGCTGGGGAGAGGTGTCGTCCGGGTTTTGGTGTTCATTTAGGATTTTTTGGTTTCCCTTTCCTGAGGACTGTGGGAGAATTGCAAGCAAAACAACAAATCTGGAAAGATGATTTGGGAAGGGAGGGGGAGGTGCATCCTGACTGATTGTCTTGTGACTTCAGAAGCCATGAGATTAACCTAATTAAAACCCAGCGGCAAATACGACTTGTTAAAAACTGGGGGATGGGGGGAGGGGGATTCTTCCATCATGAAATCATCTCAGTGCTTGGATGTTTGCCATAGTGTATTCAGTTATTTATGGCTGTCTTTTCATCTTCCTTTTCAATGGGAACATTTATTTTTTTTTACTGACACCTCAGGGATAAAATCCTATTATTTTTTTGAGTCTGTTCTCCCTGCTGGCCCCTGTCAAACATAACCCAACCCACCTCCAACAGTGAAATTATGGTAGTATAAGCGATGTGTCAGTGACTGGTGAGAACTTAACAACCTCAAAGAGGTTGAAAAGGGTTTTCTTTTTGTTTTGTTTTAAATATATATATATATATTTGAAGATGCTGCACAGGAATGTGCCTTATTCTTTTTTTGTTGTTAAACTACAGTTTTCCTATGGATAGCAATGCACAATGTTTTATATATTTTATTAAAAAAATAAAAAAAAGGTCTATGTTTACCAGAGGAGAATGGAGACAGAAGAAGCCACATATGACAACAGAATGGGTAATAAATGCTAAATAAACTCTGGTTTGCTTCAATACATTTGAATTTGCATCCTCACTTTTGGCATAGGCGTTGCTCAAGGGAGATGCTTTGGAAGAGCAGCACACCTCAGCAGGCAATCAAGGCTGACATCTTCTGCGTGCAGGAACCTGGAGGCACTTTTTCCTTTGGCTGTAGCCCATCAGTCTACTTCTTGTGTTGCACATGGGCAGGAGCAGCTGAGCAATGTGTTGGTTCTCAAGGGGCCGTCCCAAAGCGTACCTGCACCAAGGGAAAGAGTCCCAGTGATCTGATGATGCTTTGAGTCTGCCCCCCAAACCCAAATCATACCCAAACCAGAAGCAAATGTTAAATGAACCAGGAAAAAAAATGGAAAAACGGTGAAATATATTTTAGTGCATCTTCAGTTGTCCCGTGGAGCGTTTGATGGGATATCACCACTCTACTCACTATCTACGTGCTTGTTAGTCACTCCCAAGCACCAGTTCACATCACTTCAGTCAAAATCTTGGTGGTTTTCAAGTCTGCATGCCACTCCTTTAGCCTGCATGGCTTTGGGATGTGTTCCTCTGTCACTTAGATGTGCCTGTGTCTTAAGAGTTCACAGAATGCCAGCAAAGCAAATAATGACCAAAAGCTCTGAATGCCCAGAGCTTTCCCCTAGCTTCAAGGAGAGATGAAGATGGATGGACCTACCCACAAAATGACTGGGGACATTAGAGTGAGGCTGCAAGGGCCAAACAGCTGCATGGTGGGAGAGCTCGCTGACACCAAGGGCCTTCTTGGCACTCTTTGGGGTCACTGTGAGACTCCTTCTGTGGCTGAGGAAAGCCTCACTTGAAGTGCCCACAACTACTTCTCCTGGCTCTTGCAGGGTGAGAATGAATATGGGTAACTGCGGCTGGTGGTGCTGGTAACATCAGAGTTGAGGCCGGCTTGCGAGAGGTGGCTTCACCTGGGAAGGCAGTACTAGTACCGCAGAGTGATTCCTGTTCCTGGGCCCAGGAACGTTCAAATGGAAAGACTCAGTATTGACCCGGGATGTAATTTTGCAGCTGATATTTAGAAATAAAGCAGGAGGCAGGTCCTGAACCCTGGATGCGTCGCCAGGTGCTGTTCTTTAGCTGGAATGTCGAATGCGCTCTGCTGAGGGTGTTGAGGAGGAAAATGACAAGATGAGGTCAGGGGGATCAGATTTGTTGGCTGTGTGTTTTCCCCTGTAACAAGATACAGTCCCTCAACCTTGGTGATTAAGGGACAGCAAATTTTCAGATTTAGAGTTCTGTGTCCTGGGAGATAGATTGCAAAACTGATTATAAAAATGTTATAAATGGATTTATGTACATGACTTACCCCCAAAATTTTTTTTTGACCAGAGAAAAGAGCAAGTGTGGTATGTCTGAGTGTACTTCCTATGCAACCGAGGGATTAAAATACCTGCTTGAAATGTAAATCACAACTGAACCCAAGTTACAAATGGACAAACAATCCTCCCTCAGCATTGCTAGTGCTGCTGTAAACCTTCCAGCTGAAGCTTGCAATGCAAAGGAGCAGGTTGCGCATGTTGCTTTTCAGAGTTGAGCAGACAAGCCCAACTCAGCCTTGCCCTAGGTAACAAGGTGTAAAAAAAGTAGACTGACTGTCTTCACAGCACATGTAGTGCTTTTACGTACCTTCTAGCTCCTTTTGTCTCAGGGCCATGCATTTCTAAATGGCTTTGACTAAAGGAAAAGAAAAAATACAATGCTTTGAGCTACTGTAAGTAAAAGCCTTTAAGTAATTCTGTAACTATTTCTGGATTTATCCCAGAACTGCGGAATAGTTTTGGGGGAAAAAACACGGTCAAGATTCGTGGGGCAGGAGTTAGTGGTTTGCCATTAGCTCTAGAAGCCAACAGAGCCAAAACACTCACCTGGAGCACAGAAGAGCTGGATTCACTGTGGGAGGGGGTCAAATCCATATTTCTCATGCCACAAAAGAGTATCTTAAGCACACAGAGCTTTGGGCTTGTCTGGTTTCAATCTTTTGTGTTGTACTCACGGTGTTATATGAAACGCTTAAACACTTGTAGAGCCAGCGAGCAGAGAATACATACTTTTCTACCAGGCTAATGTGAATCCTTCTTGTAGGAGGTTACGCATAGCTCTGCTCTCTTTCTTCCATGCTTATTTAATTTTTTACATTAAAGTGAGATACTGTTTCCAGAATAAGACCGTCCAAATTCCCTGAGATGGATAAAGGAGTTAGAATCAACTGTTCCTGTTTCATGAATGACTTTCCTAATCCTTTTGGATAAAAAGATTCTGAGGTCATTTTCCATGTGAGTCTGTTCTTTATGCCTCAGTTTGCCTTTATAATTTTATATCGGAGGATGACAGAGCAATCCTGGACTCTTGAGTTGCGTGGCCAGTTGTTAATAGGGGGACCTACATGTTATTATATTTAAAGGAGACAGCATTGCTGTTGCCATGTACTGACTGCTGGCCTGCAAGCTCATGGCAGGTGAGCCGCAGGACGTGAAGTGCCTGTGCTACATCCCTGGACACTTTCATGCTTCTACAAATTACAAGATACTTGGATTAGTAACCACAGAGTCATTCAATTGCAGTTTGCTAACTTGTACCATGTTAGCCTTGTAAATGAATGTGATGGGTTGGAAAATTAAGGGTCCTTCTCCTGGGAGAAGGTGAACACGTGGAAACGATGGGTCAGACTTTCGAAGAGTCAATTGCACGTTCGTTATCCTGTTGTCTGATGGGACAGATGGGGCTGGTTACAGAAGAAGTCACAGCTGCGCATGGAGAAACCGCAGAGAGGTAAGTTGTTCCAGTTAGATACCCGCTATGCCCTCCTACTCGCTCCCCATCGCCCTTGACTTCTCAGGGCCGTTTTCACCTCCTGCTATCATCCGGTCCATCAGCACTGACCTCTTTTGCGGACCTATGTTCAATGTACCCTGAAAAGCTCGGTAATACGGAGTTTGCTGCCTTTCCCATGTCCACCCTGGTGTTCATATTCGATGAATTCCAGGCAGTTAATGAGGCGTGCCTTTCCCTTCCAGAAACCGCAGTGCCGCTACTTAACCCCTTGCCTGCCACCTTTCCCAGCACCCCAGGGGCTACACAAATAAAGCAAGCTCGCTTAGCCGTTGTACTGCCAGGATGTAAAGCATATGGTCGTGGTGCTGTGGGGAATCCGAGTTTCTTTTTGTGCTGCATGGGCTCTCTCGAGTTTCTGGAGGCATCACAAGCGATTAATCATCTTAGACTGGCCCAGAAATCCTTCTGCTCACAGTCATTACTGAGGTGTCCATCATAGTGAAGTTTTAATAATCCGACCCAAGTTTCTAGTGTCCTTAGATACCCGAAAAAAAAAAAATGATTCCTAGTGTTGCTTGCCTTTCCTTGTCCACTCATTAGAACTGGTGCAGCTTGCCCCTTCATGTAATTTTCTCCCTTTTCTCTTTGTCTATTAGTCTATTTTTGTGGTTGTCTCAAAGACTGTCAGTTAAGCATAATTCGGGAAAAAGGCAGTGATAGTTCTGGTTCATTACACTGCAGCTCACCTTCATGTTGCAGTAAGGGTGCATTTGCTACACCCCTGGTCTGAAGGTGCTCGCTTACTCCAAGTGAATGTGGTGGTTTAGAAGTATTTAAGCAAATCAGTTGCTTTGGGGGGTTTCAATTACCCACTGCTGAATGGACCTGTTCCAGCAACAGTGGTGTAATTGTCACCATTTGGAGTATTGCATCAGGGAGCCCTGGGTCACTGGTGCGATGTCACTGGGAGTTACGTGTTGGCTGAACCATGACCACCTGAAAGCTGCTCAGAGACATATGTGTGATGGATGCTCTGGGAAGTGTATTCTGGTGGACACTTGCTCATATCATGAAACCCTACCAGTTCCCACGTGGGCCCCTGTGGAAGGATAGGCGGACTTGGCTTTGTTCTCAAGGCTGGAAGAGTACAACTGGCCCATGATTTCCCTTGGGAGGTGTCTACTTGCTGACGGGAGGTACGAGATACATTCCTCAGTCAAATGCCTGGAAATATGGCCAGCACCACTCCAGAGGCAGGTTTGATGGATGTCAACACTGATTCTCTTTTCCCTCTGTCTGCACACAAGTGGGCAGCTCAGGAAGGTGCCCAGAAAGAGACAAGGTGCTGAACCAATGTGCTCCACACCGAACCTCTGATCAGAGCCCTTGGCAGGTTGGGGACGGGGCACAGGGGCCTCAAGCTGCCAGGCCTGTCCTCACCAAACAAGGTTTCCTGGTGCTGAAAGCTTCAACAAGAACCAAGGGAATGAAGCCACCCTCTGCTGATAAAAGGCTGGTGACAGTACTGGAACACTGTGATCATGAGC
Organism: Burhinus bistriatus; assembly: GCA_013397275.1. Lineage (NCBI taxonomy): Eukaryota > Metazoa > Chordata > Aves > Charadriiformes > Burhinidae > Burhinus > Burhinus bistriatus. Next base: position 950,155 of record VYXH01005291.1, read on the forward strand.
ATGGCCAGGCATCCATGATCTCCATCACCACTACTGCACCCTGTCAAAAATGGCAAGATTTACTGGCCTGCTCCTCTGGGACCAGTTCCTGAAGGACCTGAGGGACAGTCTGATTTTTCAGTGCCAGAGAAGTCACTGATTTGGGGTGCGGGAGTAGACTGGTAGTAAATTACCCGTCCACATGCATGTGTCAGTGGTGGCTTCATAGTGCACTTGTATGCTTGCAAACACATGGTTGCTTCCCAAACCACTCAGTACTGTCAGAATTATCCAGAAAACATTTCAAAATATGGATGTATTTTTAATTCAAGAAAATCACCACCTGATTTTATGTTTTGTTTCACCTGCTTTCTCTTTTTCCCTTCCATCCCAATAACAAAATGAATTGGTAAAACTAAAGCCTCAGCATCCCCTCCCAAGACCTAAGCAAACCCAAGCAAGTTTTATTTTTTTCATTCTACAATAAAAGAGTCTAAATAAAGTGCTTTGCAAAAATATTCAGTTGGGGATTTATTTTTTTTTAGATTTAAAGAAATTAATTTACAAAGTGACTTCTCCAGAGAGTATGTCATGTTTTCTTATCGGCTATCCTTCTAGAGGAACTTCTAATGAATGGAGGAGGGTGTGACATTGTGTTAATGTCCAATCCATCATTCTTTGAAAGCATTTTTCTCTGAGATGTCCCAGTCCCTCCTACATTACTCCTTTGCTGAGTAACCTCTTAGAGTCCTCCTCCTGTTTCACCCCTAGGTTGCTTGACTATGGCTAGGACTGTAGATTGTGGCAGACCACATTCCTGTGGCTGACCTCTCCTTCTCTATTTCTTCTAGTTGGTTGGGGACCTGTGCTACCTGTTTTCCACTAACCGCTGAGGAAACTTCACATATTTCATGGCTTCCATTAGTTCATTTGCCATTTTTCTGTTGAACACATGGGATTGGGGGGTGGAAGGGAAAAATCAAAACCTGGTTTTGGATTTTTTTCCTCTTGAAGGACATTGTTCTGAGCAAAGCTGGGTGACTGCGAAGGAAAGCAAATCCTCATGTTGAGGCTGAGCTTGAACAGGCCAAATGCAGTCTTGAGGGGGACCTGTTTCTGCCAAGGCTTTGCGTCCTTTGCCAAATGCAAACATTGCCACTTTGGCACATCCTGAGAACTTCAATCATTTCTCCTGCATAATAAGCTTATATTTTTGGAGCAAACACTTTCTGAGGATAAATAGTGACAGCAGATGTGAACAAAGTCAAATTAATTCCTTTCTGAGCTATGAGAAAACACCTTTCCCTTTCTATTATGACTTCATGAGGAAATATAAGCTATAATGACATGATGGAAAGTGGCATTAAAAAAGCCTAAAATGGGATATCTAAGTGAAAAGTCATCTTTCTTTACAGTTTCTGGCAGGGCACTGACTTGGCTTGTTTATTTTCTGGTTGTGTTTGGAGTCTGATGTTATTCTGTATTGTGAGTGAAACATAAGCTTCCTGCAGCACTTTTCTGGGGATGCAGTGCCATGCTGGAAAAACATCCTTTGGCTTTTAAAAAGGCAGTAATTTGTACATTCCATTTCTTGCAAAGGTCTTTAATATTCCCTTTTATGTGGAATGGTCCTTGCCTCATTCTTGATGTAAGGGGACTTTTGTTTAAATGAATGAATTGTTTAGGAGGGATAGAAGTAGTTCTCCTTTCTCCAGCTCCTGCGTGTTTGGAGTGTCTAGACCACCCAGGAACAGCAGAGCTCAGAGACATCCGATGGTTTTTCTAAACCGTTCTTTGTATGAATTGCTTTCCTTTCTGGAAATAGCACTGTGCTACTCCAAAGCAACAGACCCAGCAGTATCCGTGACTGTTGGTGTTTCAGCCCATAGCTGCCTTAGGTGTCCAAGTTTCCAACGTGCTTACAGTAGCAGTAAAGCATCTGTGTATTTCTGGTATCTTTTAAAAGGACAATTTTAGGGAAAAAGTTCAAGAGGGCTTGGGCGAACCAATGTGAGTCAGAAACGGTGACTTTGCATCCAAAATCAATGCAGGATTTTTCTCCTGGAACTGGAAGTGACCTGTCAATGACAAGTTTGTTTCTGAGAACTGACTGAAAAACAAGAAAAAGTGATTGCTAATGAAACAGCCTGAAGACTAAGGAGCTCACCAGAAAGCATTTCCAGAGGATGCTTTTCCTGGGAGGGAAGGTTGAATGCTGTCTGACAAGACCCGTAAAGGTGCCACTCACAGTCCTGGTGTACTTTTCAGACTCCCCTGATGCTTCCACTACTACAGCAGCATCTCAACAGGCTTCCCTGCCAGTGATGCCAGATCCCTTAGCAGATTGCCTTGTGGACTAGGGGAAGACAAACACCACCAGCACAAGAAAGGGTGAGGCTGGTGAAACTGAGCCTCTTCCCATCCCACTTGCTGAGGGATGGGGTCCACCAGGGAATGGGCTACTGCTCCTTGGTGACTCCCTCCTGCCCCAAACACATCTGTCTATACACCCTATGTCCCTCCCTGCCCCACACATGGGGGGCAGCCATGAGAGGAAACCCTCTGAGATTGCCTTCCCACCTCCAGCCTTGCCTCCTCCCTGGTGGCAGGATCACAACTTTCCCTGCATGGGGGACCAGCGTAGGGAGGAAAAGGGCTGACTGCAGTGAGGAGATGGGCAACCTCATGGGAAGGCTGGGGGGATATAGATGTGGTTGCCATTTGGGGTTCCCGATGGAGAGGAGAAGGTGTCAGGAACAAGAGGTCTGGGAAACAGAGAGTCCCTTGACTCCAAGCACCCCCCTCCCCAGGTCTCTCTCCCCAGCCTCAAGGCCTTCCAAACTCCTTCCCAGCTGTAGTCCTTCTGGAGGCCGGTTTGCCTGGAGGATGTAGGTCACCACACGGTCTCCGGTAGGCTACATGGTCCTTTTGGATGAAAGCCCAAGCCTTAAAAGTTTTATTTACATAACATGACCTGCTTTCATCAATGAAAACTTTTTCTGGTGCCGAATAAGTTCTCTCCGTCTTCCACAAAAGAAATATCTCTTTTCTTCTTGTAAAGAGCTGAGCGTGGCTGGTGCTGTATGGCCAATTCAGTTTGCTGATGGGAAGTGATTTATCACAGGCATATTTATACACTGGCTATAAGATACAGTCAGTTTTCCAGGATGGAAAGGGGCCATTTGAATGTGAGCTAATTATATTTACTTCCTTACAGTAAATTGCAATTCAAAAACAAAAGCAGCAGTGACAGCAGTCAATGTTTATGTCTCATCCACCCACACAGACCTTTTCCAGCAAAAGGATGCAAGTAAATAGTTTCTGAATGTGTCGTTTTGATTTGGGCCATTTCTAGTTTATATCAAGTTATTAAAGTGCCAGAAAAAAGCGTAGTTTTTTACTAGTAATCTGGAATGTTTCAATTAAAAATTGCCTAACAGGGATGAGCTGAGAAACCCTGCCACAACTAACCCTTTTCCACACATCTTCCTTTTTTTTCTTTTTTTTTTTTTTAAAAACAAAGAAATTGTTTGCTTAAAACTTCTCAGCTAATTCTACTAACCAAGAGCCAATGAAGCTGAAGCGAGAGTCAGGCTGGACATAAACCACACTTTTTCAATAGTAGCAATAATTTGGGATTGGAAGAAACTAGCAGGTGATGGTTTCTAAGTGGCTGGGGAATTTTTAAATCAGAGCAGGAGGTTTCTGAATGACATACTTCAGTCTGGCTCAGAGGGGAATTCAGAGAAGGCCTTGACATATGTGGTACAGAAGTGGTATTAGATGGTCTGAACAGCTCCTGCCAGCCGTATAACGTATGGCGCTGAGACCCCCTCCCACAGGCGATACGCTGCCTTCAGCTGGATGCAGGGGTGGGCTATGGACCACATACTGTTAGTAGAGCAACCCAGAAATAGCATAGAGTTATTCAACACCCTTTTCTAGATGGTGGTCCTGCCCATGAGGTGGGACTTTTGTCCCTGAGTAGTAGGTGGCCCAGTTAAGGGAAACTGGCTTGTTATAGAAGTAGTCACTGGAGATTTTCCTTTCATTTAAGTGGTTGAGGAGCTGAAAGTCCTGGTTTCGCTTTCTTGGCATCATGTTGGTGTACTCACTGGTGGCCCCTGATGGGACCTGGGTCCCGTCAGTCTGACGAGCGCTTGCCAGGGTTTGCAACCAACGTTTATGTAACTCTGAGGGGAAAAAAAGACATTTTGTATTCAAAGCATGTCTTGGGGCTGAGAGAGGAGGGAGAGAGGGGAAGGATGGAGGGGAAGAAGCTGATGTGTGTATCGCGCTTTCTCAGCCATCATTCAGAGGTTAAGGCCTCTCCAGCCATTCTTCTTCTGTGAAGGCTCATGGTGTGGCAGAGGTAGGTTGTTAAGGAGGGTGCACCCCCTTTCCACCAACCTCTGCAAAAGCCCTCCAGGCTGTTGGGGTCAGGCACTCAGAAACTAAGCAGAAGCCAGAATGAAGGGTGACAGCTACCTTCAAGTCCCTCAGTGAATGGTGTCATCATTAAGAACATGGTTCCATGCTCCAGTTTCATGAGTGCAATGGGGAATAGTGAGGTATTTCTTTGCAGATATTGCTCCCTCAGGCTTCATTTCCTGGAGCCGTGTGCCAATGGCCTGTAGAACTCTTTCATGGCTTGCAAAGACTCCTCCTCCCTATTTGCAGGGTCATGGGAGTTTTGGGGTGCTTTGCAAAGAGTACATTCACAATGTAGCTGTGAGGACAAAAGGGCATTGCTTTGATTAGCTTGCCCAATCTCAGAGCTCGGGGCAAAAAGCAGGGAAAAAGCCAGGTCAAAAATATCTCTCTGCATTAGTTTGGGCACGGTGCCGTGCAATGGTATTGTGTCTAGTGCTCGACCACCATCCAAAAAGGTGGGTGTGGTATCATAACACTCCTTTAGATGTCCAGGGTACAAGAATGTTTAGATACAAGAGGGCAGTGAGATACTTAGGTTAAAGCCAGTGGAGTGGAGCAACCATGAGGCTTAAGATAGGTCCCTTTTGGGTCATCTAAACAAAGCCTTTACATATTTCATCAAGGAGATGTTTTTTCCCAATTTTGCTTATGTGGAAAAGCGTTGTCTAGTGCTCAGATAGGAAGAAATCTGGAGAGATTTCAGGAAGTCTGTAACCAAATTCCCCTTGTGATAAGTGTGAGCTATTTTCTGAATGTATTGATGATGTGGAAGCACGAAATTTTTGATTTTTATGCAGAGATCTGAATCTATTGCTGACCCTATGGGAAAAACAGAAACACAGGTGCACTCTTGTGTAAAATAAAACTACTTAGGGCAAAACAGTTTAAACAGCTAGTAGAGCTTCCATTTCTGTGTATGAAATATTGATGAACTTAAGGTCTGGGGAAGAGACTTGCATTGATTAGCTCAATGCAGGGCACTAAATATTGCTTTGGTCATTTGTCTCAGAATCAACTGTCTCTTCTGAGAGACAAACCTTTGCAATGTGATTTATAATTGCAAACTTCTGAAGGCAAGGTTGCCTTGGTTGTGAATTTTTTCATCTCTGAGCCTCAATTCTGTAGGCCATGTGGTTCTAGCATCATATTTTATCTTTGCTTTTATTCATAGGATGGCTGTAGGGATAAAAATAATTTCCTTGCTGACCTTCTATCTGTGTATTCATCCTGTTTCAAAGGGCACATTGTCCTTCATTGCCTTATAACTGCAGAGGCAGAAGAACTTAATGGTGTTGTGTATTTTGAGCCATCAACGGGCCTGTGGCAAAGATGCTTTGCAAACATGACACAGTGCACAGTGCAACCACGCAGTGTGCCTTGAAACTAATGAGTGTCCATATTTTGCAGTCTACAAATCCTTTTGTGACTTACGTAAGACAGATCTCCCTGGGAATTGAGGAAGTTTTTGGTGCCTTTCATCTCCAAAGTCCTCACCTTCATCACCTCTATAGAAGTTAATCTTTTTACGTGTGACTCTTTCTAGCACTGAAGCATTCAGCATCTCAAATGCAGTCCAGCCTTTGCTGTGCCCACAGCCCGGTGTTTGCTCTTCCTTTTCTCAGGGAGGGCTGAGGGGATAAATTAATACTGAGGTTGTAGGGGTCTGAAGAGCACAACCCAGCTCCTGCTATAACTGCTTGAGCCTTTCATTCACAGAACTAAGAAACATTTTCAAGGTCTTGGTTTCTGGCCCAGCGAGTACATTGTTATCCCCTGCAGAAAGGAAAACTTCAGCCAGAAAAGTGGAAGCACATTAAGATGCATGTATATGCATATGTACACACAAGCACACACAAACAAACACACTCCAACCTTTATCCTAATGATTAGACACTCCTTTGGAAAATGGGCACTGCACATTCAACGACGATAATATATTACTTTTACTTTATGGGGATCCACCTCAAAGACTCTTATAGAATTTTTGCATTTTTATATAAACTGTACTTAAAAATTTTGTATTCAGCACTGGAAAGCTGTGAAGTTTAGCATGAAAGAGTTTAGCACCAGAATTCAAGAGCAACAGTTATTTTGGGTTGGGCAGTTCTGATAGAGCAGGACTGTGTGCCTCAGCATTCTTTGGGGCAGCATCGAGCAACAAGTCTCTTCTCACAAAGACCGTTGAAGTTTGTAAGGGGCAGTTTTTGAGAATGTGACCCTGCATTTATAGAAAAAAAGTATATCCAAATCAGGACTTGACTGCTGATCTAGCCTTCTGCCCCCGTGTTTACCATTGCAGTCTTCCCAATGACTCTTTTGTCATTGTTTATGCAACTGTCTTTGTCATTTGCTCATGAATTTCAGGCTTAACCCTCCCAACATATATGCTGATGTATGCAAACACTTCTTCATTCAGGTAAAGCAGATGCGTATGCAGTAGGTCTTTCTTTTGAATAAAGAACAACAGGAGAACAGATGGCGAAGGGTCTGATTTTCACTTCATGCAGCTTTTTTACATCACATTATTTTTAGTTGTTGATGTTTCCTCTGTTTTGTGAATGTGTACATAAGAGGTGAAGAAGGTCCTTGCAATTGATTTGTTAATTAAAAACAAATGAACTGCAGAGAAGCTTCTACATTGATCTATTATAAGATGCAATACTGCTGGCTTCAGCAGAGTTATGCTGATTTAGGTTGTACAAGAGAGGAAGTAGCCAATAAATGCATCAATGCAATTGCTAAAACTGAATCAGCAGGAGCGGAAAGTATGATGTTCTGGTTGCTCTAAAGAGAAACCCACCTCTATGGCCGAAGCAGACCTAGTTTTCTCAGATACCTCACGTACAGAATAACAATATGGGTCTGTCAGACTCACTTGCGGCTTTGCAAGCAGGAGGCAGGAGGCAGGAAGCAGGGACGTGACTATCACCCCACCAGTGCGCACAACCTGAAGGACCATGAGTGGTCTCTGACTATAGCAGCCTTTGGGTAGCTGGAGATAACAACCGTTTATTTTGATACCTTTGTCTCAGTGATGCAAAAATTGGATTCAGACCAAGCTTCTCCTTGGTCACCTGTAGTTCCTGGGACTTGGATCAGATCTTCAGATCTTAATGATCATATCTTAATCAGATAAGATCAGATTAATTAATCAGATCTTCTTACTGCTGTTAGGTGAGAGAGGCAGTGCTAAACAGGAGACTGTTTAGTGGAATATTTCAGGGTTGGTATGCAGTGCTTGAATTAACAGTTATGCTGTATATTCTCTTTCCTGGTGTCTTGTTAGAGCTGCAAGGCGAGGACAGATATTATTCAAGACCCAACAGCTGCGATTCTGGGACTGATTTGTTTGGGAACTGATTGCTTGGTTGTGGAAGTAGATAGGCTCTGGCTGAAACGCGTCCTCCAAGTCTTACTCATGAGCAGCAAGCTGATCTCCAGATGTCATCAGTACATTCCTGCAGCTCTGTACCACATCTGGGCTCTGTCTGCCCACGACTGCTGTCAGCTCAGTATCACTGGCTTCTCACAATGAAGCTTGAAGCTGGGCAGGCTGCATTCCAGTAATGGGCTGCTGAAAAATTAATCCGCTCTGACAAATTAACAAAAAGAAGCTTTGGATCCTTCCCAGATCTGCGCTGAAAACACCATTTGAGCTAAGCAATGTCAGCTCTCCGGTGTTAATCATAACCAGAAAAACATGGCATGGCCATCATTAAGTAGCTGGTTTCCTGAGAGTTTTCTCGTAAACTCCGTTCCTGCTTTTCCAAAGGCAAAGCCATATACACAACTTAGTGCTCATTTCCTTCTGTGCAGCAAGCTATTTATAATGCTTATCTTGAGCTTTGGGGGGAAAAAGTCTTTTAAAGGCCGAAGCGTAAAAACAGAACTAAGGAATCATGGGCACTAGTAAAGAGATCAGTGCTTTTGTTTGGGCTGAAAGAAGTGCTCTGAATAATAACCTTGAAATTGAGTTGGAACAGGGGAAATAATTTACCACAGAGTTACTCTCTCTCTGTAACTATTCAGTCAGAGTGCATCAGGATTAAGCTTTGGCTTGGAGCAGAGTGTTGGAAAGTTTTAATTGTTTTTCCCCCTTCCCTCTTGTGAAGGGTCTAGAAGGTGTGTACTTTAGGCATTGCAATGCTTAACTCTTAGCTAACTTAAACATCCTAGGTAAATTCATAGCCCTGAGTAGAAGTCTAGGTCTCTAATACAATAACCATCTGCATCATTGCCTCCTCATCTCTTACTTGCTCTAGGACTCCATGTTCAAAACTCAATTTATATGCTCTCAGGATTGACCTGCTCCCTGTTTGGTGTGGGGCAGACTGTGGCACCATCTAGCAAGGCCTCAGACTGAAAAGAAGCTAGTTGTTGTGGTCCTTTCCCTGCTGCACCATGCTATGTGCATGTGGGTGCCAACCACAGAATCACAGAATCATGTAGGTTGGAAAAGACCTTTAAAATCATGGAGTCTGCAAACCTAACACTGCCAAGTCCACCACTAAACCATGTCCCTAAGCACCACATCTATGTTTCTGTTAAATACCTCCAGGGATGGCAATTCCACCACTTCCCTGGGCAGCCTCTTCCAATGCCTGACAACCCTTTCAGTAAAGAATTTTTTCCTACTATCCAATCTAAACCTCCCCTGGCTCAACTTGAGGCCATTTCCTCTCTTCCTATCACTGGTTACTTGGGAAAAGAGACCGACACTCACCTTGCTACAACCTCCTTTCACATGAGAACAAACACAGGGCACTACTAGACACAATCCACTCTCATGAGACCACTGTATGAGGTGGCCTGCTAGATGTGGACAGCTGAGATACCACTTCCAAGCAAGTAGAATGAGGCTTTTAAAACAAACCACCCACCCTGTGAGTAGGTATGCAGGTACTAGGTAAAATTAGCTAGTGCCTTGGGCTGGATTTTATAGAAGGCTCAGTGTGGTAGGTAAGCTCAGAAAATACACTGACTCAGGTCCCACTGATAACACAAGGAAATGCATGGTTAAAGCTGTTGTTGGGTTTCAGGCAAGAGCTGGGGCTCCGGGCATCTTGGAGGTGTCAGGTGGTCATATGCTTGTATTTTGGAAGAACAAGAGGCACAATATGAGAACAATATGGTCTTTGGATATTTCATCCAAGTGTAACTGAAGCTTAGCAGAGTATTGTGAAGGAAATGTCTAATTATTAGACATGGCGCACCTCTGGGTGGGATCCATCTGCCCTAAGTGAGGCCAGGACATTGGAGTGTGAGTTAGCCTTTGGTAGCTCCGTCAACATATAGAAGTCAGAACCTCTGGAAGGTGATTCAGCTCATCCTGAGATAGGTATCTAAGGCGGAATGGATTAATTGTTCTCTGGGAGCCTTTCTGGGCACCATCAAGATCCTCTGCTGAGTTGCCACACGGTGTCATAGAGGGATATAGGAGTCAAGTTACCTGAACCCTGATGCTGCCCGTGACTACATCCTGAGGCCTGCAGCAATAAGGGCTATCAGGGTGGATCCTGTAGCTAGACTCTGTGAAAGGACATGTGCAGCTTTAGCTCAAGTCCACCCAAGAAGACATTAGTAGTTAAAGTATTCATCCTTGATACAGGAATATTTTTCCAGTTCTCACTTGGCTTGGTTGTGAATCTGTCCATGCAGAAGGGAGATCCTGGGTACTGCAGGGTGCTCTAAGGCAAGTGTCTCTAGGTCTTCTCCATGTAAGGGCTTCTGCCCATATATTCATGCTCATACTCTCACAGCTTTGATAATCAGACACCCATCCACCTCCACATCTCAGGATTATATCCTAAACTAGTAGGGTGAAATAGTCTTCTCTTCTTATGCATGTGTGTTCATAAACCGAGCATTCAGTATAACAGAAAGAATGGCACAACGTAGCTGACAAAAACACAGATAGAACCAGTTATCAGGGGACACTCATGCCTTTTCGCATCCTTGTAATCTGGTACTTTGTCCCCTCTGGCCTGTGGGGCCTGGAGCAATGTGTTTCCTCTGTGCTTCATGGTGGCACAAAGAATAAGTAGGGGAATGTCTCTTTTGCATCAATGGGCTCCAGAGACTTCAAGGTCTGGATTGCCCCTGATCCAAGTACTGGAAGGCGATGTAATGTCTCTGTGGTTTTGGTTATGGCTAGTGGGGAAAATTTGAGGCTCTGGAGAACTTGGGATAGAGGTGGTTCAGACAGCCCTGGTGGATCCTGAGGACTGTAGTGCAGTTAAATGTTCAGGGTAGGAACCTACTTCTCTTTGCAGCTCTAGACCCCCTTTACATCACATTTAGTAGAATGTTACTCCAGAGGACAGTGAATCCAATGCCTTTGACAAATTCTGCATTTACATTCATATTTTAGTGCATAAAAGAGAGAAAAAGCTTCATAGTTCTTGCACTGAATTACCAGCCTGGTGTAGCAACACAGGTTTTCTACTTAAGTAAGTGACATAATTCCTTTTGAGTAAATGAAGCTACATTTCTGATTAGATTTGGTTTTCTCCGTAGCTCATCTAGCCAGGGCTTTTGGAGCAAGACTTTGCCATTTAGTGCTAAGGGCAGCTTAATCCTGCAGGAGAGACTCAGACTATGCTCTCTTCACAAGACTTTGTTTTGGTTCATCTTTTATGCATTTGATTTTTAAAAATTATTTTTTTTTTTTAAACTTAGAAAATTAAGAAAATCTGTAAAAAAAAGCAGTGAAGCCAAAAAAAGAATTAAAGCACAAGTGTCTAGATGAGAAAGCACAGCTTGTGTGTCTGAGCTGAGAAGCAGTTTAAGATTAAACATCTGCCTAGTAATAGGCTGTGTCTGGACACAAAATGCCAGTTTTCACCAGTAAGCCTCAAGAAATGCAAAGAGCCAATATAAATTTTTTAAGGTCTAGTATAAATCATGCATTTTATTTCCAGGTGCTTTTAGTCCTGAAAACAGATCTTACCCCTCCTTTGGGAAAGAAACAAAACAAGACAAAACAAAACCCCAGAACATTCCTGTGGAGATTAAAAAAATCATAGTATTTTATGAAAAAAAAAAAAAAAAGGTTGTGGGAAAAACTAGTTCTGATGAGCTCTGGCACTGGAAATTCATAGCTCATTTTATCTAGCGGACAGAAAATATTTCACCTTTGGAGGACTTCTCGGCTCTCAGTGTTAGCCTCTTCTGAGTTACCGGTGAGCAAATAACCTTGTTCTTTATCCCAAAATATCAGGCATGCACTGCAACCTATGGTGTAAGATGAGTTTTTTGCAGGCAGATCCTTTCTTTGTGGCAAACAGGGAGGTGAACTACCTTTCCCCGGCTTCCCAGCAGCGCTGACCGCCCCTCACCAGCACCACTACCCCCTCCTCAGTATCTCTGTCACATCAAGGAGCTCCTGAACTGTCTCATTGTGTTCTTAGTTTGCCATTAGCATCCATCTACACTAGCAAATAAAATGGGTGAGGAGCCGCCTTTGGCTCTGAGGCCAATTTGTGCAATTTATGCTTAGATTAATCCTTCTTATGCCCAGACCAGGAGGACTGCATCCAAACTGCCTACTGGGCCCTGTGCTAACCTGGGAGTCGTGCCCGTGCCTTGCGAGTTGGCCTAGGGCTGACCAGTGCCAAGGGGGATGCAGATAATGTAACAGTGTGGATGGCTGCGTGACGCTTTTTGGGCACACGTCCTCGTTTCATTTAGTTTACTAGTGCAGGCATAGACAATGAGTCCCGACACGTCCAGCGGCAAGGGCAAAGCAGCATAACTGCTCTGGGTATTCATATATGTCGTGGTTTGGGCCAGATTGGCCCAATCCGGTGGAACGACAGATGCTCTCTCTCTCTCTTGCTTCACTCCCGAAGGGAGGCAAGAGAGCGAGAGGAAAAGAGAGACTTAAGAGTTTAGAGAGAGCTAAACTACTTTAATGAAATATTAATAATAAGATAACAAAAAGAAAATAATGAAATAGATACAAAACCGTATCAAGCTCCCAGGATGACAATCACGTCACCAGCAGGCACCGGGGAAGTCCCAGACTGGACTCAGTGACGGACGGGAACTGGATTCCGGATCAGGATCAAAGGCAGATGCACAGACAAGGAAAGAAAGAGAGAAAAAGAGAGAGCGACCCTTTGATCCCTCAGCTTTTATACTGAGCATGAGGCAGATGGGATGGAATACCCTGTTGGTCAGTTTTGGGTCACCTGTCCTGTCCGCTCCTCCCCGCAGGTGTGACCCCTCTACGCTTTTCCGCTTCCGACCCTCCAACGGAGCAAGTAACAAAGTTGGCTGCCCTTGGGTGTCATAGCAACAAGTACAAGCAAGAGCCTCTCTGCATACCGTTCCTTGGCATCAACTGTAAACACGGGTCTTATCACTCTGAGAGTGAACGGTTTCTGCACAACATGCCATTAATTTCAGCAGTTAGAAGAGGCCTAACTATAAAGTAAAGCCACTGAACAAAATTGGTCCTGTTTTACCTCAAACCGGGACAATATATAATTCAAGGCCTAATTCTTATTACTGAGTAGTCTCTAACCGGAGAGGTGGACCCAAGCCCCCCTTCCCCTTGAAGGACTTGCATGTCAGTCTAAGGCAGCAGCCGCATGGCTGACTCTCCATCGTTGGGCTTCTTCAGTGACCTGGCAAATCGAGTGTGACTCGGATCATCTTTTTTTACCACCAGACGATGAGGGGAGGAAATCGCCACCAGGTGGGAATGGATGGGGAGAAATTCCCACGTCTTGATTTGTCCAGCCACTTACAGTGGAAAGAAGGAAAGAGGTGATATGATGAGGAGCCATCTGCAGAGTGAGCAGATATGGAGGAGAAGGGCAGGAGAAGCCCCGGATGAGGTTCAGCTTAATCCCCAGAGGGTAAAGCTGCTACAGTTTGGGGCACTGGGAATACATTTATCTGTGAAAGTGTTTAAATGAGTTAATCATGGCTAAGCTGCTTGTTTAGGATTCCAAATCTTTTCACTAAAAAGCAGATCAAGTTAATCCAAATCAATTTCTCAAATCCATTTTTATTCAGATTATCAAACTTCAGGGCACATTAACTGTTCTCTAGCACATATGTGCAGGCTGCATGGCAGCTCCCCCCTTGTTAAATCTTTTAAGCATCTGGATTGAGGGATAAAGCAGTGTTTGGATTATCTGGATATTTATCTCTCTCTCTCCTTCCACGCTCCCTCTTTTTGGGGATTGTTTTTTTTTGTGCAATTATGAGCAAGGCCCTTGCACCAGATCTTTTGGAGATGTTTTTGGCAGAGGGGGGACGAATCACCTCCACTTAAAGGAGCTGTGAATCATATAAATCCATAACCTACTTCAAGCTTTGTATTTACAGCCAGGGCAAGTCCTGCAAGGCATGTAATCCTATTGAGCTGAGAGCGGGCAGTCAAACCCGGACTATTTTAGATCTGATTCTGGATGACCATCCTCTGGAACAGATAAAATTTGCAAGAGCTGAACCCCATGACAAAATTCCTTGCACAGTTGGAAAAGCTATTTGATTTAGTGGTTTTTGAGGTGAATTTCATATTGGTTAGAAGTACTGGTTTGGCTTCTCTCAACACTCAAGTCCTGTGGACTAGGGGTGAAGGACTAGGGGTAGAGGACTTTCTTCACTACCTAGTAGGCTTTAACCAACTTACTTAAAAACGAATGTTCAGACACGCTAAGCAATGCAATGTGCTTGTCCAAAGCTCCTGTTTCTAAGGTCTGCATGAATAAGTAAAGCATATTAAAATACAGTGGACAAGAATTTCTAAGTTCATGATAAGTTGGATTAAGTGATTGCTGATAAATCAATGAACACGGTTGTCAGCGCTGGTTTGGGAACGGAATTGTTCCTAGACACCAAACAAAGCAAATCGCAAAAGTGCGTGCCCTGAAATAGGCATCTGCAAAATGTTTACATTAGCATTACCGTTACGGATATAACCTGAAGAGATCTTCAAGCCAGAATGGACCACTAGATCATTCACTTGACTATCTGCATAACCCAGGGTGTAGAATTACGCTGAGTGATTCCTGCTTTGAGTCTTCAGGTCCTGGCTGAGCCAAAGCAACATGAGGAGAAAAAGAGAAGAGGAATATTTGCAATGGCTTGGATGAGAATAGAGAGAGGAAAAGTTGAACAGTGGAGAGAGATGAAAGGCAAGGCTCGCAATCAGCATCCAAAGGTCAGTCACCATATGTTTTTTTAAGGTCTAAGGTGCAGCAATTGACCTGCAAAACAGTGAGGAAAGTATTTCTGTCTGTGGCCATCAGTCACATTGCTCGGGCAACTGCCTCTTCCCATGTTTGACTTACTGCTATGGAGCCAATCCCTTTCCCATGAGCCATCAAATGGGAGCAGTAAATCTGATTTGCTTCTGGGATCAATTGACAACCACATGCCAGGAGAGGGAAATATCCTCTTAACTTCCCTTTAACTAAAGTTGCATAGTCCAGATAAGTAGAAGTTAAAATTAAGGACGGGACTACACCAGATATTCCAGAGTAGGATCTGAGTTTCTTCAAAAAATGGGAGTGTTTGGAGGCAGGCTGAGCCAGAGATGTAAGATGTGAATACATGAGGAAAAATATTCCAGATGCCTGCCTTGGAAAAATGTTCATTGGTACTGCAAATTGCCAGACTGGAAAAATCCTGCTGGTTTCCCAGGATGTCCCTGCAAATGTATCTCAGAAATGCCCCATCAGCTTTTCCTTTTTCTTGGGAGTTCCTCTTCTGCTCTGCTCCTCTCTGGAGGTCTTTGCAGACAGCTGAGAAGGAATGGGAACTTTTTGTGTTGTAGATACCAGTCTGAGGCCCCAAGGTCAAACCATTAAACTAAATCATCAAGCAGCAGACCTCTCCTCTTCATCAATCATCTTACTTGATTATGCTTGATGTTTAGTTGAAAACCACAAATGAAAAATGGAGATTAAAAAAAAAAAAGGAGGCAGAAAATAGACTTTTTTTTCAGAAATTAGGGAAATCTGTTGATTGGTTTCTTCTGACTGTGTTTTGGAAAATAATTGGAGACAGTTATCCTCGCAAAGTGTAGGTGGTCCAAATGAGATCCAGCTGCTATTGGTGCCAGACTGGTATCCTGATTAGTTTTCTCCCTGCCTAGGCAAAGAAGGGGTCTGGCAGCTATGGGGGTGTCTAGCACAACACTCCAGTTTATACTACTACTGCGTGCTCTGAGTAGGATCCTGTAGTGGGAGACAATCTCCACCCAGTGACACCAGCAACCTAAATAGCCAAGGTAGGCAGGAGAACTGGGAGACTATTATTCCTGTCCTATAGATAGGGAAGGGAGACCTGCAAGATGAATACAAAGGATCCAAATAACTAAGAGGACTCAGAAAGCTGGAGACCCACATTCCCATTTGAAAACCAACCTTGATTTGCCACTGGCATGTGTGGAAATTCAGTGCCTAGGTGTTATAGAAAATAATGTGCTGAAATACGCCCTGACCTGAGCTAGCCTAGAGAGTCCTGGCCCAGTACCCTAATTACAGGGTCACTGTCTGCTGTTTGGTTAAGACCCACTTCTCTGTGTACACAAACTCCTTGCTACAGATGCTCAGGCACAGGCATGCTGATACATAGGTGCATATCAGCTTAAACATTTCACCCCTACTTGGCTTCAGCCTCTTATGATACTAAACCTCCTCAAGGTCCTTGCTTACAAGCAGGTCCTTGTTTTCCCTGCAAGAAACTTCTAAATCAGTGTTTCATCCTTTGGAGCTGCTGTCCTGCAGCACTGATTCTGTTTAGTTTCAAAAGCCACCTAAGAAATACCTCCCTGGTCTCCTGTTTATGCCTATGACAATTTATTAAGTTATGCTTCAAGCATTTCAGATCACAGTTGGGCTGCAAGGCATTACACAAAGTAGGAGCTTTTTGCTCGTTGAATGCACAAGATGTCTCCTTGCTTTCAGGATTCTTTGTGATGTTTGGTGTGTCTCTCGTTTGGTTTACACTGATGAGCAAATATCCTGGTTCTTTTATTTTGATGTATATTGTTTCCTGGACCAACCCCATATTTTAACTCCATAATAAGAGAGTGGGTGGAAGCAGAGAAACTGATAAAATCTCCCTTTGCTGCTGCTGCATTTCTGAGATGTTTTCTTCAGATTAAGGTTGTTTTTCTTTTTTTATATTGTGGCTAGGAATCCAGGTTTAGTGCCACACTATCTGATATTGAAGAAGCCCTGGCTA
This sequence comes from Burhinus bistriatus, assembly GCA_013397275.1. Classification (NCBI taxonomy): domain Eukaryota; kingdom Metazoa; phylum Chordata; class Aves; order Charadriiformes; family Burhinidae; genus Burhinus; species Burhinus bistriatus. The sequence goes on from VYXH01005291.1 coordinate 966,775, forward strand.
GGGGCTGGTTTGGTTAGAGACAAGAGGATGCCTCAGTGGAGGTTTCACTGAAGTTCAGAGGTATGCCCAGTGTGCTGGGACCGTTCATTCATATGGACACACCAGAATGGCAGGGAACTCACAAGTATGTATAAAAATTATCTGTCTTCAGCTTTGTGTTAGGATTTGGAGAATCCTTCCCTGAGTGCTGGATAGCTTGCATTGGGATGACTGCAGAGGATTTGTCCATCCCTCTGTTGAACCCCCTTTGCACAGATGTCTTGGCCATTCATCCAGCAGTGCCTGAACATCCCTGGCATCACAAAATCCTGGCTTTTAGGGTAAAACAGCAGCAAATTCGGCTTGCTTTGAACACAAGGCTGTGATGGTACAGAGGCAGCTTGGCTGTGCAGGAGGACAGAACAGATAGCATGGGATGGCAGACTTGTCAGCTGGCCTTGTCAGCTGGCCTCGGTCACACTGCTTTGGCACGGGTTGCTTCAAGCAAACTGCAGGGTGGACGTCAAAATACATAGGTTTTCTTGAGGTTGCCCTCAAATGTAGATGCATCACATTCTTGCAAACATCTGCCTTGGATGCAAGCAACATGCATCCCCCAAATCTTGCATTGCCCACCCAAGCTCAGAGGGTCACGTCCAAATATCCTTGCCATGTGGGAGGAAGGAGGACAGCGCGTACGAGCTGTCTCCAGACCTGGTGGCCTTTTCACAGGCTGCTTTTTCAGAGCTGGTGAGGTTCACAGAGCTCTTCTGGGGGGAAGCAGAAGGGAGGGGGAGGCAAGCGAGGCTGCCATATGGGGATGTGTAATCCTAAACATGTGCACTGATTCTTCTAGTTATTCGCTGGAGAGCAGAAATGTCGTGCTCCTTGTGAGCTGGGGCAGGAGGGGCCCCATGTCTGAACTGGAAGCAGAGCCAGGGACCATAATGGAGTCCAGAAGATGAACTTCCGTGAATCAAAGGCACGCCTGTTTATTTACAGTACAGTCAGCAGCGGGGAAGCCGCCCCAACAAGCTCATAAACATATTTACAGGGATTTCACAGCAAGGTTTGTAAGAAACAATAAAGCAATCACTCAGCACCTCTGCTTAGGAGCTCTTTATAGCATGGAGCCTTACCCAGAATTGCTAGATGCTGGCTGAGTCACTCTCTAAAAGGCCTCCGACTCAGCCTGCTTCATTGAGGTTTATTGCTTTTCTCTCCCAGAAGTTTTCCGAATTCCCTCTGCTCCTGTAAGGACTTGATCTGTTCTTTAACCCACCCGGGGCCAGGCTAGCTCGGCTGCCCTTCATTCTCCAAGGGGTGGACAAGTAGCCACCCCCTACATGCACCATCTTTGATGTCTCATATTTTTGCAGATGTGTGGGCACCACGTCCAGTCTGGGTGCCAGCGCTCCTGTAACCAGCCGCTTTCCAAACACCGGCACCCACAGAGGAGGCCTGAGCAAATCCCAGCTGTCCTCCCAGAGCCTATAAATTCAAAGCCTTTGGTGTTTGCTTTGGTGCTTTACCAAACACATTATACCCACAGCACGTTACCCTAACCTCCAGGCCCAACAAAGGAGCCAGCATTGACTATTCTAGTCAGGTTTTCCAGTTCAGAGGATGCTTTCTCTCTCCATTAATTGTTTTTCTGCCTCTGGGAACAGCTCTCGAGGGGGAGGCCATGCCAGATACAGCAGCAGCGAAAGAAACAGACAGCGTAGCTGTGTCTGCTGTGGTGGGGAGGCCCTGGTGAGAGGTTGGAGGGGGGATGACACTTACAGCTCCTCCAGCATGACCCTGAGTCTGTGCCAGGTAGATGGTGCTCCTTCTTCCCACTAGCACAGGGTGGTAGTGAGGCACCCTCCAGAGAGGCTCAGTATTCCTTGTAAGTCATGTGGCTCCACATCTAACTTGTAGACTCTTTGAAGCCTCTTTCAAAGCTCCCACCCTTCCCAGACCCTGTGCTGGAAACCTCATCACCTACAGTAGGTCTTATGGAGCCTGAAGAGATCCCCAGGCCTGAGGAGAAGATTGGCTGAATGAGGAGAGAAGAGACGGCAGCCCTGCCCCTTCGCAGCTGTAGGTCTGTTGGAAAATTTCCAAGTAATCACAGGTTTGTCAATTTGCAAGGAAATCGCAGAGTTGCCCCCATTGCAGAAGCTGCGGTTATCACCGCAGATCATCCTGGTGCTCTTCAAAGAGGGGAACTGGCAATGTCCTTTGAAACACTGGAAAAAAAAAAAACCAGAACCTGGCATCATAGTTACAAATAGGGCCAGGAGGAGTGGATTAAAGCAACACAGTAGTGTGAAGGAAGGGAAGAAGAAGAACCAAAGGGGAGAACTGCCTTTCTCCTTCCTCCATCCCTGAGCTGCTGGTCATCAAAGTGCTTACTGTGCTGGCCTCTCAGCTCAGCCAGCACCCTCTGCTACAGCATGGAGGCTGGTGCACGGTTCTTCTCCCTCTGGTAGGGCACGTGAGTTGAAAGGGACCGTAGTATTTTTAGCAAAAAGCACAAATATATATGGGAAGGGTCATGACATGAGTTGGCCTGTGAAACAGCAGCTGTTTCTCAAGACATCGTGTAGGAGGGCTGCCGGTCCGGAGGAGGAACGCTGCCAGGCTCTGGCGTGTCTGAAACCCCTGGGGAAGGGCTGGTCTCTCTGCTGTCTTTGAGGACAAGTGTTCAGGATAAAAACAAACTGAAGGGCTGAAGTGGTCCCAAGCAAAATGCAAGCTGGAATCTCCTCCTTTATTGAAACAACTCAGTGCCCCATTTTATTTCTTTTGCTTTCTACAGTGTCCAGCTAGTAGCATTGCCTTCCCACACCTTTAAAAAGAGTGTTTGAGTGTGAAGGGCAAGAAAGAATTTTGGCAAAACTTGTTATTATCACTGCAATTTCAGGTAGAAATTGGGTAATCATTGGGGATTATTGGGTGAGTTCCCAGTTTCCCATGCTGGATGTTGCTGCTTTTCCCTTTTTGGAGAAGAACATGGTGATGGCAATGCTTGCATGTAAGGTGGGGAGCAAGGCAGAGAAAGAGAGGTTAAGTGGCTCCAGGTGGTCTCTCAGACAAGCCCAGGACTGGCTTTGCAAGCCATGGCCCTGCTGGGGGTTTGGGTTCAAGCTCAGGGTAGTCTCCTCCAGCATCCTTGTTTCTCAGCAGAGTCAGCATATGCCATACTCGAGCCTGAATGTGAGCCATCTCATAGGCAGTGAGGCCAATGGAGAAGACAGGGACCGAGAGTAGAATGGAGTCCTCCTTTGTATAGAGATGACTCAACATGTCGGAGGCCAATATCAATGTATCTGCTCTCTTGTTAACCTTGGTGACATATTGCTTCCAGTCACATTGAAGTCATAACCCTCCAACTTCTGATCCACAGCCTCTGCACTTTTAGAGCAAGTTGGTAGCAGGCAGTGGATGGACAGGGTCTGGAGTCCTCTGACTTGCTCACTGTGCAACTGCAGCTCTTCAGGGCTTTTAAGACTCATCCTATTGCAAACCACTCGACCACCTGTTTGAGATGGCCAGAGTAGCAGCAAGTTTTGGTTTCCAAACACATCTGCTGGCTCTTGTGCTTCATGTGTTTTAGTGATGTGCAAAGTCCTTGAGGGCTTTTTCAACGCTGTATTTTTGTGGCTGGTATTCTAGTTTCACGGAATCACGGAATTTTCAGAGTTGGAAGGGACCTCTAGAGATCATCTGCTGATGCAGGAATGCCTAGAGCACATTACTCAGGACTGCATCCAGGCGGGTCTTGAAAATCTCCAGAGAAGAGGACTCCACAACCTCCCTGGGCAGCCTGTGCCAGTGCTCGGTCACCCTCACCGTAAAGAAGTTTTTTCTTGTGTTTGAATGGAACTTCCTATGTTCCAACTTGTGCCCGTTGCCCCTCGTCCTGTCACTGGGAACCACTAAAAAGAGTCTGCCTCCATCCTCCTCCAACCCACCCTTTAGATACTTCTAAGCAAGAATAAGGTCTCCCCTCAGCCTTCTCTTCTCCAGGCTCAAGAGTCCCAGCTTTCTCAGCCTTTCCTCATAAGGGAGGTGCTTCAATCCCCCAGTCATCTTTGTTGCCCTGTGCTGGACTCTCTCCTGAAGTTCCCTGTCCCGCTTGAGCTGGGGAGCCCAGAACTGGACACAGTATTCCAGTTGTGGCCTCACCAGTGCCGAGTAGAGGGGGAGAATGACCTCCCTTGACCTACTGGCCACACTCTTCCCTAGGCAGCCCAGGATTCCACTGGCCTTCCTGGCGACAAGGGCCCATTGCTGGCTCATGGATAATTTATTCTCTCCCAGGACCCCCAGATCCTTCTCCTCAGAACTGCTTTCCAGCAGGTCCACCCCTAACCTCTATTGGTGCCTAGCTAACGTTTCTTAGATGACAACTAACTTGTGTGCAGCCACGTATGGAAAAGTTTGGGGCATACAAAAAAATGCACTATGTAGAAGGTCCTTTTCTATCTTGGTCTCAGGGTTTGAGGGCATCTGTGGAGGTGGATGTCCTGTGTATGTGGTTCCCAGTTTCTAAGTATCTAAGCAATCTGAGCAAACCCATAGTAAATCATTAGTAAAAAACTATTGGAGCCACATCTTGTTCCCACAGTTGAATTCAGATGACTGTAAATAAGCTAAATGTGCCAGGAGTTCTAAGATGGATATTTATTACAAGCAACTGTCTTAAATGTCATATGAATGAGTGCTCTTCAGGAAGGTGATTTCCTATTAAATCCTCCTGAAGCTGTTTGAAGGATTACCAGTGTTAAGAAACGGTACAGTCATGTTTGAGGAATGTCCTGACATCCAGTTAGTTTTTGGTTTTT